>WHYT01016669.1:261949-327423 GCA_009806455.1 Tetrax tetrax
GGAATTAAAATCTCTCTGATGTGCAGGGTTAAAAAAAAAAAAAAAAAGGTCTTTTAAGGAAATGTCACCCTTATAAACAGCCAAACTAAACTCTGACTTTGCTTCTAGCTAGCTTCTCTGCTCATTTGCATTACACATACACTACAAGCCCAGCCTATGCATATCTGAAAATCAATTTTTTTTTTCTTAAGAAAAGGTGCATAAAGCACAGCTGGTCAAAGTAATCTAAGTGTAAGTGATGGATGTGTCAGAAATTTATCTTCTTGTGTTGCAAAATGTTCAAAGTGTTTGAAGTTGTGTTCACGACACTGCATTTTACTCCTCAGCACAAGCAAATGTGAACAGCACTACCTTGGGGACAAAAACCCATACTTGTCATCGCATCAGAAGGAAAACTGCCTTTCCCTGTAAGTAACAGAGCTTCATAGCTGCAGACAAGGGTGTAAGAGGTATGAGGGGTCTGCATTTGATCTGTCCTCACCAGGAGAAGTTGTTGTGAGATCTCAGACCAAGCAAATTCCTTGGAGGAGCTCAAAATACCTGGAGATCCTCAAAACTCCTGGAGACAGCCACTGGCATGCAGCAAACACCTGCTTTTCCCAGCAGCCTGGGGGGCAACATGAGGTGGGCTCCTTTCCCTTGTTTGTGAGGCTAAATTTGAAGTCTGAGCTGCCATCCCGAGGGCTGACACAAGGACAAGGCTCAAAGCAGAAGATGGGAGATGAGAGATAAACACCTGCTCACGGTCTCCAACAGCTAACTTCATGCAGATAAGTGAATATGCTGCCAGGGAGAAGGAGCGGTGGCAGCTGAAAGCCCAGTGAGCTCGGAGCCATCCTCACGATTCAGTGAACGCTTAACTACACCTAAATGGAGAAGCTTCATGAGAAAGGACTGAAAAACATTTCTGTACCTCCATCCCCTCTTTCACCCACTGCTGATGGCACCATGGCAGGCTGTGCTTCCCAGGCTCACGGGAGAAGTGACCCACCAGCGCTGCATTGCCATCTGCAGGAGACAAGCTTGTGCATCAGCCTTGGATGTTACATAAAAGACCGTGTTTAAAAGAAAGTGCACGAGTCCTGCCTATTTTTTGGACAAAAGATGTTTGGAGACAAAATTAAAGATTGTGTCGGGGCTGAAGTCATATCCCTCTCCTCTCCATTTCCTCCCACCTAACGTAGGTGCAAGTGTCTTGCGGAACTCATTCATACATTGCGCTTCCCAAAAGTCCCAGGGTTAGAAGTCCCCTCGGTCTTGGCACAGCGGCCTTAGCACTGGGTGACCTCTCCATGCAGCCGGCAGATCTGCTCCTCACCAGCTGCCACCCCAGGGCTCTCTCCCTTTGGGTGCCGTTTGCTCCCACCATCAGTGCGGGGTCCTCTTTGTGACCATGTCTACGCTACGTCTGTATGCCTGTACCGCGAGGGAGGTAATTGGATGTATTTGCTGCTTTGAACTCCTGAGACCTGGATCATGCCAAAACCCAGCTTCTGGCTGTGGGACCACCCAACCTCATCCTGAGACAGAACTGGAGGTGATACAAACCGCGCAAGTTAGAAATAAGTGCTGCATTTGGGCAGCTGCCTCCTGACCTCAGCAGGCAATGAGCAGATACAGCCAGACAGACGGATGGGCCGGCACCAGCGACCCACACCAGCCAAACACTTCATTTCCCCATGGAAATACAAACCACGAAACTCAGTGGGAAGTTTAAGGAGCTTGTGTCATACAGCATTACCCTGGAAACACGCCCTTTGCAACCGAAACTCATCAGACAGGTGACGAGAAACGGCGCTGGATGAGAAGAGACATCATTTATCACTCTACATCCTCCAGTAGTCTCCTACGGGATCTGCTCCAGTTTTGATCCACAGCCTGTCTACAAAACGGCTATTACTCAGCGCTAGTCACAGGCAATATACCACAGCCAGGAAAGTATGTCAGAACATTTCTTCCCGAAGTCTGTAATTTAGAGCTTGGTTTACACCTGGAAGCCTCAGAGTTTATATCATTTCTGTTATGAACCTCTTCCTAATTCTCATTCTCTCCATAAAAATAATAATAAAAAAAAAATAATCGTTTCTGGTATCCCAATTTCCTCTCAGGGGGAGGAGTTCTGCAAATTTCACCAGTGCTGGATGCCTCAGCTGGGCGAGGAGGTATGGGTCTCTGCTCCCCAGACCAAACGTACTTTACACCACAGAGTGACCCGGCAAAACCAGGAGCATGAGACCATGTCACCTGTCGCTTGCCATGAAATGTCTAAGCACATGAGCCATGATTTGTCTCATTAATTTCTCGAATCCCTTTCTAGAAGATACAGAAATTCCTGTTTGGGATGGCGCTTAGACAGGGCCTTTTCCATGCACAGAAGATATTAAACATAAATGAAAACTCCCAAGGGAAAACGCAGTCAGGTCCACCTCCACGGTTTTCGCTAGCTGGGAGGGCAGAAGCTCCCAGGCAATGAGCCCACGGGGGCTGCAGGATGTGCCATGTCTGACTCGACATCACTGGATACGAAAAAGCAGGTTTTACTCTGTCCACCCACTATCACCCAACATCTGCTGCTAGCAGTGGCAGAGCGTATAGCTTCTTTTTTGCATTATGACAGAAGAGGCAACTGATTCCTGTACCAACACCCGCACTTTCCAAGGCGAGAAGGTCACTGTGGGCAACATCAGCTCAGAAATACCTCCCTCAGAGAGGCTGTATACCTGTTCTGTATGAAGTCCTCCCCACCATTCTGGTTTCTTTAATATTGGACTAGAGATGCTGAGCTTGGGAGAGCATAATGCTGGGCTATCCGACGGCTGCGTTACTCCAGGACTGTGCTCCTGTCTCTCTAATAAATTCAATGGAGTAAAAAAATAAATCATTCTCACAGTTTTTCCTTTGGAGGAAGGACAGGTCCCAGAGACTCCTTCCTGTGCATCCACCTCTGCAAAAGTATCTCCCGCTCACTTCTGCAAGCACTACATGATGAAACGTCGTGGCTGCTCTGGGCCGAGCTCCGCAGCGTGTTTTGGTGGGGCTTGTCCATCAGAGATGGACCGAATGGGTCAGATGGGTTCCTGCTGCTGCAGACCAGCTACATGGAGACGTGTGAAACACACCCGGCTACTTCTGAGCATACATCGGCATCACCAAAATTTTTTGTTGCCGCACAGCGAAGTCACTGTGCAGGTGAGAGCTGAGCTTGGTAATATGCAGCCTTCAGATGCATTCAGATGCCTTCAGATGCATACAGATGCAGATCCAATACTATCACATTAATTAACCTGAAAACAGTGGCGTGGCCGGATGTTAATTATTACAACATGTAGATGATGGTGATGATGATGAGCTACACTGATGATGTAGAGATGAAATTTACTCAGTTTGAAAAATACATACTACCTGGTAGATCAAAATAAAGGTACAGCTAAAGGTTTGAGAGAAGTGTAATATGCTTAACACCACGACTAGTGCCAGCTGTTTAAAATTCTTCAAAAGTAAAATGATGGAAAACTATTTAAAAAAGCAAACCAAAACAGCACTGTGTAATTTGTCACCCTTCCCAGTAGTTTTAAAAGTTAAGTTGCCATAACAACAAGAGCAACATTTCATTATAATCACATTCTCCAGTAATTCTTTTGACATTTTAAAATATAAAATTTTAACAAAACATTTAGTTTTAAAATTCCACGGAAACGTTTACACTCTAGTAACTTTTCCTTTTTCTTTTTTTTTTTTTTTTTTTTTTTTTTAATACACAAACATGGTTGATATATGACATTGGAAATACTATTAGAGAATATTAAACGTAAAAAATAATTATTCTGGGTCTACTTAAAACACGTCAGGTACAGTCAGTTTTAGATGTAATGTGTATACACAGATCTCTCAGACATAGAGCAAACGAGACTGAAATGTGACTTAAAAGTTTTAGCTTGAGTAAGAAAGTTAGTGTAGTTATTACCAATGAGTTACACAAGCACTTCATAGGGAGAGGAATGCAGAAATCCCAAATCCACTGAAGTTCTATTTCATAGGACTTAAGACACAGAATGCAAAATGTCCCCTAAAGCAAAATGTCCCCTTTTGTATAAAATCTGTCCACCAATGTCAAACCTTCCTATTTCGTCAAATCAACGTTTTCTGGAAGAAGATGGCCAAGTCAGAAAGCCTGTGGCCAGCCTCGACGATGAACACCAGCAGGACCAGGTATTGTATTCTCCCCCTTTCAAAGCCACGTCATCTGACAGTGCCTCCGTGCTAGTGAAATTTTATTTTCTCCCCCAAGGAAGTGGTAAAGCAAATTCAGTAAGATCTACTGAGGTATAGCTGTGGTCCACTGACCGGTGGTTTGGTTTCTCTGGTTAAAACCCTGCAGCAGCAGCAGCACCCAAGAGCTTTCCAAGTGGGCTGACTTCAGAGGCAGCTAAAAAACACAAAGCAAAGTTGGAGATGTTTGAGACTGACGACAGAAATCCTCCCTCCAAGAAATACAACTCTGTTTTTAAAATCTTGTAACACCAAGACAGGAAGAGACCGGAAACCTGCGACATGTCATAGCTCCAGGAGCAAAGTTTGCCACAGGCAAGGGCTGCGTGTGACTTGAACAGATTTGCATCCAAACAAAAATGACAGAACGAAGGGCAGTTAATCTAAGGCAACGAAGCTCCAGTGTCTCCAACCAGTATCTCAGAAATCTGGGTTTGGAAATGGTTTGTACCTGGATTCCTGATGTGCTACGGGAGAAACGTGGGCACGCTGCCTTCTGCACTAAAGCTTTTCATCCTCAGCCACGATGCACGTGCAGTGAACAGATGAAGCAAGCGGTGGTGGCAATCTTGACACATCGTTCAGTTCTGGCATCGCCACTTTCTAAGCAAAATCCATTGCAAAAATGCATCTTAAACCAGGTGTGAACCGACTCTGCTGCCCATGGCTTTGAACTTGGTGCAACCACCCACATCAGCGGAGAAAGTGCAGGGAGGTGAGACAACATCCAGGACCCTACAGTGGCTTGGGGCTAGCCCAAACGGCTGCAGAGTTTTCTGATGCCCTCTCTGCAGCCACAAGACCATCATCATCAACCTTAACGTTGTATCAGCCAGTTGTCCTTAGATCTAGTATCCCCAGATACTTCAGCTTTGATAACGGACCGCTACATCTCACGGGAGCCGCGGGTCTCCCACGCAGTGCCAACGCCGAGGCGCCCACTGACACTGCTTCTACGGCACAGAGTCGGTGTTTTACACCTACAGGCGACCAGCGCTGGGAACTGGTGGGGCACAACATGGTGGGAGTCTTCCCAGGGCTGATACCATTTCAGCCTCGCTCACCACCACGTATGTTTACCCCTGGTATGGGGGTACCAACTACTGCCATGGAGAATACAGTTTGCTCTCAACCAACAACGTCAATTTTAAAACCCTGAAGAGAGGGACGGTCTATAATTCAAAGTCGCACCACAGCGTAAACTGTCTTTGTAGCTCAGACGACATCTCCCAGATGGGGTTCCCCTCGTGTCCTAAACATGCCCATTAACAAATGCAAGGTTGATGGAGCATTAACCCAATTAATGATCCCAGCGCTTTTTTCTCAGTGAAAGATTTCTGGCTGCAGTTTGATTGAGCTTTCTGAAATACTTAAGTAAATTCCAACGTGATAAAATTTTACGCTAGAGAAGTAATTGCCTTCATCTGACAGCTCAGACAGCGAGGTGCTTGCTTAGGAGGGCAAAGGCTCTTGGGTCACTCCACTGTGGTTGCGGTCATCTCCCTGCTTTTAATTAAAATGAGGACTTTTACAGTCTTGATAATTTAGAAGAAACAATTTAAACTGTATTACTTTTTGCTACCATTTACCACAGTGAAGGAGGCTTTATATAAGGCTTGAAGACAAAGTCAACATCTCTGTTTCAGAGCGGACGGAGGCCAGCTTGAGAAGCTCCCGGTGCTCTGCAAGCCGTGGCGTACGGTTGGGAGTTACCTTCCCGCTTCATAACTCATCAGGCAACGGCAGCGAGCGGAAGAAGATGCTGACAAGTGGCTCAGTCCCAAGTGCCGTGCAGCTGGCGTTTCGCAGATCGATGGGACTTGCCTCCCATGAGCCCAGCAAAGTACCGCTCAGGGGCGAGACGCTCACTGCAATCACACTTCTGCGTATTGGGGATTAAAAGACCAAGGAAGGGTGGGATGACGTGTGCGGTGCACTAGTCATGCTGCCAGGGAAGGGACCATGAGGTACAGCAGGAGAAATCACCCTGCAGACGGTGCCATGCCGAAAAACACCTCAGTCCTATGGCCTTAAAAACAGTGAGGAAGTTTCAAGGTACTTCACTAATCCTGGCCACAGGCATGTAAGGTGTGCTTTTTAACCTGATTGACAACTCTGAGTCTTATGGGCTCCTTCACCTTCTGAAGCCTCATTCTTTTATTTCAGAGAATTTAAGAATTTGTATTAGCAAAATGAGAACAGAAAAATATTACATATGCATTGTAAATTGCAGTATTTTTTCTTCCAAGGAAGTATTTTAGCTTTCCTTTTCAAGGACAGCTATTAAATTGGAAATGGAGCAACAGGAATGCCCTCAGTAAGTGCTACTAACTCCCACTGAGCGATTTTCACCTGCAAACGTGGACATAAAGCAGAAAATCTGTGCAGAAATCGAACGGTTAGGTCAAATTTACAAGGTAGGGGAGAGAAAAGACATGAACAGCTTCCTGAGCTGGTGTTTTACCTATTTGCTCTTGTAAATGAGAAGTTCAAATCAAAGACGTTCTGACAGGAACAAGCCAAGGCAGAAGATTTCAGAGGATGCTCCGCAGCAGAGGCGATGCCCAGCACAGCGCCGCAATATCTCATTTACAAGGAACCGCTGAAACATTTCTAGGGTAATCTTGACTTGATTCGATTTGCCGGGCTGCGCCGTCGCCAAGTGCACTCTGTCCCCAGCGGCAGATTGGTCCTGACACGCTTAATAAATTAATCTGCCCGACAAAGTGCTGCTCCCACTCCTTCCTCCAGCCCTCCCAGACAGCATGGAAAGTCGGGAAGAAGGAAAAGGGCCGTGCAGCCACTGCTGATAAGAGAGAAATGGGGCTGCTACTCCCAGTCCGGGGTCTGGGATGGAGTCAGATCCAACCTCCTGACCCAGAGAGTTCTCCCAGGGGGGTTCATAAAAGCCGGCGCATTTAAACCAGTTTTCTATGCCTATCTATCCTAATGCTCCCAGAAAGTGCTACTTCATATGGAAGTGCTAAGTCCTAGCAGTAAGGATCTTCACTTGTTCTCGGCGAGAATTATTACACGCAGGCTAAGACACAGATCGCAATTACTGTTTTGCTCAGACTACAAAACTATAAAATTCAGTAAAATTCACAATCTCTTGCTATTCTTTTAACTGTGTGATCCTCATAGCTAATTAAAGCCTGTTGGATCTGATCCTGGCAACTGAAAAGCAAAAATGCTCATCCTAAATACTTCTCTTCTGTTCACTTTTCTCTCTCCAAGGACCTGTATCTGAAATGTTCTTTTTTTTTTTGGCCCATGCAGTTCATCCCACAGACAACAGAAAAGGCATTTAAGAAGTCTCTGCGGGCAAGTCAGCGTTGTTCCCCATGATACACAGCACTTGTCTAGTGTAATTGGATCCTCTTTGACGGAAAGGCAAGAAAGAGCAAGCAGCAAAGCATTTTCAAATTCCTAGAGAGCCACCAAAGCCCAGACCTAATCATGTCAGAGTAGGAGACAGGAAAAAAAACACATATTTACACCTAGAACTTTAGCTCCACAGGTAAGTAAGCTGCTTGGCAACATCATTTTCCCACTGATCCTACTACTCGTTATAAGCCAAACTCTGCTGGGATTAAACTTGGCTGTTTGCTTATAATACAGAGTATAATTTAATGGGACTATAACCAGTACGGTTTCTGTTCTGGACTACAATGGACCAAAACAAGGTCACCAGTAGATCTAGGAGCAAATACATCATGCAGATGTGCAGAACATACAGTTACTGCGTCATTATTGTCATTGCATGGTTAAATGGAAATGGAAGCAGCAAACACTGTCCTAGGGCTGACGGGGAGTGCAAATGCTGCGTGACCAACTTTGTACAGAAATCCCCTCCACAGACCTGTGACGAAGCGGGCTAAAACCTCCACCTCGAACAAATGCCATCAGGATGCCCAAGCCCTTTCCCCATTACCTCTGCTGTCCAGATCCGCTTTTGACGTGCAGGGAATGAACTTCCAGAGATTTCTTGCTGCCACCTAGTGTTTGCCACTGCTGGCCACTGACCAAATGAGCAGAGACTTTCTAACATCAACCCAACTTTACATCAAAGTGACTTCAGCAGCACTATTGGAGGTTTGCCCAGTCCACTGAAACAAGAAATCTCCCAAAGTGTTTTACTCCATCCGCTTTCTCAGCTGAGCCAAGTGAAAGTCTGCTGGACTATTTAACTGAAGCTGGGTAAAACATTCAGCCTTCCCACGTGTTAACTGGGGAAAGCATTTACTGCTTACATTTACCGTTTATTTTCCACACTTTGCTCTGAGGGATCATTGTCACGGTACAGGAACCAGAAGGACCCAACTGCTGCAGCAGCCGCCCCAAAGCACCACCTCTGCTTGCCCAAAATCCTGTTTCTGGCCTCAAAGATCTCATGGGTCACTGCAAGGAAAGTTTGGGAGGCAAAAAGTTCGGCTTAAGCGAACAGGAAAGAAACAGCTGTGTTAGCAATGATGGAGCTAGAGCCCTCCACCTCCAGCAGCAAGCTGGGAGCGTGGCTCATTTATCAGGGCAGGCAGGCAAGCGAGAGGAGTTACTGGACCAGTTTCCTGCGGATCTGTCTTCAGGGACTAACTTCCACGTTAAAAAAAGAACCTGATTACGACTGTCCTTGCTCAGGATCTAATTCCTGGCTTCTTTCAGGTTATACAGCGCTACCTGGAGAGTATTCCCAGTCTTGGTGTTCCCAGAGGAGACCAGATTTAATTTCTGAAACGCTGACACCGAGAGTTCACCCCTTTTATGTGCAGACTTACAGGTTAACGTGCTCCTTGGGCTATAAAGCAGGTGAGTCTGCCTCAGCAGCTGTAGGCCTTGAACTCTAAATTTACTTTCCATCTTTACTTAGCATATTGCAAAGTTCTGCTCACCCGTGTAAGCTCTCATTAATGGAACTAAAGCTTGTCCTTGCAAGGTTCCTCCAACACCAGTGTTGCTTAAAACCACCATGCTGATACAAACAGCATTTAAAAACATTCCTTTACTAATTATATTGGAGAAAAATACTTTTACCCACAGAAGTCTGTAATCTCTACTACTGCCTATCATTGCTGTAGGCTCAGGTAAAGTCAATTCTCTCTCATATGAGCAGACTCATTCAAGTCAATGCCAACTGTTGCCTGAACAAAGCTTACTCAATGACGAAGGACTTCTGAGCAACATCCCTAGATCTCCACCCTGCAGACAGGAAACTCCGACACTACTTCAGGGAAAAGCTCAATGAGGGCAGGGGGACCACTCAGCTGTAGATGTGAGGTCCTCCAAGTGTCTGGAGGAGCAGGGTATTGGTAGCACAAGCTCCTTCAGGGATCTCAGGGACTTTTTAAATGAGGGACATGACCAGCAGGCAACCAAGCATCAACCCTCCAAGGCAGAGGGATAAAATGATGCACTTAAAGCCTTACTGCAGTGCTGAACTCGTCTACGTGGTCCAATGTGGACCAAAGCATCGTTCCCTACCCAGCGCTATCTGCTGAGGGACCACCTCTGTAAGCCACATTTCTGCAGGCATTACTCCTGAACAACAGAAATAAAAATTTAAAAAAAAAAAAAAAAGAGTTTTGTCACTTACAGTATTTATTCTGTGTGGCAGAAGAGATTTTTTTACTGACAATCTCAGTGTTTCTCTAGGATGGCCAGGTCCTGCTTGTGAACCCTGACACTGGTGTCTACAATTCAGCTGCAGACAGAACCTCCAAATATACCTGGCTGAACCAGGGTTTCTTATGAGGGACAAATACATTGGTCAGAAAAATTATATGAATAATTAATTTTCTGGTTCATTAGTTGAACTGAAACACTCAGGAACACTTCGTGTTTTGAGTCAACCCAAAATGATAACGATGCTGCTTTTTCTTCTCCGAAGGAGGCACCAGAAAAACAATTTCAAGTTAAGCTGGACGAAGTGTTTCAATAGCGTGAAATGCAATGGCATGAAAATGAAAGAGCTACTGCTAAGAACACAATCGGGAACTTAGCTGTTTGGATTGCCAGAAACTCAAAACTATAAAGGAGAACAGAATGCATCAGTTAAAAGCACCATGGGAAGAGGTGCTTCCTTCATTTTAGGATGACTCTAGGTTGCCAGTGTGACACTGCAGTAAAAAAATCCATGCACCAGTTAATATACTGTTGACAGAGATGGAGATGTATTAATTTCACTGAATGTACGTGGATTGGGGTACGGAGAAGACTCAAGGGAGGTGCAAGGAAAGGAGGAACTAGTATTACAGGAGCAATTGCAGTCCTCTCCCCTAACTTTTGTCCTCGGGTGGTTTTTCACCTCACCTGCCCTCCCTGCCCAGGGTACATCAGCAGAGAGGGATGGGCTGCTCCTGCCACGGCGAGTGCCAGAAAAATCGCTGTGACAGCTCTGCTCTGGGCTGCGTCCTGGCGCATGTCACATGCAAGGCTGCTTTGATCTTGGAAACCACAGTATTTAAATACTTTCATAGAAAAACCTGAAAAAAACCAATTTCTGATCTCTAAAATGTATCCTCTTCCAGTTGAAACTCTTAGAGTGAAACTGCATTTTCCATAAAAGGAACTACTCATCTGAAAAATGTATTCCCATTCTTTCATTCAGGCCCTTTCTTGAAGTCGACCTCACAGGAAGCAGCAATATTCTTCTAAAGGACTTACGTAAAAACCTGTAATTTTCTGAAATCAGACACTCAGAAAAAAGACTAAAAGTTTCCTCTCTGCAATGTAGTATGTATGATAACAGATTAATCTAGTGATCTAAATGATAAAAAACTTCTGATCTGTGTACTTCTTGCGTTTATTCATACAGTGGCTGATTTTTATTTGTACAGGGACAGATTTCCTGCAATATTACACAGAATTGGCAACGTGGCTCTTCTCACACCAAGTGAATGTCGCAGTAAGACACGTCCATGGACACTAGGTGGCAGATTTGTATTACGTCTGTACAGGGAGGTACAGAGATTAATTGAAGTAGTACTGTCACTTAAAAACTTGAGAAATCAAATAGCCCTCAAGAGAGAAGCATTATCTTTTTGAAATAGAAAGTTTCTACTTAAATATGTTGTTGTAGTTTCTTCTGGCACCATGTAGCCTCAAATCTGTTCCTGTTTAGTGATCGAAATAAACTGAACAAGGGGCTGTATTACAGGACAACGGCAAATCTGGCCACATTTACCTGTAGATGAGGATAACCATAGAAGAACTGATGCTGGAAGGGACCTCCACAGGTCATCCAGTCCAACCTCCCATTCAGAGCAGGGCTAATGTCAAAGTCCAGTCAGGCTGCTAAGGGCATTGGCCATCAAATTTTGCCCTCTCCAAAGGCTGAGGTCCCACAGTCCCTCTGGGCTGCTGTCCCCCTGCTCAACCATGCTTGCTGGTAAAACATGTTCCATTTACTCAGAATTTCCTATGCTGGAAGGTGTTGGCTCTTGGCCTTTTTGGAGACACCCCCTCCACTTTCTCTCCTCTTGACAGACCACGGGTCAGGTCCAACGTGCGACTGGAAAGAGTTCAATTAGGAAACGTGAGTTATTAAGCATGAATTTTCATGACGTTGTTACAAGAAAGGCCCACCAGATGTCAGCAGCCTTCCAGGTCCTGTCCCTGTGGGTCCACAGCATCCCGGTGGGATGGGAGCAAACCTTCTTCAGGTAAGAACTTCAGACTGTCTCATGTAGAGAAGTACCAAGGGAAGAATAAGCAAAAAGAAGCTATTCAGAAGGAGAGGTAAAAATTTGTGAGGGTGAGGAAGAGAGGTCAGGACAACCATCGCTCTGTCCATCTGCCCACAAGCAGCAGGAAAAACCTTTGAGTGGCTCTTTATTTCTAAACGCCCCTTTTCATGGTAAGGCATTTCCTTCACGCAATTCCACGCAGAAAGAGAGGGCTGGAGGGCTGTTACCTAATGAGAACTGGAAATTTCTGACTGCTCAAGCCCAGACAAGGACCCTTGCTCATCTCCCCTCTTCGAGGTCTTTGGCCACTCAGCACTGCTGCACACGGTTCTGCACAAATGCTCAGCATCCTCCATCTAAGCAAGGAAAGCAAGTGAATGTAGGACAAAAAAAAAAAATGACAACCTAAACAAGGCTTGAATTTCATTGCTGGAAATATTTTAAGAGGCCAAATAGGATGGGGAAGAGAAATATCTGCTTTTCCTCCTGTCAACACGCACAGTAAACAGAAGCTTTGATTTTAATGTCAGAGCTATTAAAAGGGCCACCACCAGTAACTCATTTTCTGATTATTTTCCCCCTGTGTAATAGAGAGGCTGAAATGCAGCAGTAGAAGCTTAGGAAGGTTTTAAAGATTACAGTTAACTCGCCAGTATTGGGGTCAATGTTTGAGAGGCAGAAGTGAGAAAAACTAAAATTAATAAGACAAAATATACAGCTTAGACCACTGAGACATGAGGATGAAAGAGAAAAGCCAGTGACCCTGTGGTCTGTCCCCTACAGAAATTCTCTGCCCTGCAACACCCACACATTGCAGGACACCAGGTAAATGAGCTGCCGCAGGCTAATGGCACAATTAACGTGCATCTCAAATTAACGTGCATCTCAGCCCAGCCACGGGGCATTCAAGGGCATTTTGGTGAAGTGATGGAAAGGACGATGTTTCATCTGCTTTTAAGGCAGCTGAGCCCACACGGCACAGAAGAGACTCCTTCCATTTTGGTGACAATACAGCATCAACGTCAAGCTGAGGATCTCGCTTTGCCTTTGCTGGCTGAAGACAGACCCCTCTGCACCGCCAAGCTGTGCCAACGCTTATCTCAGTGTGTGTCCGATACCACGGGGCAGCAAAAGCCCCCACCCCCTTCTGTTCTGTGTTCCTGAGGGAAGAAAGCGGGGGAGAAAATTCAGGAAACCTGTGAAATTCCATCACATGAGCATGGTTGGATGCGTGGAGAGGAGGAGGAGATAAGGAGGAGAGGAGAAGGAGGAGGACATAAGGAGGTCCTAGGAAGGATTCAGTTCTCTTGATGCTTCTATTTTTTGGTCATCCAAATACTCACAGTCATGTCCCACCATACTCAAGGACAAGCCCACCACCATGTCATCCTCAAATTGGATACCTTGACCTTGCTGATGGTGTGGACACCCAAAGCATCAACAAAAGCAAAGCGATGGAGGCTTCACACATGCAGCGGCACAGACAACCAAAGAATAACCCTAGCATGAGGGTTTTTTTCAGAAACAAATGGCATTTTTTCCTCTGGCAATTGACAGCAGTGAGGAAGCTCAGCTGTTCATTGCACTGGGAAACATGAGAAAGGATTTTAACAAGTCTTCAGGGCTGTCCTGCTCCCACTGACAGCAGCAGACATTCAAGCATCTTAACAGAGCATCTTTACAAAGCCAACGCTAAGCTCTTTTGGCAAAAATCCCCAAAATAAGGGTTCTGGTGGTTTTTTTCCTAATGTTTTGAGCAGAGTGGAGAAACCATGAAAAAGTCATTGAGTTTTGCCACCTAAGCACGACGCATTTGCTTAGTTATTGATTCTGAAGCTTCCCAAAAATCAAAGGGTGACAAAAAACTGAAGCTCCTGTGTAGCAAAATGGTGAGGACAGGCCAACTATATTGTGTGCTGACGGGAAACATGCAAACCATGAGCTCCAAGTACATGCAAGACAACTGCAAAGCACTGAAACAAGAGGACCAAGAGGCCTGGCATCAGGATCTCAGACTTTATGAAGCCTATTTTAAGTACAGGAAGACACAGACAGTTCACATTTTTCACATAGAGATGTTTTCAGGGAAAAATCAGTCTCTTTTCAAAACCCATTCTCTCCTCACCCCAGACCTTTAAAGATTGTCGCTTTCTATTTTTCATGAAATTTTCTGCTGCGTTTTCCTGACTCTTGTTAGCATCTGAAACGCACAATACTCTGCTGGTATCTGGGTCACCCACACCGAGAAGGGGAATCCCATTATTGTCTCTCCTCGTACTTGAAATGAATAAATTTGTACAGTCAGCTTAGGTTGGGACTCAAACACTGATATTACTGCGACAAGCCGCCGCCACCTGTGTGCAAAAGCACTATGAGCCTTTCATCCCAGCCAACGCAGAGGCAGGGCGATGACTTTCCCCAGGATATTTGGGAGCCCAGGGCGCTGCCTCTTCATCATCACTGCTGCTGCCTTTGAATAGAGATGGAGCAGTGAGAATATTTATCATTTATTGGTTTTACCCAAAGGGATACGCTATCCACCACCAGATCCTATCTGCTTTGCGGTTTGCAAAACAAGCAAACACCACGAACCGGGAAAGCTGCAAAAGCTACAGAAGCCAAGAAAATTCCTTCTCTTCCTCTGCTTCAGTTTTGGTTGAACCCCAACGCAAACAAACACCATTTCTTCTCAAAACCAAGAAATCGTGCCCTCCAAGTCTACCTCTATGATCTGTGCTACTCTTCAGTCATGAAGGAGCACCCATTAGCAGGAACACTTCTGCCTCACACCATATGGGTAGTCAATACTGAAGTAATTAAACAGAAAATAAATTCAGGAACGCAGAACAGTCGAGCGTTACAGACCTGAAACCATAGCATGAACTAATTCTGGCCAAATATCTCAGTCTGATTTAATACCGTGACACAGAACACAATTCTGAAGCTTCTGCTACACCTCAGTGCGTTCACAAGTGTGGTAAATAAACTATCAACTGCTGGGTGGAAAAGAGAAAAGTTGCAAACAATACTGAGATCTGGGAGCCTTTGGTTCCTATCTTCATGAACTGCAAGACTATTTTAAATCCTCAGTTCTTCCTGAAGTTATGACATTCTCAGTGCCTAAATCACCTTTCCACAGAACTAAAGGTGCTGGTGCATGTGCACACATAAAAAAATTAATCTAAACTAAATTATTATGCTGAACTGCTTCAGGAACATTAAATATTCTTAGTTTTAAAGTAGCCACAACTCAGTTTTTCTCTGTAAGTTAAGCTGTATCAAAACAAAGCACGTTAATTCTTAATAAATATTACTCCTTTGGGGCTTGATCCTTCACACCTCGCAGCATGTTTTGCTTCACTGGAACTCTGCAGGTGAACCACGCCATGCATGTGTCCATTCAGAGGCCAAGATTCAGAGCTGTGGTGACTGTATGCTGCCCAGAAAGCTAATCTATTTTAAAACTTTTTTAAGCTTACAGATTTATGGCTCCAGAACTGCATAAAAAAAGATGGTACTGCTGCAAGATTGTAAACTGATTTTTTTTTTCATTTTAAAACATCTTTTTGTATTCACATCAAAACACCCAGGGATATTTTGGTGTTAAGAAGGGCTGTGGAACAAAGTTACTCTCCTCCTCCAGCAGGAAAAGGTTTGCCTACTTTTTTTCCTCATTATTCTGGACCTGTATTATACAACAAGACATCTTATTACAGAAAAAAAAAAATCAAGACTTTGGTTTTACCCTCCCTGCCCTGTAGCAACACCCAGCAGTCCTGACCAGCAAGTGATGAGAGCCCTTCAGGAGAAGGCAGTAAATGTAAATTTAGCAAAGAGCACTTACCAAATATAAATATAGGATCTGTGCTCTCCAGATTATCTGATTGTCCCTAGCTGCAGAAAAATTCACATTAAAATTAAACCCTAAATTTATTTTGCAGCTGGATGATGGTGAGATGTACATGGCTGGTGGGGTACAGGCTACCACCAGTGCACAAGTGTAATTTACTGCGACATCAGGATGCACAATCCCAGGAACGCTGCTAAATCAGGGCAAATTTGTCTACTGGAATCCTGAACCTCTGAGGACTGGGATTGAAGAGCTGCGCTGGTGCCCTGTCCAGTGCTGTTCTACCCTGGAAGCCAATTTTTTTTCCCAGCTGTCCAGCCTGAACCTCCCAAGCCACATGGGGCTGCTTCCCCTCATTTACCACTGGGTGAGGAGCTCAGCTCCACCGCATGCGTTACCCCCTCCAGGCAGCAGTGGGTGGCAATGAGATCTCTCCCTGAGCTCCTTGCCTGGCTGAACAAGCAATTTAATTTTTTTCCTTCGGTGTACTCTTCCCTCTCTCCCTTGCTCCAAACTGCCTTTGCCTAAAGCAAATTAAATTAATTATCAAGGAGCTTTATGCTGCAGAGGAGCATCATTTTGGTCCTCTACTGGGACTTGTGGCTTTTTCTTCTGCAGCCTGGGAGTGGAAAGGCACGGCCCCTGTAAAACCCATGACATGGTCTTCTGGGACATTAGTACAAGTTTTATACATATAACAATTTTTCCTGTTAAATATTTGGATTTGCAGCTCTCTCTGTACTTGCACACTCCCCAGCCATGCTTGCTTCCTGGGATAGTCACTCTCTGCAATGCAGATAAATATTTTCCGTTTGTTGGCACTTGGTGGCCAAGCCTGACACATCATCTCCTTCCAATCTCCTTTATATTTCCAGCAACACATAACCTTTCACCAACTTGTAGCGGTTCAAGAGAAGTTGGGAAAACAGGTGCCCAGCGGTGGCCCCCACCCTGCAGTGGGCACCTTTTGGGTGCAGAAGGGATTCTTGGGCTGAGACCAAGCACAACATCAACTCCGGTGGGCAGGGTGGGATTACTTTTGCTAAGGTCACAGGCAATTAAAGGTAGGTTAGAAAACAGAAAGGAGACTTTGCACAATACCTTCATAGGCGCGAGCTGGATGGGAGTGATGCATGAGGGATCCACCATGGGCTTTGGCCTGTTTGCCGTGTCCGCCAGCAAGCTGTGCCACTGCTGAGGTAGTCCCGTGAACTTCTGCTCCCGGTGGTCGAAGCCAGTGTGAACCCGATGCTCGAAGTTAGAGGGCCCAGAAATTTCAAGCCTTTTCTTCTTCTTTCCGAACATGGTGGAAAAATCTGGAGAAGTGAAAGAGGAAGGAAAAGAAAACAAAAAAACCCCCACATCTTTAGGCTTTGTTGCAACCTGCAGCCATTCACTCTACTGCACAGACAACTTCAGTAGATGTTATTAGCCAAAAATCAATACGAACCTTACGCCACACACACTGTCTTTGAGATCTAGGCAAGGAAAGCACTTACCTGACCTCCTCTCACAGGATCTGAGATTTTAAGAAATTAAGCCAGTCTCTAATCTATATGTGCTTGTAATACCTTACGACACAAGGAAATGCCTCTACTCCCAGGAGAGAAAGCCCCAGGTCCTACTGTCTACTCTCTCTGCTATCTGCTCGTGTTGCAAGTTGTGTCCCACAAAAGCACACGGCCCTGAGCAACACCAGCAGCAGCGTATGGCTTTGCCTGAAGGACCGCACACGGTGCGAGCGGCCAGCCGGGGCCTGACACGCTAGGAGAGTAAACGGACACACAGCTTTGCATCTTAAATCTATACGCCAGATCTTGGAGAAAAGACAACCTTCTGTGCGCAGGGGGTGTAAAGAGAGAGGAGTCCCTCCAGTGCTGTGCAAACGAGGAACTGGAGGCTGGTGGAGGAAACGTGACCTTCCCAGCTTGTGCATCGCTGGAGAGACCTGGGTTGACCTGACTCCCAGTAAAGCTAATTGTTACAGCACTTATTCTGCAGAAAGTGAGTATTTTGGTCAACCCCTTAGTTGTTATTTCCTGACACGAGTGGGTTGGTTTGCCTTCCTCATGTCTACCTTGCCCTTCCTGAGGAGCCTGGGAAAGGCAGCAGGAGGGTTTGCAGGGCACACAGGGAGCAGACAGCTGGGGCCAGAGAGGTTTCAGAGGCAAAGTGGGAGGGATGAAGGTATTTGCTCGCTTTATGGGCACAGGAAATTGCCAATACACTCACAATCTGGATTAACCCTTGGGTTTGGTGAGCCTCACTTTACAACAAAGTGGAGCCTAGTATATTTAGGCAAGTTCAGAATTGACTTCCTGAGGGTCTCCAGAAACCTGCTGTGTAAGGGACGGAGAAACTCCTGGTCCTGGGGAAACAGACAGAAGTCCTGTTGCTTTTCAATGAAATACTGTCCTGGAAAAGTCCTCTGCCTGCTTTATGCTGTCTCAAAGTAGTCCTCCACCTCTTGTGTCACAGGTTGTAAAGGTGCTGCCCTGACTTTACGATACAGTAGGTGGAGAAGAGAAGCTCAGGGAAGAAAATACAGCTGCACTGCTGCTGCTGCAAAAAAAGACAGGATAATAAATGAGGTATTTAATCCACACTCATTCCCTTTTACTAGTTATTTAAAGATCAGGTCCACTATTTGAAAACCGATTGCCAGCTGCTTTATAAGTCCCCCTCTGCGTGTCTGCAGGTGATTATGTCTCCCTTGTGCGTATTTTCTTGAGACGGAGCAGACCTGCTCCCGTTGGCTTTTCTTCACAGGTCTCATCTTCCACACCTCCCTCTGGCTTTGCTCCCCTCCTCTGAACTCACTCCAAATCTCCTGCCCTTTTGACAACCTCTCTCCATCTCTGTTATCTCTAGTATCTTCCTCACCTTCTCCTGAAACCTCTTCCGACTGCCTTGCTAGCTAGTCCTTTTTCCACCTCCAACATTGTCATCTTTTTATTTTTAATGTCAGTTGGGTACCTTGTGGCACTTGCTGAGGTGTTTCTAGCCTTACTCAAAGCAGTCATGGTTGGCTTCTGGTCCAAGATTTTCAAGACTCAAACAGAAGCAGCTGGCAGTTCAGGTAGTAGCTCGTATTCCCTGCTCTTTCACGGGGCTCCACAAATTGCAGCCGGCTGCAGATCAATGGCACGGGATTGATTTCATTCACCCTCTGGGGTGGGAATCTATGAGGCTTATTAGAGTCACATTTTAAACCGTCAGCTCTAGAAACGTACTTCTTCATCTGACCAATGTCAGCACTTGCAGTTTCCTGCTAGACTTGAACCCTAATGCAGCTGTTGGATGCTTGAAGTCCTCTAGAGCCCCACACAACATCAGATAAATAAAAGCACATCAGCTGGCATACTGTATATTGCCTTTTAAAAAATATACAGCAGATTCATTCAGCAAGGTATTACTCTTTCATTTTTAAATTGCTCTTTGATAGATTGCACTCTCTTGTTTTAATATCATTGCAGCTAGAAGCAAATGTGAAATTTGCCCCAGTGAGACCTTTACTTTCTCAGAATATTTAAGCCTCAAACCTGATGCCAAGGCCACTTTTTTTTTTTTTGCACGGGGATGCTGTCTGAGGCCTGGGCAGCGGGACTTGCTCTCCTCTTCTGACTGCAGCTCATGCTTAGATCAGCTTCAATCGACCACGAAGTTACAGCAGGAGAGAGAGGGAGTAATACTGGTACCTCACACGGCAAGGGATGGGTTCAGCCATGCGGGCAAATGCACAAATGCTATGCATGTTGGTGGCCGGAGAACACGTCCCGTGGGGCACGTGCCCATGAAGGGTGACCAGGAAACCTGGCTGATGGAGGTCTCAGCCCCGTGGGAGTGGGGCAGGACTCCTGCCATGGCCACCTGGCCCAGCTCTGCAAGTAGTCTCTCCCAAAGAATGGGAATGATGGTACTTGTTTCCTCAGCTGCCCGAGGATGTGGGTTTGGGGACGCCAAGCCAGTGAAACCTCCTGCTCCTGCCTCATACGAGCCCTGCTTCAGTCCTTGACAAGGTGCTTACACCTTGTTAAGACCTTAAAAAGGAGAGATGATTGAATCTCTTTGCCACAGCTTTATTGGTACAACACAAAAAATAAAGCATTTACTCATTTAATCAGGTGTGGAAGTAGAAAACATCCTGGACAAGTGAATAAATGAGAAAGCTCTCCAAGGTTATCAAATTATTTCAGGAATGAGAGGTACCTAAGTGCTTTGAAGAGAAATGATGGATCTCTCCAGTTCCCCAGGATGCCAGACAGCACCTATACAATGTGAATGTAATGAAATTTCTATTGAGAGCACAAAATGCATTTTATTAAAAAACAAGGCACCTATCCATTCTCTGCCATGCAAAACAGGAAGCCTCTCACAGTCACTAAGAAACCCTAATTTCCTAATGGGATTAGATAGGAAAACATCCCACAGACAACGGGGTAATTTAGCGGAAGCAAAGGGAGGTGAGTGATGGTGGGGCAGCAATGTGGGGCTGCCCACGTGGCATCCTCACCCAACCCTCCCCATCATGCCAGGGCACTCACCCTTAACTTAATTCCTCTCGACAGCCTCCAACGTACTCCCGGATCATGCCAGACCTCTCCGTCCAGCTCCTCCTGTGCTCATCCCCACAGAATGAAAGGAAATGAGGTGGTGTACTTCTAATTTGTTGCTATTTTTGTGGGGATGAGCACAAGCAGGATGTCTGTCCTCTACTTGCGTGTGCTTTGCCAATGAATAGCCTGGCTGATTTCAACACCACATACGTGGCACAAGGTGATACTCAAGATGAGAGGGCTGGAGGAGCCTGTCCTAACAGCTACTACTGGCAGTGGGTTTCAGATAGCTTCAGGAGGGAAGAAAAAACCAGAAATAATCATTGCATGGCTTCAATGGGGTATTTTTATACAAGGACTTTACTTACCCTTACACTGAAATGATGCACATTAATTTTGTGATTGTAAATGGGAGGTTTGAAGGAGGTACAGTTACATTAAACAAAAAATTTAGTAGATGTGACAGCATGAGACCAAAAGCAAGCCTGTTCTTAACTGGGGCAGCACGGAGAGAAGTCTGTGTTCAGCTCAGGGTTGTGATGCTAAGGGGCTCCTCCAACTAATGGTGCAACTGGGGCATAAGAATAGAGACTTTCTTTACCAAAACTGTGATGAAAAAAAAAATATGGACATGACATTTACTGGAAGAAAAACAGAAAACAGTAAAAATCAGACTATCGTATCGCCTCTCCTGCTGACGATGGCTCAGTAATCCACAGCTGTGCTGGTCCCAGCTGCACCTCTGGGGAATGGGGAAGGAGCAGAGACAGCAGGAGAGAGGCGTGAGCTCTTGTAGATACAGCTACCCAAACCCTTTTTTAATGGCATTATTCAGGTTTCTACCCAGGAAAGGAGCACTGCCAGCTCTGCTGGTGTGTGCTGAGCAGTTGTAACACAGCTCCATCCCGCTGCTGCAGAAACTGAGGTAACGCCGAAAGGGTGCTATCAGGAGCAATCGCTGCGTCTTGCCCTCACTGCTGTTTACTGCAGTGCCCAACAAATCGAATTACATGCTAATCAGCACACTCCGCCTGTCAGATCCACGCCAGACTTGGCTCCTGTTCATTTCACTCCTTTCTACGCACAGAAATAATTCACTGAGCATCACGGTGCCATGGACTCCTGGCCCGGTCCAAATTTCACGCGTGACCTCCAAGCACAGATCCAGGGCTCCACACGCAGAGAAAATTCCCTGCGTCCAAGATATAGCCCATGCAAGGTGTGAGACATGGACCAGCAAAGCAAAATCCACCCTGTCAGCTGCTGCACCATCGTTGTGCTGCCTCCCAGTCACAACTGAAGGTATTTTTCCAGCAAGATGTCTTCTACAATCCTGTGCTGGAGTAAGAGAGTGGCAGTATTGTTTTGGGTGCCAGAGGAGCCCATTCAGGTCCTCCCATGAGGGTGTCTGTCCTCAGGGCAGGATTTCCAGTAACAGCCTTCCCACAGAAAGTTAAAGCCTACCCCTGAGCTCAGGTTCAGAGGTGACAGGTTGCTCTGTTTGTTCAATCTGATAGACTTGGCCCCATCCTGGGGTTTTTGGTGGGTTGTCCCTCCCCTCCACACTCAGGGGACACTCAGGGGGACTGAGGAACTGAAAAGCTGAAAGTCCAGATTTATGTAAATGGCCTCAAAGAACAAATTTTTTGCACTTACAGCACGTAAAACCCAAGGCAGTTGGAATAAAAGGAAAAAAGGATGTCTTCAATCCTAAAATTAATCGTATTCTGTATCTTTTATCATATCCTGAGTAAGAGTAATCCAGTCAATCCACCAAGTCTGCTCAGCTCTGCCTGACTTATGGAGTGCCAGACCCTGTTTCCAATAAAATAGTCAGAGCCACTTTTTTCTTCCCTTCCCAGCAGCTATTCTCTCAGATTGAAAACTAGGAAAGTTGCAAAGACGTACTTGGTCTTGTAAGCCTGAAAACTACTGGAGTCCCAAGGGCATCTGCACAGCACTGACAACAGCACTTGCCATCCCAGATGCCCCCAAAGGCCAACACCGAGCAAAGGTCTGTGAAATTTTGCCATACGTAAAAATATACAAAGTTATAACTAGAATAACACAGGGAGATGAGTATTTTTAATTAAAAGTGGAGCTTTTTATGATTACATACCATAGCTATGCAAGCTGTATTTTTTTTTTTTTCCCCATTCCAGTATTTCAGCAGCCGGATGCTGTGTCCAAGTCAAGGAAATAATCTGTGCCCAGCAGCAGCGCCTGCCGATGACCCCGAGAAGTCTGCAAAAGTATTTCTTACGTGCACCTTTCTGCTGCTCGAGCACGTGGCCAGGCTCTACATATTCCCTCAGGCGGGGCGCGATGCTCGTCTGCCTCAGCCCAGCAATACATTTGCCTTTTAAGCAACCAGCAATTAGTTCATTTTCAATTAGGAAGCGTACGCTGCGTTAAGTTTGTATTTTTTTTTTTCTGCAGGGGTTCCCTGTGGTTCCTCTGCTGAGCAAGCAGCAGAGCTCTCTTCCCCCGGGGACAGGCACGCTATCAGCATCTGAAAATTGCCTCCACGCACACCAAGGATCACCTGCAAGCCCAGAGCGGGGGGCAGCAGCCAGGGCTTGAACCCCCCCATGGAAAAGCACATTTTTCCCCAAGGTAGCCCACAAACCTGGTTACAGCCAGGAGCATCAAAAAAATGCTTCATTTTTTTTAAGAACTTTTAAGAAAACCATTAGAAACACAGATTGCAAAATGGGAGACGGGTGCAGGTCGCTTCCCTTTGATAATTTTTACTTACTAATAATAGTTTTCTGTAGCACAAAGACCTCAATTATTCCCCTCCGGAGCAAACAGAACGCAGTACTACATCATTAGCTTTGCCAGCTTTTGTTCCCATGCTCTGATTAATTGTAACCTTTCCCGATATTTGATCGTAAATGATAGAGTATGAATTGAGAAGCGCAAATTAAATTAACGTGTCAAGCCAGCTTGCATAGCCAGTACTCCAGATAAATGTGAGCTGGGCTGATACTCGATCTCAAGGAGAAAGCAAATGTCTGGGACGGACTCATGGCAGCATAAATTGCTACGAAATACTCCGTGCGTGGGGGAGTAAAAATGAGGCCGGTTCTCCTTCAGCTCACGCTGCCGCAACGCCCCGCTGCTGAGGGAAGCGGAAGGAGATCGACACCTCCCTGTATAGCCATAAAAATGAGGAAAAGGCTTTTTAAAAAATCAGGAATAGCAACAACAATAGTTTTGCATTTCCTTTTTGTTTGCTTTAAGGATGGTTTCTAAGCTTCTTGGTGGGGACCCTCTGGTGCTGGCTACAGTCAGAGCACGAGTTTCTTTTGAGGGCGAAGAAAAAAAAAAGTATGCCTTGTTTGCAGGCATACACTTTTTAAAGAAGAATTTACCTCTATTTTTAACTGAAAATAGAGAACATTACCTTATTTTTCAGGACATGAAACAAGAAGCAGTACCTGGAAGAGCAGAGCAGATTGAACACGAAGCCAGTAAAAAAGGAAAGGCTCTTAAAAACCGCACTGGTTTCAGGTCAGGCCTGACACACCACCGTGGGACAGAGGAGAAATCCCGTTTGACTTCCAAGATACAATACTCCTAAATACTTCCCTAATTCACAAAGGATCTTCCTGGATGTAGAGGACGCAGATGAACAGGGGGCACCCAGAACTGGGGAGCAGCTGCCTGCAGAGCACACCCAAACCACAGGTAGGGCGTCCTGTTGTCATGTCTTGTACTTATTAATTCATTTACTGGCCTTATCTAGAGGGTACAAGGTAGTTTCAGACCTTGTGAAAGGATATTTTTTGTTTTGCCACGTGGATGGCCAACACCAACTGCAGAATACCAGGTTGGTTCATCTGTCTAATTAAAGACTCCATCTCTTGTGATCCCTGCTTAACTCTCTGCTCTTCTCAATTATGGTTTGAACATTTAAATTTGAGAACAAGAAAATAAACCCCTAGAAAATATTCTGACATACCCTACTAATGAATCAGGATGATGATTTTAAACATCGATTCTCTGGCAGCAACAAAAGGGATCTACAAATCTTGAATGAACTGAGTCAGCACCCACACCTCAAATTTTGAGAGTCTTCTGCCACCCTGCTAAGCTCTTCTGCACATAAACAGTGTCACCTGATAAAAAAATAATCACCTGTGACCATACAGTTTTTCCAGACTATCTTTTTTAATTCAAAGAAAGTATAGAAATACCATTTTCAAGGCACACCCACGTGAGTTTTAGGCACAAAAAGGCTTGATGATCAAAAGGAATCAACTTATTCCCATGGGTTTTTAAGGTGCCTTGTATTTTTTGGGATGAGACAGATTCCTCAGTCATTTGAACACTATTAAAACACTGTTAAAATCCATGCCTTAATCATGGGAAAATATATACTGATGGACTAGACCACAGCCAATAAGCACAAAAATGCCATCCTCCCCAAAATCCCTCATTAACCCTATGGCATTCTGCTCACTTCAACCTTAGGTCAAATCAGCCAATTTTTCAGAGTTCCCATGTCACCGCACGACACAATAAAAATACATTTAAGTAATTACAAGCTGGTCAGGACTTATCACTGTCCACATTTCTTTTCAGTCCCACAATACCCTGTTTATGGTTGAAAATGCCTTCATTCGTCACAGCACAGTAGGGTGTCTCTTGATAGCTGGCCCAGGAGACGTATCGAATAGAAATGCACAATGGAACAAAATACAGGACAAAAAATAATAACAAAAGGCAATGCATGCTTCTAGAGAAATAGTAAAAGCTGGTACAGAGTGGCCAAAGTAGGACTGATGTACTCCAGGGAACAATACTCATTCTTCTTATTGAAAGCCACTCTTGTACGAGGAGTCATTTCCACACACCGGCTGACATGTGCTTCCCTAATTTAGAAATCTTGTGATTCCCAGTGGATTTTAATGCTCAGTAATTTTCAGCTGAGTAGCTTAAATGCATGTATTGTAGTCAATCACTCTCTATTATCTTATACACAGGCACACACATACAGCAATGTACAGACAGTGAATTAGTCTGCAACAGCTCTGGGCAGATTAAAGAGGGAAAAAAAAAAAAAATCCCCAAAGCCCACCAATCCCTGGAGGTCACTCAAATTGTTTCTATCCCTAGCAGTTGAAAAGACGCCAGATTTGCAGAAACAAATAGTCCTTTGGGTGGTCAGCTTGAGATAATTAATGGTGGGCACCCACAGGGAGGGGGTATTAAATAAAGCGCGCACTACATGAGACACCTCAAATCTCAAGCTACTTCTGAAACTTCAAAGCAGTTGTAATATTTTTCTAATTATTATTAATCTTTTCAAATATAATTTCTATATTATAAAGGATGTAGATACTCTATGCCTGAAAGCCACTCTATTTCTATGTTTTGAATTAAGAAGAAAACATCAGTAAAAGGAAATACTGTCAAGAATGAAAGTGATTGCTAGAGATAACAGAGTGAGCAGAGAGATCAGGAAATATCAAAAACAGAGTTGTGAAACAATATTCCTGAAATCTGAATATGAGTATTAGTAAATATCGATGTTTCTATAGGCTGGGGTGACTGTAGGGTAAGAACTGCAGGGATTCAAAATCATACACCGGTCAAGAGAAAGGACCGGGCAAAGTGGTTGGAAAGCACTTGGAGAATTGCTCTGATGGATCACACCAGGTTACACCACCTCTGCACTTTGGGCCACATCCTCACTGGGGTCTGTTGGCAAAACTTTGGCGAAACAGATGAATTGGCACCAACGTGTGCACAGCGAAGAGGGCACTTGGGCACTGAAGTTTCTTTTGCTTTTGTTTTCACATGTAAAGCTTTAGTTTTAATCCTCTGAAACTAAGTTTCCTCCCCAACACCTGGTGGTGGTTGCAAAGCTGGAATTGCAAACGTACCACTGACCAAAGCCTGTTAAGCTGGGGTAGGGCTTTTTTACAGCTCCCAGGCAAGACTAACCACGAGACCACGCTCCTCCTCACAAACGCTCTGTATTTACTATTGATGTATCCTGATGATTGGTAAAAACCAGCTTTTCCTTTAAAAAAAGGACGCAAAATGGCTTCTAGGTCCCCAAACCAACTTATCTCGTGCTGGTTGGATCCATGAACATACCAAAACCGTGTTGAGCAGGGGTGCCTGCCCCAGCACAGGTTATTTTACTGCACCCAGTAAGTGCCATGGGGCAGGTGGTGACAAGCCACCATGAATGGGACAGGAGAGGGACACAGGCCTGTGACAGCATCACGTGTCACCGAGACACGTTACTAAGACGGGGGCTCTGGAGCCAGTCTCCTGCCATAAATCCCCACCGGTATGTTCACACTCGACACGCTGGTTTTTTCCTGCGATAAAATTAATTGCATTTCTTAGTTTACTTCTAAAACAATACAGGCTGTGTTGGCTCTCAGGAATTGCTCCATTACCATAACATTTGTAATGAAGATTGCTTTCCAATGAATGATCAACAGAAACAAAAGCTTCCTAATGTATTATTAATGGCAAGCCTCTGATAATAAGAATATTCTTTAGGATGAAACACTCTACTGACCTGTAAATGTTCACCAAGAAATGAAACAAAATTAGATTATTTGATATGTCAAAATATTCTTAAAGCACAAACAAACATGTCTACAGACTAACAAATTCACAGCAAATGACTGGAAGATGAAAATCACGCCTGTAATCACCGTGGGTTTCCTACCTCAGCATCAGGTTTTGCTCTAACATATAACTGAAGGAAAAATATTTCCATAGTCTACAATAAACCACAAATTTATAGATCCTACTTTAAATTCTTATTCCTTGCATAATTTCTTACCTTTTTCCTCACTCTGCTGAGAAACTGATTCGAAAGCCAATTCTTACCCTATTATCTACTGAGTTGCTGTCATGCAATACTCGGTTTCCAATATTAAAAATGAGAACTGATCCTTTGAAGGCTTTGCTAGAGCTGACTATTTACTACCTCCTTCAGAAAGTTTACCATAAGCTCTTTATACAGAACTTTATAAAGCGACGCTCGCTCAGTCCCCCTCCCTTTGGATCACTCACAACGATCAATAATTGCAACGGACTAATTCCTCAACGCTGGTTTTTTTCAGAGCTAAGCGAGCTCGCCATGCAGAATCTGTGTTTTGCCATCTCCAGACATCAGTTTGGAAGTGATGGGTTTCACCTGTTCAGCTGGGAGATAAAGGTTTTAGGGAGAAATGGAGACCTTTGATGATGTATCTCTGAAATCAATGTGGAAGTTTTGAAATCAGACAGAAAAGCAAACAAAACCCATAATATAATATAAACTGAATGAAAAAACCCACACATTTTTATCTCTGGGCAACCAGTACAAATCCAGACGGATTAATGTTACTTGAGTTTTTATTGTTTTTCAGCTTTAAATTACTAAAATAGAAATATTTTTTGACTGCAGGTACGTTTTGAGCAACCAGAGAGGTTACTACATCTCAGATGGCCACCACTGCCACTTTCTGAGAAACGATGCTGCAGCAGAAAGCGGCTATGATTCCTTCCTCCGCAGGAACAGTGTCCACACGTGAATCACTGCATTTTACTGGGCCCATCCATACGCTGTTTCTGGCAAGGGCATGTTTTGCCTCTCCAAGATGAAAGGTTTAATCTGAAATAGTCCAAAAGGACACTTCCAGCTTCTCAAAAACAAACAAGGAAAGGAGGTTGCCAGTTGACTATGTGACCAGCTAAGCCAACTGTCAGATACCTTGGTCTGGAAACACCAAGAGAAGCTGCCATATGTCCACGTGTAGGAGCTGGTTTAGCTTTGAAACTTTTAGGCAATTAGGTCAAAATGCCCCTTCCCTCCCAGAAGAAATGCTCCTGCTTGAACAACATGGCATCATCCTCTCACAGCCCAGACACTGATTTTGCAAGCAGCTCCAAAGGAGGTTGTTTCATTGGGAAAAAGCCGTCGCAACAAGGAGTCTGCAAGTGAAGGCAAGATCTCCTCCAAGTATTTTCTGAGGGACACACTGAGCCTACGCAGAGGTGAAGAATTGGACCATCATCTCTTGGGAATCAACAGCCCATGGCTCCCACCCTGCCAGGGAAATGGAGCCAGTGGCCCACCAGACCCTGAGCCCACTTTTTTATATCCCAGGAAAATAAAAATTCAGAATATTGCTTCTGAGATTACAGGTCCTTCTTAACATCTCGGCAGCAAAACCACACTCTAAATTAGAAAATAATAATTAAGAAAGGGAAAAAAAAAAGGACATCTTTGCATGCTGACTCTGGTTGCATTCACCGCTCTTTCCAGTGGCAAGGAGGTTAATTAATTAATTAATTCATTCATTCATTCTCTACTTTGTTAAGCAGCAACTCCAACAAAGCTGAGCTGCTGATACAATTGGGAAATTAAAAGATGAGCTGGGAAAGCGACTGAAAAAAAAATGCGTTAAGGAAACATGCGTTATGCCGGGTGGCAGGGGCCAGAGCTAGCACTCAGTGAAAAAAGAGACTGCAAAGTTTGCTGGCTGAAATAAGAATTAAGTACACAGAACGAGTTTAGATCCTAAAAGAAATATTTTCTAACCAGAAGAAAATTATCTGTTGTCCAACCAAACCTTTCATTTAATTTTCACCATTTTCCTTTTGTTCTTAAATAGGGAATAACATAAAATGCAAAAAGTATTTAAGTTAAAAACCCCCAAATGTCAACTTGAGTTTTTCCTCAAATTTTTGGACATGTGATTCAATACATCCCCTGCTATTTTTTGTTTCAGCTGATCTGAAAATTGTCTGTGCTCTGGGCAGCCATCAGAGCTGACTTACTGTGTGCTTCATGGGGCAACATAAAGGTTTTAGAAAGATGATTTTAAGATGGCCATGATACTCAAATTGTTGGAGACATCGCAAATGAACAACAATAATGGTGTTTTATGGGTGCGCAGTGCCCAGCCTGGAGTTCAGCCACACTGACAACCCTGGTTTTCTAAATTATTTCCAGCTTCTTCAGGATGAAGGCAGGAAAAAGTCCTGAAGGGCTTTTAAAACAATTATGCAAAGCATGGTGGGCTGTATAATACCTTTTCCAGTAAAACTCCCTTTTACTGCTCTGAAGGTAACGAACCGCGTTATTCTAACTGCTATTTCTTCTTATTACCTATAGGCTGAATGTCCTAAACAGAAATAACATCAGCTTGTCCCCCCATGTTTCTTACTTGTGGTGTGTCCTTGAAAGGAACCAATGCTCAGGATGCCAAGAGCTGAAGGCTCAGCTCGCCCACGTGAGGTATGATATGAATAAATCAGTGCAAAGTCCACGCGAGATGCTTCTCTCTCACTAGTAGGGGCTCAGGCTGGAAAAGCTGGATCTGCAGCGGAGCTGCCATGCAGCCTTTAACGACCCATTTTAAAACATCAGTTAATTCAATATTTTGAGCTATTTTTAAAAATGCCAAATATGCAGCTCAGTATTTATGGAGAAATGAAAAAAATGTGTATTTACTATGGTGGTATGACTGTTTCTTTTACAGAGTTTTACTTACTGGCAAGGAATTTCAAAACTTCAAGAAATTCCAAAATTCAAACAGCTTCAAACTTCATCATAAGTGTCACTATCAGACTTCTCAGGGCAAATCTTGCTCCTGCATACCCCATGAGAGCAGAGCTGGGTACCTGCTGCTGTGCGTTTCATTCCTCCCTGAAAGCCAACTTCAAATGCCATTTATCCGTGCTCCGCGGTGGAGCTGACCCAATGCAGCCTTGGGTTTTCTGGAGCATCACTTGGGTCCTGATTCAACTGTTGATGTCGTCAGTGGGAGGCCTCTGACCCTAGAAATAGTCACTTTCTTCTCCATTTCCCTTTATTGATAGCAGCTTGGGAAAAACAACCCTGGATAGTGACAGCACAGTCAAAATCAGGGGAGAGGGGGGGTGCAGTTGACTTTATTTGAGAAAGCTTATTTTCTATTCCCTTTCTTTGTAACATGAGCTAGAAGAGATGTCGCTCTCTCCCTTCTGCCCCCACTATCTCCCATGTCTCAACGGAAACCCAAGTCTCAGCAACTTAAACCATGCCCTTTCACCAACACTTCATAAACCTGGACCAAGGCTGACCTCTGAATGCAGCCAAGTATATGTTAACCAGAAAAGGAAAAGATAGAAATTTCCAACTTGGAAAATCTCTGAGCCAATATCTGTGAATAAAGTCTGATTTAATTACCAATATACGTATTTTTCAGCTGTCCAGCCTCAAAAGGGTACAATTCCCTTTGGGATGAAGCAATCACACTGTTTAACACACAAAACCACTTCTTGCCTATCAGCTTATTAATAAGCAGTTTTCTAATTCAGAGGAAAAGGCGAGTTACAGGCAAAGCAGAAGAGCAATAATCTGAACACGAGCATCTGAAACACTTCACTGAACTCTGCTCCAGGAAACATAAGAAATTATTTTTTTTCTCTTCCTCCCCCTCCTTGATGACAGCTTTCCAGTGCCGCTGGCATCCATCACAAGGGCAGAGGCAAATGCTTCCACACTTGTTAATAATCAGAGCAAGGAAATTACGGATTGGGGGGAGGAGGAATTCTGTTTATTTTTTCTGTTGGCTAAAGGCACACTTACATCTGAAGAGTGCAGGAAGGGAACTCAGTAGTAGCTTCGTTCTCCATTTCCACTTTCCGAGTAGAGCCAGGGCTTCCTGTAGCTCTTCCACATCATCCTACCTCTTCCCCTCTGCGTTGCTCTTCCCTTACCTATTTATGCAAAACAATCTTCCAAACCCTCTCAAAACTTCATCTCAAACCCAACTTCATCACCAACTATTGCTCTGTCCCTACCCTTGCTGTCACTTTGAGTTACCAGGAGCAAAGTTACTCCCCTCTCCCTTTATGACTCCGGATGTTTGCTGCAAAATAATACCAGACCAAAAAACTGCCCTCGGCAGAACAGCTTCTCATGGTAGCAGATAAAAAGGATTTTCCTTAACGTCATCGTGCACTGAAATTAATAAATACACAACAAGGCAAATACAGAGGGAAACTTGGGCACTATAGGGACTAGGTAGGAAATCTATGCACATTACGGTTACAGGGACACGAAGTAAAGGCAAAAAGAAATGTAGAAGACACTACCAGATGCCTTAAATCAGGACAGAATATTAATAAATTATTAACATGGCAGGTTTCAGGACAGGTGTCGTCCATTCTGTATCTCTACAAAAATCAGCTTTCAGAAGTCTAAGGCATTAGGGCTTAATGAATCAGCGCACATTGTTTTACAGACCAGATACCTCCAGTCAGCTAAATTGCAGGAATAAAAGCGAGGGTTTAATTCAAGCTTCTCTAGGAAAGAGATTTGTTTGAAAGAGGTCAATTAAGCCTTCCACTCAAGTTAATCTCTTCTGTTTATCTAAAAAAAAATCTGGAATGAGGAAAAAAAACGACGCTAGCAAAGCAAAATTTTCCTATGGATGCACCAAAGCCAAAACCTGCAGGTCAGCTTGCTCTCAGCTGGGAGAAACAGGCAGAAATTGCAATCAGTCTGCAATTCATACGGATGCATCACGTGGAGATGATTCAGACCGAATTATTCTCCGAATTAGCCTAATGAAACATTCTCCTCCGAGGAAGGTACCTGGACCATTTTCAGCAGAAGTTAATATTTTCACTTACAAGTCTGGTTTGAAGAGAGTCGCTGTGGTCAGGGCAGAAGAGAGTGGACCATCAAAGAAGCTACTTCCTTTAGATTGCATTTTCCTCCAAAAGCAGGCAGCTACCCATCTCTGCCTTCGCAGCCCCTTTTTCCCTACACGCTTTCGTGCTGTTTATGGCACCATCACCACTTACATATATTGCCTTTAAGCTTCTGAGTCACCAGTGGTCATTTAGGTCATTTGTTTCTTCTGCTCTTCTAAATATTGATGGGTTTCAGTGGCTTTTTTTTTTTTTTTTCCTTTTTTTTCGGTCACACTGTAACTCATTTCTGAGCTTCCTATAGCAAAACAGCAAATGCCAGGCGAGCCGCATACTGTGCTGCCCATCTGCTTCCCGCTGACGCCTTCCTCTTCACCCCGCGTTGCATCCGTGATCTTTGCGGCAAGGTTTGCTGTATGTTAAGACTTTCCACCCTGCTGAATCAGAAAACGGGAAGAGCAGCATTATCCCCTACCAGAGCCATCACTGTAGAGTTTTCTCCAGTGCTAACCAGCACCAAGCTTGTTTCCTCAACACAAAACACTACAAAAAGCTGCAGAAAATTTTCAGCCTGCAACCATTCGATGGGCAGATGGGAGCCACCACCGCACTGTGACACCTCCCAACCAGCAACAGCATCCGTTCACGTTTATGTGCCATGGCATTGATTGCCTTGAAGGATGCTCCTAGCCTTTAAAAAAAAGTCCTGGTGCACACGCCCGTAGCAAGGATGCAAGGGACAGACAATCCCTATAGGGGATCAACAGATCAACAGGGTGGCAGAGAAGAAAGGGGTCTGGAATTGGAGAGGCAGGTGCGATGAGGGCAAGGGAGGTAGGCACGAACGTAGAAATCACATTGGGTTTCCCCGGGAAGAGGGGAGCAGCACAGAGATATCAACGTGAGCGGCTGATAGAGGAGGGGGAGGCTGAGCAGGAAGGGACAGATACAACAGAAAATGGAGTCAGGGAGGAGAGGCCAGGCAAGGAGGAGCTGAATCCATCCCATAGTTTTGACTGCATCTGGTAGGGAAGGTGAAAGCCAGCCGAGCGGCTCTCACAGGGCAGGGAGGAGGATTTGATCAGCCACACTTTACACGGGGTGAAGTGACAGTAACAGAAATAACAGTTATGTGGGAGCTGCTGGGTCTGCCCTGCATATTTCTCCCAGCACCCTGATTACTCAGAATCACGTTAATTAGGCACAGACCCAGCCTCAGTAGGTCCCTTCCCCCAACAGGAGGGCTCCACAAATCCATAAAACCCCTCCGGCTCAGCCCTTTAACCCCTCTCTCTCTTCCCTGGAAGTGAGACTTTTTGAGATCAGCAACACCCCGTCTCCATTTGTGGGCCCAGGAACGTCAGAAGCCATCCATCACACGTGCGTAATCCTTGGCTCTCTGCAAAAACGAGTTTGCAATCAGTTTCTAGGAAATTCATTTATGCAGCAGCAGGTAAAGGCGGCTCACTCTCTGCACAGATTTATCAGTACCAGCGTATTTCTGCCAGGGTGAAGGACTTCCACTCGTTTGGAAGACATGTGCTTTGTCCCATGCTCTGCCTTTCTTTAAAGGGAAAAAAAAAATCTGCTTTTCCAGCTGCCTCCATGGAAACAGCAACACTGTTGTATTGGCGATGCTCCAGGCTCGATGGGCTTGGTTCAGACATAGCAATCTGCATTTTCTTCATCGCAGAGCACCAAAACCTCGAGCCGGGATCCCAGAGCTCAGCCAGGCCTCCCTCCGGCTCGTTTGTCGTCAGCAGCGAAGTTTCTGTGGGTCAGATCTCACACTTGGCAACACCTGTGCAAGCCTACTGCGGAGGAACGGGCTGGTTCAGCTAGGCTTCAGAAAGTGGAAGGACTAGACAAAGCTTTCAACTCCGCACGCTTCGTTAACTCGGGCAGCAACAACGCAGTTCCTTGGACTACCAAAGCAGCTAATGGAGATGAAGGTAGGTGTTCAGCTTCCCTCCTGTAATGAGCTTTGGGACCAAACATCCAGTAAATTTAAATGAAATTTTAAAGATTTTCCTCCGATTTTCACTTTGTAAAGCTTGGTTCCACTTGCACTTTGCTGTATCTGGCCCCCCATACCCTGCTGCGTCCCTGAGCATGATCACGGCTGGTGGGGAACTGCAGCAACACCGACACCGTTCCGATCCCAGGCCCAGCTTCCAAAGGAGGATAAATGACTCCTTTGGCCCCCTGAATCCCCTCATCTGCAAACTTTCAGACTATCAAAGACAGTGCAGAGCAGCCGCGCAACCAAAGCACAGGTAGAGAAGAGAGGATTTGCCCTCTGGCTTGGGAAAATTGATCCATAGCTCTTCTATAATCATTTGTTCAGCTCCATAAATCCCAGGGACTAAATCAGGCTGTCGGGTAGAGCAGCTGTGCAGGCATCTCTGCAGAAGGAGGAAAAAAAACGCTGTGACCACCTACAGCATCACGGCACGCTGCCGGGGAGCCGCGCCGGGTGCCAGTCCCAGCGCTCATCTGGCTTCAGGTCGATTTACTGCTGCTCACTTCCACGCAGCTGCTGAGCCGTAGCACCATAAATACCTGCAGAATGAGGCTTGGCGGCAGCTTGTGCTGAATATTAGGGAAACGCAAAATTCAATGATCCCTAATTGTCCTTCAGTCAACAGTACCTGTTTAAATTACTGTTATTATGGCAAAGATATTGATATTGGTAACGTAAACACAATCAAGGACTGCAGATGCTGTAGCTTTCCACCAGCAAACGTTTTACTTCCTCTTCCCTTTCAATACAGAACCGCCACCTACACGGCAGCGGGTACCCAGCGATCGAGGGCTGCTCTGGGATTTGCAGGAGGGTGCCCTGCAAGCAAGGGCAGAGCTGGCACAGGAGAAGTACATGGCAAAGGTCCTGGAGGGCTCAGGAAGGAGAGGCTGAACACTGACCCACCTCAGGGCTGAGTTGACCAGGAGATCTTAGCTCGTGGCACTGAGACTTGCGCGTGGCAGGGCCCCTGGCTACTGCAGGCTGAAGAGAAGTCTCCTACGAGGGCAACTGCTCAACCCAACTGGGAAGGGAAAGCACTCATCCTGCTAGTAACGATTAGAAACAGTTATGGAAAAGATGTCAAGAGAGACCAACAGAAACATTAGCCATGCGTCAGATGAAAACTGAAATATGTCCTTCTTTTTAAAATGGACATGGCGTATTTGTCAAAAATACTGTTTTGAAGGATCCAAGTCGCTTATGGACTTGGGCTGAATCCAGCACACAGGTTCAGCTGTCTTCTGCCTTAGAAGTGCAGGCGTTGCTCATGAAACCACATCTCAGCTGGGGTGGGAGAAGCAAGTCCAGACCTCTTGTAGGTCTTATTCAGAGCAGGGCTTTAACAGAGGATCTTCAGAAGGAGTTTCCTCACCACTCTCTGGTATTGGTGTTTCTCAGAATCTCTTCAAAACGCTGAGATGTGCAAACAGACTGAGGATGGGGCCTGGATCAGCCACTTCCCAGCAGCATAACTCAAGCTTTTTTCCCTTCTCTGCCAAGAAATCTGTTCATCCTTGCCGGGTTTGCTACAAAGGATCGCAAACCCAGGAGTTGTGAAGCATGTTTCACATCTGCCAAAGCCAACAGAAATGAGGGGTATCTCTGGCAGGATCAAACCCAACGGGCCCTACACTGTTGGCCAATGCAAGGTTCAAGACACATTCACCAGCACCAGCCACTGCAGCCTTCTGCACTCCGCAGGATCGGGCCCCATTGCTTACACCTCGTCCTCCCGCCTCGGAGAGTTACACAGATGACTCAGTCACTGAACAGCAAGAATAAATTCAATGAGCAATGGTATTTCCACACACAGGGAAAAACTGAATGCTCGGTAAAAACACTGCCTGTGCAGACAGGGAAAAGACCTTGAGTCAACATGAGGCTTTGCACACCACTGAAGCCCAAGCAACTGCAAAATCTGGCCAAAAATGCCTTTCCCTTCGTTATGTGCATGCATCACGGAGGATTTTTTTAAAACCCATTTCTAAACCAGACATCTTAACACCAACACCTCCAGCTCTGCCAAGGAATTACGTTGAAATAACCCTTCTGAGGGGCTTTGAACTTAGTTTAATTGATGTCTAACAGCCAAATCCATCCCACTGTAGGTACCGATACTGGGTGCAAGCCGCATCTGCTGCACATAGGATGCAGTCCCTACCCTGGAGGGCTCGCTGCCTACATAGCCAAGGCAGAGCAGGGAAAAAACAAGAGGGAAAACTCCACTTGATCACACGGTGAAGTGATTTGTCTACATCACCTGAGGAGCCTGTGAATTCAGACCTTTGAGCCCACCTTTTCTCATCAGAGCATCTCCCTGGGAAATCCCAAGCTCAGAGGCAGGATCAGGTCTGATGCCAAGGGGAGTTTAAGCCCTGATCCTACTTACACACAGTCATAACTTTATTTCTGCTATTTGGTCTTACAAGGGTTAACAGACTCTTCCTGTGCTTAAAGCTACACAAGTATCAAAGCTCACAAGACCCAGGTCTGATTTTCTTCTCTGAGGCAAGAAGCAGCTTAGTTTGGCATTGGCTTTCTCAGGAAGGCAATTGTCATTTTGGAGCTGCTCTCTGCCGTAGGCTCTATCTATTTTGAATATTTTCCAAATACCACTGCTAGAGCCACTTTAAAAAGCACCAATATAATTAATATTAAGAATGACTTAGCGTATAATCCATGGCCTCTAGAAACCAATTCTTATTCGACTGGCAAACCAACCGGCCATGCATTTTACATCGCTTTCTCATTTTCTTCGAAGTGATGTGCTACTTTAGGAACAACACATCTGTGCTGCACGTGTAAGTCGGACAACGCACGGCTCTCTAGCAGACACCCCGGTGCTAACACAAATCCAGCGTGATCGCCCGCGACGGGACACAGCCATGTGCTGTCTCACACAGGAGGGAAATTGGAGAGTTACAACAGATTTACGATCAGGTTGAATTAGATCAGCGGGGATCTCTGTGGTATCTGTCCAGGTACAAAATTGCTCTATTTTATTTTTGTATTTGTTTCCTTTGGAAAGCAGTGAATTTTATGCAAGTATTGGAGAAAACACTTGGGAAACATTCAGCAGAATAAGCTCAAGGACTGGTACCAGAAATAACTGAGAAAACTCGTGCTATACATAGCTATGGATAGACCTATTTCAATTTCTACATCCTAGAAATTCAGTCACCTACTGCCTACTCTTTCTCCAGACCAGCCATGTTCTGCAGCAGCACTGCAGCCCCCACCAGCGTAACCCCCCAAGCCCTGAAGCTTTATTCATAGGTAAATTCTTCAATCAAGGTAGATTCATTGCCACACATTCCACCCAATAAAGATTAATCATTCCCTCAAAATAATTTAATTTTAGCGCTAAAGAGTTGAAGTATCTCATAAGAACTGTCTACAAGATGCCACATAGGAAGGTAAATAAATTGAATGAACAACGTATGAACATCTAAGTATCGTAACTGTTCAATTCTTTCAAAATAAATCCAGGACAACATTGTATTTCATACTTAATTAAATACTTCTGGCTTAATATTTACAGTCAGCTCTGAAGCCCCTAGTCAAAATAAGACAGACTGTAATTTTAAAATATTGGTTTAGACAACCCATTTTACCTAATCTGGGACTTACAATGCACGAGGAAAAGGTCTCACACACTTGGTGTGAGATGACTCAAACAAGATATAAGCAGATTCCTCAATTCATAACTGGGAAGGAAAAAAGAAAAAAAAAAAAAGAAGGAAAAAAAAAGAGAGAAATTCTATTTACAAGCTTTTATTATGGCAAAGCACTGCCCAGCGTTTAAGACAGGGCATGTTTCCACCATCTCAAGATTGAACATCAGGCCTTAATAACATTCACTTAAAGAAATCCATGGGATCTGCCTCTCGTGTTCAGTTTTAAAAAGTTTAGCCGATACTCCTAATGTAGGTTATACTGGAAAGGGAATATTGAAGTTCCTTCTCAAGAGATTTGAAGAACGGAGAACTCCACTGGCTTAATTAAGGTTAAATAATCAAGCTCAACTTCATATAATTAAATTTAACCACCTATCAGAGCTAATAGGCCAAAAATAATAAACCTCATGAGAAGAATGAGAAAGCCAGTCCAAAAGATCCTAGAGTCAATAGTATGGTTATTAAAATACTGGAGTCTGGCATACGTGCTGGTAGGAAAACAGACCATTGGAAGACCCACGTTCATTCAAGCAAAAGGCTACCAGGAAAAGTGCAAGAAAATCAAGGCAGTGAAAATTCAAACTTCAAAGATTTTCCAAGGAGAAAAAATAGCTAACTTCAGATTTTTTTTTTTTTTTTTTAAATTAGTTTCACCAAGACTGAAGAGTAAAGGCTGAAAATAAGATTCATGAAGCAAGGAAGAAAATATTTAGGAAGCTAAGGACACAATATGATCTGCACATGACAAAAGGCAAAAGAAGAGACGATAAAGACTTTGCTGGAGAATCTTCTCAGTAGTCTTGCTCCTAAATGACATTCAGAGAGCCATGCATGTCCCTGATGACTACTGCAATGACAGGTCATCGTCAGAGGTTGGTCAAAACGTATCAGAGAAGCACATGGAAAGAACCACAACTCTTAGCTCAAAGCTCCCAAAAGATACAAGAGGCTAAAAATAACGGAGAAGATTAAGAAGAACTGAGGCACTCGAGAGTTTTGCTTGCTGCTTTTTTGCTGATGTTATATGCCATTTCTTTTAGGATATTTTAATTCTCCCTAAGAAAAGCAGTGATTTAAATAGCCAGAAAATACTGTGTTTACAGTGGGCTCAGAGCTGTGCCCTAGAAATTAGGAACAGAAAGTTTTAGCTTCACTTTCTAAAGGTTATTTGGCATTCTTTTATCTACTGTCTTTAGAATTATACATTGATAGTAGACAATCTTTGTCACATCATACACTGACTCAAAACAGAAGCAGAGCTTATTCCCATCAAAACCATGACACGGGTATAAATTTAGGATTAAAACTTAAAGAAAAAAAGCTTTTTGAGATTAGTGGATAACTATTTTCAACTCCACCTTCCGGTCTCAAATGCAATCGGTTTTTGAGTAGAAATGGATTCAGCATCCTCAGCAGCCCACAGCACCTCCTCCCCTCCTAAATAAACGTGCACGTCTCAAATCTCTGGGCTGGATGTGGCCCCCAGACCGAACCAAAGCAGCTGCAGCGGGCCGCATCTCCCCGTACCTGCACGCGAGCCAGCGGCGTTCCCAATTCCCCTCTTGCCGTCGCAGATGTAATCCCCAGCCCATCTGGTCCCCCCTCCGTCCCTCCCCACGGGGTTACGGTGGCAGAGCCGCTTTCCACCCTCTCCGTGGGTGGCTGACTGACAGATGCACAGCGGGGGGATATCGAGCCTCTCCGTACGATTATCTTTTGCTCCCCGAGCAGGATTTAGTTTATTGAGGTTGTTGCTGAGAGACTTCAGTTTATGCAAGCTTTTTGCTGCTGAGATGTAACCCACTGGGTGTGTTTTTGTTTTACTCAGGCTATGCGACACCGTGGGGAATCATCCGTGTGCCTGCCGGAAAAAGGTGCAAAGCCTGAATGAGCTGCTGGGTTTCAGATCTCAATAAGGTCTAGTTTAGCTGTCGGGGTACCCCAAACTCACCTCCTGCCCCTCAGGATGAGAGTTTTCTCCTATCACTGTATTCTCAAGCTTGAGAGTAAAAATAATGAATCTCACTGTGCCATTAGAACAAAATACACAGTACTGATTAACCTGTGCCTACGTATACACACAGATGAACATATGTATACATACATATAAACACAGATCTATACACACACACAGGCACACACATGTATGTATACACACACATGCATGACTAGATGCAGCTTTAATGAGGTTTCTTCTGCCTGAATCTGTGCGCTCAGCTTCATTCAACATTTCCTCTGGTGCCAGAAGTGTGGGAAAGTTACTGTGAAAACCAGAAATCCAAGATTCTCCATCATTTCATTTCAAGACACAGAGCTTTGAAGAAAACCCCACATTACTGCGGCCCTCACGACTGCAAGTTTTGCTCCGCTTCTTGCAATTTTTTTCCCATTTTTGCAACACTGCAGCAAGCCCGTTTGCTGCCGTGATGTCTCCTCCACTACTCGCAGTTTGCTATTTACAGCTGAAAGCCAAGCCTCTCGCGCGGCCAAGCTCTGTGAGAGCAGGAATGGGGGAGCCCCGCAAGCCCCAACACCGCATGGCACCTCTGCAGCAGGACCTGCACTGGGCCCTAAAAAAAAAAAAAAAAAATTAAAAAAAAAATAATAAAATCTGTCATTTTAAAAGAAAATTGCGGGACTTCAAAAAAAGCTGCTCCCACAGCTGGTGTGTGGCTGGGTGTCTGTAAGCCTCTCTCGCAGGCTTCATCTGTGGTCAGACACGAGCTGAAACAGAAGCGCTTCTCTTCCAGCGTCACCACTTTATCTAGCTCCAAAACACCCATGCAGCCTTACCACCATCAACACCTTCAGCTGGTAAGTTTGGCTGATCTGGGCCCGTGGGTTCAAAAGTTCTCCAAGGGAGGGATGAAGATATAAACAGAGCATGATCACATAAGCCTCCTTAGGAAGTCGGGCTAAAAAGAGATTTGACTTTAAAGTGCCATGATACGGTATATTAAGACGGTTTCAAGACAGGCACGCAGCGCAGTAAGGGGATCACTGCCTGCATCTGGGCAGCAACAAATAAACCCTTTGTATTAAGTGTCCTGCAGACAGCTTTCACGGCGACGCAAATATTGTACAATATAAGCTGCAGGATAAGGTATTGGCTTGGGCTGGTGGAGACCTCAGCAACTCACGTGCTCCAAACCAAGTAGGTATAAAGATGGCCAATGGTGGAAAAAGTATTTTAAAAAAATTTAAAAGATGACTCTGTAGCCAAGAAGGTGCTAGAGGCTGAGAGAAGGCTCAAGAAGACCCTCAGCATGTTGGAGATGCTGAGATCCCAGATTTCTGCCGTAAAAAGAGAGGTGTTCTCTTACCCTCCCAGCATTATGCATCCTTGCAGCAATGTAGAGATATTTAGTAGCACCAGAGAGATTTTAAAATGTTAACATTATACAGACAAGCTTTGGAAAACCAATGCACTGATTTGCATTGTTTACTCCAGTCCACGTGCACGTGGGTGGCAAAGTCCCCTCCACCAGACGTAGGATCAGGTGTCCTGCAAGGGCTCACTGTTTCTCCAACAGGTCTGCGTCTTCTCAGCTTCAGCAGGGGACCGCAAAAAGGCTCACCACTCTCTGGTTCCTCACAGGATGGAGGGAAGGGAATAAGAGCAATGAAATTGAATTAAAGTAAACAGAGGATCTTGCAGGGCAGGAAGGCTGCAACCTGGGAGATGTATCCCAGAGATGGCTCCTGGTGAACCTGGGTGGGTCTTGCTCAAAGCTTTCAATGATTTCCCAGCCACTTTAAACAGGCAATAAACCTCAAATTTCCACTGGGAGGATGGGGATCCTCAAGCTAAGCACCCACTATGCTTGACAATGCCAGTGCCCAGTCCCCACCCCTACATGATGCAAGCCACGATAACCATCCACGTCAGCCCTGGGACGTGGCAGCGTTGGCATCCCATCTCCACCTCACTCCTGCTTTTATTTTGTCTGTAAAAACCAGTTTGCACTCCCTGGTGCTATTTATACTGTGTTAGGACTCCTTTCCACCTAGTTATTCACATAATTACAGCCACCCCAAGATTATGCTAATGGTTTAAGGCCACGTTTAAATACAGGCGCAACAAACTCACACTAGAAGCTGGGTGCTGAGTGTCGTCTGCTTTCCCCAAATTAGAGAACAACTCTCTACAATCATGACATCTCTATCCCTGCTGTAATTAATGCAGTACAATCAAAAACAATTAATAAGAATAGTGTTTAAAAGGTCTAATTTGTCTAAATGGTCTGTTAGTGAACAAATTATACATTGCCCCTAGGAAACAAGACAACACAAGTCTGCGTAATAGAGAAAGTTGATACAAAAGCATTTACTGAAGACTTCAGTCGTAACCAGCCCCAGTTCAGCCCCCATATCAGTTCCCACATGGAGACTGGGGATGGGTCTATGCATCCACAAATAATATTTTATTCCGGTTCAATTCTTAGGTCTTGGTTTCTACCTATCTCCCTTGCATTCCCACGGAAAGAGAAACTTTTTCTTGCGAAATACTGACAGAACCAATACAAATTCTGCAAAAAGTTTCTGTTTTGGAGTTTTCCTCTGGGAAAAAAAACAAGCCAAAACAAGACCCCAGACCAAAACCAAACCAAAAATCAGTTCAGTTGAGAAAAAGTCTGGTAGGTGCCAGGGAAAGTGGCTGCTGCTCACGAGCGCTCTGTGTCCGCGGGCTGCCGAAGAAGAGATGGCTTAGGAAAAAAACAGCAGTTTCCAGTTTTGGGGAATGCTGGACTCCAAGCAAGTCCCTCTTCCTTGTAGGTGAACACTTAAAATGGGGATAACACTTCCCATTAAAGTAAGCGTAAGATCATCTCAATGGAATTGATTTTTTTAATAGCCAAGTCAGTGAGGCTGTAATTATTATAGCTCTCCTGGGCTGATAGCTACCAGCCATTTATAGGGCAGCAGGGAGATAAACACAGCATTTACACATGCATATAATCATTTTATTTCTGTATTAAATATTAATTTGCAAAGGGTTTCCCAGCATGCGCAGGATTTACAGAATCTTTGTGCAGCGACCACCGCACAGCGCTCCCGCTCGCTGCCACGCAAACACGTGCGTTTGGCTTCATCTGGCGCTTCAGACTCCGCCTGCCGCTGCCTTGCTCAGCTTCAAAAAATAATTACTGTTACCAGTATTATCCTATTGTTCTTCTTCTACCTGCACAGCGTACCCATTGGTGCCACTATTTTGCATTTCTCTACCACAAATATCAACAAGTTTTTAAATTATTCTGGCTGTTTCTCAGCTTGTGGCGCTCTCATGCCCATGTTTTTTGGCTGTTGCCTTTCCAAGACCTCTCAGGACCAGTGACAGATGCCTAAAGGACTATTGCCACTCACTTTAACGACCACATTTGTGCCTATATGGGGAACCCAGGGTTTGGCATCACATCACATTCATCCAGAGGCCAGGCTGGGTGAGGCTCTGAGCAACCTGATCTGGTTGGAGATGTCCCTGCTCCTTGCAGGGGGGTTGGACTGGATGACCTTTGAAGGTCCCTTCCAACTCTAACCATTCTATGATTTTCCAATTCTAACATCCTTTAATTCCTTGAATGCCATCAGAGGTCCTACAGAGAGATACTCTCTTCAAAATCACATTTCACCCCAAAACTGCTCTGATCCTTTTCTCATTTTCAGAGGAACAAACTTGCAGTTGTACCTTAGACAATCACTTTGGCCTACATCAACTCAGTGGGAATTATACACAACTTCAAAACCAAACACCAGTTTGGAGAACATTGCTGAGTCAAACAGAGGAGCATTATTATTATAACAACAAGCTTCTCCAAAGCACAGGAGTCCACGGAACCCTCGCTCCAGCATTTAGCAGCAGCTGGTTTTGCAGGGATAAATACAGCCTCGTGGGCAGTTCCATCTGCTGGCCCACCAGAAATGGCAACATTAAAAAAAAAAAAAAAAAACACAAACCACGAAAACTCCCCAAATCTGTGTTTTACTCCAGTGATGACACATTCATCCTCCCAGCCAGTTTCTAAGTCACTCAGCCTCCCAGACTTATGTGAAATGGTACTTAAAAATACTTCTTACCATTAGCTGGAGGGGGAGATGGGCTGAGACAGCAAGAGCCTCCACTCTGAGACTACGGAAAAGCTCAAAGTTTACTGCAAAGGGCTGTAAAGAGACTTAACCAGGTTGCATAGCAAAAAATCCTGAGAGCCTGAGAACAGGATTTTATGCAAGAAGTCTCCTTCTGTGAAACCAGGCACAGGACACGCAGCAGGTGAACAGAAATGCCCAAGTCCCTGGTTAGGAAGCAGCTTCAGACGAGTTCAAGCAACATTTGTTACTTGGTTTTGCACCAATGACTGGCAAAGCCCATGACAATGCCTGTCTGATGTACTTTCACAGGACCCATGGGACTAAAGAACTCCACAATCTCTACATGTGATATGCTTTGATGTACAAATGCAAACAAGCCCTTTTTTTCCCCTACCACAGACAGGAAAATAACCAAAAGTGAGCTTTTGAAAGAAAAAAAGTGTTATTTCTGGGATATAGTGAAATTAAAACAAACACACAAAGCCAACCTCCACGTCCGTGTTGGGGTTTCCTGGAAACGTCGCTTTTGCTTTCAACAGCTTTGGGGCAAGGGGCAGTCTGTGCAAACTAAACTTTCTGTAAACTGGCTAAAAGCAAGTTTCCAGCACTGCTCTGATGGAAGATGCCGAGCTCTGTACTCCACGATTCTGGCTTGGCTGCGAAGCACGAAAACATACATGTTAAGATTAGCAACTATCTATTTGCAGTTACTGCCAAAACCACTGACGATGACTCTGCGCTGAAAGCACAAAATCCCTCGTTAGATCCTGGAACACCTCAGGTCGTTGGGTTTTCTATAGCTGCTGCCCTTTGCCAATGGAAGTATAAACTCTCCCTTAATTGAATTTGACAATTGAAAAGTAAAGAGATTTAAAATAACAAATGGTTCCCCAGCTTTCCTTGCAGCAAGGTTAGAGGCACTTTAATTGGACTTTAGCTTAGCTGCCAAACCAGAAAACCAGCAAATAAGAAAGCGTTGGGAATACCTGTGTTTATTAAGTTAGTAACTCATCTTTCTCCAGAAACAGCTCTGCACTGTCAAACTTTTTTTCTTCTTTTAATTGCTGAAAAAGCAATAAAAAGAGAAAACTACTGGGCATCGGAAGGAGGTACCTACAGAACTAGCCACAGCAGCTGGTTACAAAACACCTCTGCAAAAATATTCTGGGGCACAACCTCCCCACGTTACAGGGAATATTTCTCTTATGCCCTGCCCATATAAAATGGAAATACAACACGTGCAAGCTGGGAGGCAATTTCACCCCCCATACGTCACAGCTGATGAAATGATCCTTGAAGAGCTTTGGGGTTAACCTTAGCAAGAGGATGTTAAAAAACTGGAAAGGATATGAGAAACAGCCGTAAAAATCCCTGGATGGAAGAAAAATCTCTTATAATGAGAAACTTGCAGCTCAATCTGTTCAGCTGGTCTAAAGAAGACTAAGAGGTAACTTGATTATAGCATAAAACCCCCTCCACAAAGGAAAATACAGTGCAAAAAAAAAAAGGCTTTGTTATCTCTGCAATAAGGAATAAAAGGAATCACTGGCTGGAAGCTGAAGGCAAGGAAGAGCTAACAAGGAAAGTATTTTTATACTATGAATCATTAAACTCTTGAACAGGCTACCAGAGCAGCAAATGTTTAATTTCTTGGAGACGCCATGTGAAGCCTGGACATCTTCCTGCACAGGACAAGCACAGTGCTCCCTGTGCAGAGATGAGCAGGTAGAAACAGAGCGGCTCACGAAATGCCAGAGAAAGGAGAAAAAAAGAGATTCAGAAGTCCCTTCTGGATTGACTTTCTGCATCTACGCGAAGTGATGAAGCCAGTATCTCACATGGATAGGGAGTGGCGTGATACATACTGTAAGATGCTCAGCCATATAAAAATTGAATACATCTTCCTTTCAAAAGTCAGCTTCTAAGAAATTTGGAAATACAGGTAGCATCATTATGTTCTCATTTTATTTGAGACTTTCAACATAGCTGAAATTATAATAGATAAATATGTGCTCTTAATTGTCTTAACCAGAGAGGTCCAGGGCATTGCTTTGGGTGCCACCAGACTCCTGGCAGCCTTCACCGTACCTTTGGGCAGGCAAGAGGCAAACCCAGGCGCACCCTCACCAACCCCCTTTTGCTGCTGTTGGGAACCAGCTCACACTTTGTTGGCTCAGTTGGGCTTTTGTTGAGGCAACGTTATGGGCAGTTGACCGCAGCAATTTCCCACTTGCAAACTAATTATTGAGGGATATTAAAACGCACGAGGTAAAAAGCATTTGTGCTACCTTTTTTCCTCCTCCAAGAATCAGCCGATGTTTTCCCACACAGCATCAAAAAGAGCATCTCTTATGCTACTTATTAATCTTTAAACATGTTTATTTCAAGCCATAGCAGCGCTCTTTGATAAGTAATGATCCAGGTAAAATAAAAATAGCTTACAAAGGAAAACAAGATTGTTTGGCTGCTCTTCTGTCAAGCCGTTCTCAGAAGTCCAGCGATTAAAGGAGAACACATCCATGCTAGAAAAGTTCAGGGAAGCACGGGAAATAACAGCTATGAGGTAGGAAATCCTTGGAGCTACATCCTCCCCCTGACCTCAGTACAGGCGTTGCCTGGTAATTTGGCCAGCGGGTTTGCCACCAACGCCTGGCCGAGCTCGAACCCTCAGACACTGACCCGCCGAGCCTTTCTGGAGAACGGCAGGGCTACGCTTTGCACTGAATTTCAGCAGCGCGGCACCAGGATCTGTGGTTAAGAGATTCATTTTAAGAGCTCATTTTGCACAGTACTTGCTCGTTATCACTAACTAACCAGTGATTAAATAATCACATACTTTAATCTCAGCTACCAGACAGCTTCCTTTGCCTGGTCTCTGAATTAAAGGGAGAAATTTTCCCATGTTGGGCAGCAGCTCTGCAAGGACTCAGAAATCACATCTCTCACAATGCACCGAAATGTATTTCTGTCCTCTCCCAGTAAATCTCAGCTTTAAAAGGCAGGTGGCTAGACGGTAACGGCAAAACAGTTTACCCAGTGTAGTTCATCCAAATTTTATGACAGAGATACAGAGCACTTTGCGGAGGTGGCTTAAAGCTATGGATGCTTGTACTGAACTCCTGCGATGTTTGCAGTGATTCAAAATGATTTAACGACACATCTGCTTCGGGTTTGTATTTTTCTGAGCAGCAGGCTGTTGGAGAAGCGAGTGCATCAGCCCCCTTTTCTATTCTGAGCCTCACTTTGCAATTTCTATGCCGAGGGCACGCTCTGCCCTACTGAGGCACGGGAGGGATGAACGGATGGATGCTCTCCAACTCACCCACTGCACTCAGTGCAATGGGTTTTGTGGGAACTCTAGCAATGCAAACATCACATACTGCTGATGACAAAGAACGAGGGGGAAAAAAAAAAAAAAAAGTTAAGGTGGAGATTTCCGGAAAGCCCTACCTGAACCAGATCAACCTGAATTGAATTTCAACAGGAGGTGAAAATCCCAGCTTAAAGATTCTGCTGTTTCTGCCAGCGCCACATCAGTTCCCTTTGAGCTGCGAAACAGGGACCTGATCCCTCTCTCAGCAAAAACTGGGATTCCAGCAGTGGGTCAATGGTTTAGGAACAGGAGTGTATGAAGATTTTGTCGGCAGCTACTAACTCCAGTACCAAGTGACCCAGGAAGGTTTTGTGGACCACCTTGTCTTCTCCCCCAGCCACACAGAGAACTCACATCCTAAGACAGCCCCCTCTGACATATGTTTAAGCTTGGTGCTCGAAATAGGTCATGTTAGTCCTACCTAACTATTGCAGAGGTCCCTGCTTTGCCTAAGGCTCATTTAAGCCCCACTAAAGCCCTCAAACTAGGCTTGAAACGCTGTTGCTGCAGTGCATAGGATTAATGCTGGTCCTTCTGCAGAGGGGTGAATGTCATTTGCAGAACTGTGTTAATTCCTGATTTGAATTTAGATGATGTTTTTAAATAAGAAACAAGCTCAGAACATCCGCTGGGAATCTGTGACTTGGATAAACCTTAATAAGTCACTGAATGCGAGTTACTTTTGGAAAAGCGCTCAGACGGCAGTGCTGGCTGTATAATAACAGTAATTAAAAAAGGAAGATCACTTATAGAGAATAGAGAATAATGGCTTCAGATTCCGTATTATGGGCACGGCTGATGCATTCAGAATGGTACGACACCATTAATGAGCTCAAGATCAGCAAGCTCAATCTCCAAAATATACTCTCATGAAGGAAGAAGAGAGGAATAGGAAAGGAGGAGGCTCTACCCAGGGCTTTCCTCAAAAAGGCAATTTTCTCAAATGAAAGCAGCAAAAATTGGGAGAGGGAAGTCCCTGGGATAGATTACCTCAGGACAACAGGGGTGATCAGACAGCAGAATCCTGCAGCTAATCCATGTAAACTCTCCCAGTGCCAACACTTGCTGTTGCATGCCCTCGGCAACTCCTCCTGCGGTCAACAGGTAGTAACAAAGCTCAGGCACCACTAGACTCCCCAGAATTTTGGTATAGCTAACTTACCAGCTTCTTCAGATTATCCCATTCTGCAGGATGATTTTCCAGCCCCAAACAAGTGGTAGCTGGAGCAGTAGCTCCAACAAACACCCATCTGTAACCAGCAGCCCACAGTAACTCCTGGCTGCCATGTCAACACCACCATGGTGCTCCAGTAGCACCATCAGTGCCATGAGCCTCTTTCACAGGTCCTAGTTCATTTTGGATTATTTTTAAATGTAGGCTTTACTAGATATTTATACTGGAGGAGAAAAGAAAGAAAAAAAAAAAGAAACCAGTTGTTTCCATGCCATCTTCTAAAATAACATGAAACCTTCATAACCATACTTGATTTCCCTCCACCAGTAATTCTAAGATAGTGACTCCCCAAACTGGTGGTGTGTTAAAGTAAAAGATGGTCCTGCACTCGTCTAAAAGGTGGTGGTGGGAAAATCTCCCATGAGTGGAAAGGAAGTCTGGCATCTTAAACTGGATTAGCACACAGCCCACATCTTTACATCGCTCAAAGTATGAGAAAGGGTTTCCAGAGAGAGAAAGCGGCAGCTGCACTGAAGAATTAAATTTAAAATACATTTACTTTCAAAGTGGGTGAAAAATGTCTCCTAACTCCTAATCTTTCATACTGTGGACTTGAATAAAATGGATGTTCTTTTATTTTAAAAAGTCATGCAATTTAATGCGATGCTTCCCAGCAGGCTGCATCTGTTTTAAACGTTCGCATTCAAAATTTGAAACCACTCCCTCCTCCCCCTTAATTTTATCTAGAATCATGAACACTTCATTTGCTTAAACATATCCTGAACAGATGATCCTCAGAAAACCACAACCTGAATCTGGGACAACCTTCTGCATCCTTTGGGATAGATCACATTTGGGAAGTGCCGTGGACAGACTTGGTAGCTGCAGCCCACCCAGGTATCAGCAGTGTAAGGCGGCAGAGGGGCCTGCAAGCAGAATTTTGGGCTGATGTGTGATTTGGGCCGTTTCCAGATGAAACACCACAGTGAAATCCTCCAAAATGTTCAAAATGTGGACGAACAAACAGTTTTGGAAGAGGTTCAGAGCAACAGGGACTCAAGCAGACTCCCAGAGAAGGTCAAGCCTTACCAAGGAAGGGCAGCCATTCCCTAAGCAAATGGGGGCCAAGCTTCTGGCTTGGAAAATTCAAACGATTACAGGGAAGGGTTAAGAGCAGGAAGGAGGGAAAAACCGAAACGCACATCTCAGGGTAATGCTTCTTCTAGGAGTGAATGCCAGAAAATTGTCTGATTTCAAAGATCAGAAATTGGTAACATTTGTAAAAAGAGACAAACAGTCCTTGGCAAATCCCACTGAAGGGGGGTACATAAAACCAGTAAAGCAGACAAAGGTCGAATAGATGCATATTTTACACAAATGGCAGACCACCCAAACCCCAAATGGTGATCAGGAATGTTGAAAAGCAGCTTATTGCTACAATAAGCTACGTATAAACAGGTACTGCACAACTTTCTAGGGAAAAGATTAACAATATGGTGCAGACCGTACAGGAATGACAGAGCAGGGATGGTGCTGGATGTCAAAGGAAGCTCAAAGCTACAGAGGTAAGCGAGCCAAGGGTATCAGCGCAACCCCCATGAGTTGCAATGCCATGCCCAATTCCAGGCAGCATGGCAGAGACGTGTCGGCACGGCCGCCTGCGCAGCACCTGCGATTCAATCCTCCAGCTCTTCGGCCCTTCCTTCGTAGACAATAAGAATGGAAAATCCCAATTACTCCCATGTTGACCAGGCAATCCTCTTGATGGCCTGTGGCTGCAGAGATTGAACTTGCTGACATCAGAAGGGACTTTTTCTCAGTTAAAAATAATTTTAAAATGTCGGTTTAAATTCAGTGCTGGGAAACGCAAAGCAACTCACGGGGCAGGGGCAGCAACCTTCGCTTTGCGTGCGGAGCGACAGTCTCTCAATTAACTTCAGCATCAGGAATGAAATCTTGAAAGCCTTATGAATAGTTTCCTATAAGCACCAACCTAATGTTCAGCAGTAAGATGAAAATATGAAGTCAAGAACTGTCACGAGACTGAGAGGGGAAACAAAGCTAGCAAATAACCTGATGTGTCAGTACGCACTGAAGCACCGAATCTGCCGAGGGTCAGGCTCCGGCTGCGCCTGCCTGCGGCTTCGCTGCAGCTTGTTCAGCCATAGCAGCAATTTTTCTATTGACCAGGTGGCTTATGGTCGTACATAACCATAATGCTTGTACAGAGAGCGGTAACAGGCAGGTACTGTGTGGAGAATGAAATATTGATGACCCCAGTGCAATCAGGCAGTGCAGAGGAACAGCAGCACCGCACGACTACAGCGGGGGACTCCCAGGCAGGAGCACCGAATACGGCACAGAGGGGTACGGGCATGGGAAGATCAGAGAGGGGACACAGGATGGTAGCAGACTCCTCATAGGCAACACTGCATAAACCCCACGTACAGCTCATTAACAAAGAAATGCAGACTTTGGCAAAATCAGGTTTTGGGGTAGCAAAGAGAATAAGGAACAAGTATCCTATGTGTTTAAAATGCTCTATGTACGCTAAATAGGGATATATTGTGGGGATGCAGACTCTAAGAAAGAACATGTAAAAGCACACTGGAAAACAAATATATTTCTTATCCCAAGTGGATCCTAGAGCCCAGTGGAAGAAACGACCAACCTCCACCTCCTGCTCCTCCCAGCAAGGAAGAATAAGCGCCACCATCAGCATCACGCTTCTCCCAGCAGCAGCGCGGGACGCTAATGACTCACTGCCTTTTTCCTTTTAAATATTAAGAGTCATCAGGACTAGAAGCAGAAACGCTTTGGAGACGAGGCATTTTGAATTTACAGAAGGGTCAGTAAGGCCAAAGGGGGCTAAAAGCCCTTACAAGGCAGCAATTTCCACCTGTAGAGTTGGTCTGTTTTGGTTGAATTTGAACTGAACTTCTGCTTCTGCTGGTTGCATCTCAAGTTTTGGTTGGGTTTTGATGTACAGTACAGAAAGCCAGATGTGCCTGCAGTGGAGCCAAGAAAAAAGAAAACAAACTTATGCCTGTGCCACTCCACTTTTTCCCAGGGGGCTGTGGAACAGTAAGTAGAGGAAGGCACAGATGTTCGGAAATAAGTGTTTAGCAACATTTAACTTATTATCAAGACTTCTTCTGGAGCAGGGTTTTTTGTTTTCCTTTTGTCTTTCTGTAATAAGTAGAGTTGGACTAACAATAACCATTTCATTAGAGGGTTAAGATTTTAGTCACACTAACAATACGTTCTTGGCTTTGCAATTAAGATGTGTTTCCTTTTGCTCATAACAAGATTTCAAGTGCAACACTCCACTAGTTACAGTGACTTGCCGGACTTAAGATGAAGATTTAAAAACCGAGAATTGGGTTGGGTTTTTTCTTTTAGAAAGCTCCTATATTTTGGCAGATTCCCTCCCCTCCTTTCTTAGTTTTTGGACCAGGATACATCAAACACTTCCATGCCAATAAAGCAAGATACCTGCCAATGGAGCTCCCTCTCTGGCAACAAAGCCCATCGACATGTAGATTCCTCCAGAACCTCAGACTTGCTGCCCTCAAGGACGATGGTCAGAGCAGCAGCAGAACAGCAAGTCTAGAGATTTCCTTGTTTTTCTAAGCACGACACAAACCTCATTCCCTGCATCTCACTTTCACTGCTCACAGAAGAAGAGGATAAAAACGGCAGTGAATGCAAGAAGAGCTACAGAGACGAAAGAGAAAATAATTTCTCAACCCCCGAACCATCACTGCACCACACGGACAGCAATCGGGGTGAGAAGCAGGCTGCCAGTGTAGCAGGAACGAAGTTCTTTTTCAGGAGAAATTCTGCAATAGCACTCAAGGACTAAAGCTGGGAGATTAGTTAGCTATTTTATGTAAGGAAGATTGCTTGAATAATCAGTTTTTCTGATGTTGCCATGTCTTTTCATTTGTTAGTGTGAAGCATAATTGCTTCTTGTAAAGCTGAATGACTTTAAATTAGATGGAAAGATGGTCATTGCAAAGATAATTTTGAACATTCCCATTCAAAGTTGTAGGTTTATAAGTATGAGTTGAAATGAGATGGGATAATTAATCTGGCAGCAGTCACTTAATTTGTCCCTTTCCTTTCGTTTCTTCTTGCTACATGCTTTTAAGCTACACCAGCGTGTACATCCACGAGAAAGGAAATGCAGGAAAATAAATACATTTATCTACATGAACCCCCTTACCGGACCTGGAAGCCAACACCAGTGATTAAGCCCAGATTACATTAAAACAAATTTGCCATGTCACTCCTAATACTTCTATCTGGCACCGACCCAAACATTTTTGTTTGTTTTTATCCTCTCTCCAAACACGGAGGAACGTCACAGACTCACCCCAGCAGCAGAGGCCTCTGTGCCCCTCCGTTTGCAGCAGGACCCAGGCAGGTTGCCTGGGGCTTTGTCCGGACGGAGCTCGAAAACCTCCAGGGAGAGAGACGGGATCACCTGCAAGCCTTCTCCATGTGAGAGCTATTCATAATATTCCTGAAAATGACTCGACTACTGCAGCAATCAAAAATTACTTATTTCTCACTAGCCAGTTCAGCTGGGCTTTGCCATCGTGTATTTTCCCTCTCTCCATTTTACTTATCTTTCCAAAATTCCTTGCTCGCCTATCTCTTCTCTCCCTACCAAAGCGCTTCCTATATTCCTGAAGGCACCTACCACCCTGAGCGTAGGAATCTTGCAGTTGGTATTTATACACCGGCGGTGCCTTTTATCTGGAAATGCAAAGCTGCTCTCGTTTCAGCGCGGAGCCCCCGCAGAGCCCGCGGGGCGAGCCCTGCCAGCCGGGAGCGGGGAGAAAGCGCTGCCAGATAAAGGATGGAGGAAGCAAAGAGCAGAAGAGACTCCCGCACGCCGCCTTTGATCGGCAAACAACTTCCAGCCACTTGAAAACTTAAGGGGAGCTTTGGGGTCGTCTCTTCTTCCTCGAGCGTGCTCTGCTCTGCTTTCAGCCCGGGGACGATGAGAGCGCTGCTGAAGAAGATGACGCATCGGGGAGAGGAGATTTTAGTAACTGGGGCGGAGGAGAAGAGGCAGCGAGTGGTGAGAGGAGGAGGAAAAGGAGCCTATATAAAGCAGCGAAATTCAGAAAAAGTCAATGCTTTCTTAGAAAAAAGAAATGTAAGAGGGAAAGAGCCAAGTTCAGGGAATTTTTGGAACTGTCAGATCCATTATAAAAGTGAGCTGAGACCCAACCGCGTCTTGCAACAATACTCATCCCATGGAACAAACTCAAAACCAAGGTACATCCACTTCGCTGCCCTTCTCAAATGTATGAGGAAATTTTCAGGTCCCGATCCCACACTACTGCAAAAGGCAGGAGACTGGCGGTCTCCTGAGGTCTGGAATTCAAGAAGAGTGTAAGCAGAATTACTGCACCAAGACCAAAGCTTTACTGGGCAGAGGCACTGGGGTCAATAAAGCCAGGCAACGCACCAGGCATCACCAGCAAAGCAAGAAGCCCCACGGCAGCTTCTGCCTCTCAAACTGCACCAAATGAACTAAAACATCAGCAGATCTTCCAGCACGGCCTCCAGAAATGTGACAGTAGGGAAAGATTGAACTGCGGGAGCTGATGGAGGCAGGGGCCCACCCGGCTGAGTGTCCCATCCCGTCTGGGGACTTCTCCCTTGCTCAGCCAAGGTGCTGGAAGTTTCCATCACTGGGTACCAAAATACAATAAATGAAGAAACAAACTGCTGCACCGTCCTCAATCTTCTGTATAAAACAGCATACATAATTAGAGCTGTCTGTGTATGCAAAGGCTGAAAATGAAAAGTCAGCTACTTCTACTGTTACTTCTTGATTTTGGCATGTCTCACTTTCCCACTTGGCATCCTAACGATGTCTTTGGTAATGACTAAGATAACAATCTTGACTTTCAAGGAATTGCTTTTTGTAAACACGCATGTGTGTACATCAGATAAACCATCCGGTACCTGCTGTACATTTAATATCTCCGTAACTGTGCAAAGAATTTACTCAAGTGCTGTACAGCTCTCCACTCCTGCACTTCAACTTGCATCCCACTCGCCCTTAGAGCCGGCTACACGCTGGCTCATCGCTCGTGCCAGCGGCTTGTTTTCTCATCCATTCACACCATGTGCTTCCAAGGCTGGGTTTTATTTGCACAGATCCTCAAAATGCCTTCCCAAGCACATACAGTACTGCTAGGAAAGCCATTATGACAGATAATAGCACTTTTATGCCAAGTATAAATCATCTTTAACTTACTTTTTCTTTAACTCCAAGGTTTTTTCTGCAATTTTGTAATATAACTAACCACAGGCTCCCAGTGTCCAAGACGTGGGGTGGTGGCAGGAATTTCTTCTTGATTCATTAAGGCACTAATGTACACACCTCTGTTTAACTGCAGACGTCCAATTTAATTCAATTTGACTATTTATACTAAAATAGCTCAAGGAACTCATGACATGGTTAGTTCTTGGACTGAAGTCTGGGACCAGACAACTGGAAAAACAGCACATTCCCAAGCTGTGGACCTCTCTTGGCCAGCTGTAGCCGCGGGAAGCACTGATCACCGCCGGCTGTCCAGCTCAGGGAGGGCTCTGCCCCATGCTGCCATTGCAGATCATCTAAATCACAGCAACAAGGGCTGTGACAGCAGCCAGACACAAAAGGTTTTCTAGACAGGCTCCTCCTTTGAGGGGCTACCTTCTTACCTGTCCCAAAGTCAACTCTTTTGGCTGTCCCAAAGCCAACTCTACATCAGCTTTCCATTTTCATTGTCAGTATTTTGCAGTAAATTCCCCCAGAACTGCCACCCATCCCAACCTTCGGTCCATCTCAGATATCCTCAGTCCAGGCACAATTGACTTTGCATGTAATTTCCTGAGAATCTCCTTCTCTGGAGCAGCACAGTATAAATGGTAATCAATACTCTACAACTCCTAAAAAAAATAATAAATAAAAAAATAAAAAAAAGCTACCCTGCACACACCAAATACCTGCTGCTCACTCACAAATTGAGAGCCATCAGCTTTTACAGGAATCCAACCTGAACCAAAGGCTTGCCTGAATAAAAGATGGAGAGCAATTTCAAAAAACATGTGATTACAAATGCCAGTGAACAGCTCATTCCCATTTCACATAGAATAACGGGCCAGAAAGAGGCACGGCCTTTACACGGCCTCGCCACAGACAGTAGCAAAGATTTACTAGCAAAGGGCAGCAGTGAAGTCTCCTACTTCTAAAATGCTATTACTGTTACATAAGACGCTATCATGCGCTTACCAGCACGCTGCGAAGCGCTGTCATAAATATTTAAACTGCAGTGACAAAGTAAGCGAGCTGTCGGTCGCTTCTGCGTTTCTGGTTTTTGCCGCTTGCTCTCTTGGGCCGGTGGTGAAGAAAGCATTGCTGCGCAGAAAACAACTACGCATGAACCAAACCGGACACAGATACTCATCTTCAAGTAAAGTGAAAGGAATTAAAACTGTTATTAAATATCTTGCTAAACTGGGCCTTCTTATGGTCATTATCATCAAGCTCGTCACCAGTGAGGCTCCCCTCCCCAAATACTTGCCCGGCTGCATTAGTTATTACCTTTGATAGCTTTATAGTATTATTTGAAGCTTGCTATTTACATAGTTACACAAGACCCGGTGGCTTAGAGCCCGCTCTCTGCCTGGGCTGCAAATCTCTGCAACTACCTCCAAAATAGCCCAGATTTTATGACCCGTTAAGCTAAATGATAAACCCTTGGATTTATGTTCCAGGCTAGTGAGCAATGGGAGATCAAGAGCTAAGCTTTGATTTATTTGTTATTTCTATATTCTTATTTTTCTCATCATTTGCTATGATGATTGCCATGCTTTGGTATGACATCATGGAAACTTTTAGTGTTATTTATGTGGAAATCAATACCGCGCTTGGACCTTTCGCAGTCCTGGCACCGGTATTTCCTCTCCCAGCAGGATGAGAACATTGCCGGAGCGGTTTTCCTTCCTCTGCCCAGCCCGAGCAGCGGATCCTGCTACAGATATGTGAACTCCAGATCTTCTTGGTGGCATGCAAGGCGATAGTGTTCAACCTGCAAATACTCTTGGAGGTGGGGAAACGGTCTGGGAAGCAAGGTTGTTCTGCTGTGCACTGGTTTTCTACATTTACATGCGATGCCAGCGGCGCCTGGAGTTGAGATAAATTCAGTTTCATGGTGCTTTGAATCCAGAACCATAAAAAGAGCAACTGGTACTTTGGAGAAATGCTACTCAGCATGGCCCAGTATCTACTTTTATAACAAATCTCGTCATTTTAACAGTTTCTCTGAAAAAACCCATGCCTTTAGAATTAGGGGATTGCAAGAAAATCTCCAATTTGCTCTCCAAATTTACTTTAAAAGGAAATAAAGAGAAAATTAAATGCCCTATGCTATAGGTAAAAGTCTCGAGAAACGGTCCATAAGGACCACAAATGTTCATGCAACTCAGAGTTTCACACTCACCTGGCTTTAAAACACTCACCATAAAGCCAGACTCTTCACATTTTAGAGCCTGAGTCAAGGCTGGTTACTGGTTTTAGCAAGGGCAGGTGGGTGCATCGCTGAGCAACAGGGCAAAAGAGCGGAAAAAGGTTATTACAAAGCTAATCACACCTTAAAGCTAATTTCTTCAAAGATTATTACATCTATTTGACTATGCTGTCCAGGTATACTAAGACTACTTAAGTAATACTGAGAAAGGACAGAAAAAGTAAACATTAAAGGGCAAATTCTGAGTAGCTCAAATTTACAGAGCAAAGCTGATGCCTAATATAATAAAGGGAACTTGCCAGGGGAACGGTGCGTTATCCAATCTTTGTCTTGATTGACAGCTTGACAGTTTTTCACACTTTTTTTTTTTTAAAAAAAAAAAGTCTTTAAAAAACATTAGTTAGCAATTATCACCAATTTTCCCATTAAGTTCATGAAAGAATTAGTTGCAGTTTAATTTCTAGCTAAATCAGGACAGTTGTGTGTTGGCTATTTGTCTTTCTTACACAGAACTGGAAATTGAAGAGAAATAGCAAGATCCTGCCACATCAGTAAGAGAAAGATATCAAAGAGCAAAATAAACAGGAAGAGAAATGCGTGTAAGAATAATAAAAAAAAAGACAAAAGTAATGGAAAGAAGACACCCAGAAACTCTTTAACCCCCAGTTAAAGGTCTCCCACAAGTAGCAGTATCAGGTTGTCACGCAAGAAATGCAACAAAATATGGTGGGCCAAGTCCTACCAGATGCCAAGGAAAAAGTCAAAACGCTTCTTCAAGCAGAAGTTTCTAAGAGATGTGAGCCACAGCGGTATTGAGATTCTCACATTACAACACAGTCCCAGGGGTCTGCTGCGCTGGCGATGTCCGAATTCAGACTGGACCGCCCAAGAGGAAAGAAGTCCTGGCTTTAACTCGAGCTCACTACAGCTCCCTGGAAGGAATCAGCCCTGCTGACTGGTGGCACATTCCATACTCCTCTCCTCAAAAAGAGGAAAAAAATCCACTTATTGTTAAGAAACCGTTAAGTCGCTTTTCAGCTGGTATTGCTCTGCCTCAGTGTTTAAATTATTCACCTCATCCCTTGTACTTCCTAAGTGCTCGAAAGAGCCCCACTTGCTCTCCCTGCGAATCCCGACAGCGCTAAGAGCTGGTCCTCAAACAGACCGGGTAGGGAAAGCACAGATGCGTGATGGGTGTTGCATTTTCGGTACTTTCAGAATTGTATCTCTAATATACTGAAAAATTAGGGATACGCTTCTGTCCAGAATAAAAGCCTTGCCTCAGTAAAGCATTTCCCTGGCTTCCCAGGCTCAAGGCTCGACTCTCACCTCCGCTCGAGTGAAGGTTTCTTCCCTCTCACCCCCAGGAATAAATCCTCCACGGTACACAGGACACGTGGTTTTGCACGTGCTTCCCCAGAGCAATCTTCAGGGTGTGCATTACACCAGCTGCTTTAAGCCGAGCCCTATCATCAATACTCAGTTTTGGCACAAGAGCTACTGGCAATAACTACTTTTATTCATTGCCAACCCTTCCCTGACTTGCTGTAGGACGAGGCTTTTTCCACCCAGCCACACGAAGGCAATTACAGACAACCACACATGGGATTTTTCTAATTTGTTTGCTTTTCTACTGCTCATCCTTCATTTATTGTCCTAAAAATGTCAGAAGAGAAAGCAAGAACTTAAAAGGCAATCACCACCTGCAGCCATCGTAGCAACACTAAACTATTTTGGCAGCCAGGCCCCTCTCAACACATTCTTAGGGGGCTTATATTCCTCGTGCTGGCAAAATGCAATATATTCCCCGGCTTTAGGCTGCTTCATTTCAAGCTCCTGCATAAAACATGGGAGCACCCAGAGATTTCCTCGAGCAGCTGATGGCCGGGATCACAGCCATCACCTTGGCACCGGAGCACTTTCCGGCAGCACGCTAAACTTTACGTTTTCAACATAAAATCCCCGGTAACGTTGCTTCCCCAAACCCTGCCGGCACACCCCACAGCCCAGATGGTGCCCCCCACCCAGTAACAGCATCGTGGTCCACAAACAACTTTTTCATTAACGCTTTGGTCTCAGTTGCACTTCAGCCATGGGGTTTTCCACCCTTCGATTATTTTTTTTTCCCTGTGACACAACACACAGCTAGGAAGAAGTTCTGCTATTTGAAAAAGAGAAGCTCTGTGTGTGCAACAGAGTGAAAAATTCACGTACCGTTATTCTTTCCCGCACGCTTCAAAGTCTGGGATAGAGGCACAGCTCAGGGCACATTTACCTTGCTCTCATGAAAACCTTGCTACTTCTTCAGCCTAGGAAATTCAGCCTTTTCCACGAAACACAAAACCAAATACCCTCCAAAGCCTAGGAGAAATGCAGCAAGTCTGTTGCCTTTGGGGTCTTTACGCTTAAGGTATAGATGAGTTTAATAGGCGTAAGCCCAGATTTCTCTGGAGAAGGCAGGATTTGGTTGAAAAAAATAACCCATTTCAGCATTCTGACATTTTACTTACATTTCACAAAGAGTTCAGTAACAACCCGTTTGAACCAGATCTCATTTCTGTGTCCTTCAGTTGTATCCAAGAGGCCTTCTGAGAGTAATGCATAGAAGATTCATGAAAAATATTTCCAACCTATTTATTTACTTGGCCTAAACAGCCCAAGGAGGCATTAAGCGTTGTTTTCATAATCCTGCGAAGTACCAAATGTCTCCTGGGACAGACCGAGTCTCTTCAGCTCAGGACTGGATAGTTCTGCACCTTCTAAAAAAAATAAAACTGAGCACCTGAAAGTGCTTTTCAAAAGCAATTATCATAATCCCTCCTGCTACCCAGAGGGAAGCGGTGGCACGCAGAGGTTAAGTAACTTCTCGGAGGTGGCTCAGCGAGCGGCACAGCCCGGATTAGAGCTGCGGTGCCTCCTGACTTCCATCTCCACGCTCAGCCCAGCGCCTTAAATAGCTGCAGTGCAAGTAATTAGCTCTGCGCAGGCATCTAACTCGGGGAACGGGAAAGTGGGAGATTAACTTGACGCTATGAAAATTTCTATGTAGAATCCCAGGAGAGAAATCCTAGGTTTTAACAACTATCACCTAAACAACCTGTACGAAGGCGGAGGGGAAAGCGTCATACAGATTTTACTGCCAGCAGTTTGGGAAGAGTCGACTATTCACACGCAGCACGTCAAAGTAAAAGGTTTGTAGTGGCTATCACCAGGATCATTCTTGTGGCATTTATTAATTCCAGTTTCTGTTTGTTGGCATTTCTTCTGTTCTCTCCTTTTGTCATGGATCTCTCCATCCTCCCCTTTCTGGGGTATCTTAACTGCTAGGAAAACAGCAAAACTTTTGCTAAGTGAGGGGTTTAGTGACAGTGCACATTTTTATTTACATTGTTATTTTGCATTATTGTGCATTTCTACAGTGATATCTGGCACACGTGGTTTTCTTCCATGAGAGGTGTCTGTGTATGCCTGTTTCCACTATTCCCTTGCCTATAGCTGTGGTATCTCTCTCACTTTTTCAGCAGCCTCCTGCAGGGAACAATAAATCTAAAACACACTTGGAAAAAGGAAAAATCTCTATTCCTATTTTTGGAAGGCCATCTTTGCCCGGTAAAACCAAAACTCCTACCCCAGCGACACCAGAGCGCCCTGCTGCAGGCTGAGCCGCTCGCTAGCGGCAAACAGCAGAGCCAGCGCAGAGAGCAAAGCCAGGACAGCCCAGAAGGAAAGCGACGGGCGCTGGGATTTCACTTTTGCTCTCCATCACCACATGCCCCTGAGCACGCAGGCTTTGGCTGTCCTCACGCAAGCATACGCTCAAACAGGATGGGTGCACCTTATGCAGTAAGCTTCCCAGGGTGAAAACGTGTCTTACTACATCTCCTTACAGCCTCCAGCTCAGGGGGAGCCCCGTTTTGGTGGTCTGTGAGATAGAAATATGAATTGGTACAAACAGCTCATGTTTTAATTTTAATTTTTAAGCTTTGCTTAGGGGATAAGAAAGGTCAGAAACAGGAAACGGCAGCGCAGCCTGTAAAAGGAGAAGAGCTAAACTTGATTCACACATTTTTGGTTTATTGGTTTGATTTTAAAGGATATTCAAGCTCTGCCTGCTCTTAAACATAATTACCTTTGTACCTCCACCAGATGCACCTTCCAAAGGCGGTAGCATCCTTATGCAGGCCAGAAAAAAAAAACAACAACATAGATGGAAAAGATGCAAAATAGCTGACTTTGTACACAGTGGCTGTCTCTGTACGACGTGATGGGAGCACGCGCTTCTCACGTCACTCTACTCACAGGCACTACTCGGAAAGGGACAACCCTTCAACTTCTAAGGCACAAGACTTGGCTCAAAATTGACATTTTGGGCCAGGGCTGCGAAACGGCTGCTTTCAACAGCCATGGCTGAACCACGCAAGAACCAAACGCTGGTCCCAGCAGGTCTTAGCCCCGAAGCCCATTCATTTTGATAGAAAGAAAATACTTTGTTTTCTGGTTGTAGGGACAGCCCTCCAAGGCAACACCGAGCGATGCAGGGCTTGGTGACAGGCAGGCTGATACCAGCACTAACAGCAAGTCCCCAGTGAATCTCCGTGGCCTAATGGATTAAAGGCTTAATTAGAGTTACCTGAACATTAAATATCATTAGAGTGTAGTGAAATTTGTTTCAACTGGCTGCGGGAGTGAGGCCTTTTCAATAGCCTCATAACTAACCGGGGTTTCGTGCACAGTTGTTAACGTCTTCGAAACTTTCCAGTTTTCAGCACTTTTCCCTTGATAATGACACTGATGCAGTTGTGCTGTGCATCAGGCAGCCTCTGATGCACCTCATCATCAGCCAAAGCTGAATTGAATGGGGAGAAGTTGTCTCAAAAATATAAAGAGAGAAGAGAGACATCCTATGAAGTTCCTACCGAAGAAGGAACAAACTTGTATCAGACACTGGAGAAGCTACAACAGAGGACACCATAGGAACCAAGGCTCTATTGGTCATACCATCCATTTTTTGAGCAAATAGTTGTATAAAACACCTTCCATGCTTCAAATTGCTATTGAGAGTAGTAAGATGGTATGGAAATGTTTAATAGATTAGAACTAATGGAAAAAAAAGTATAATTGGAAGATGGTAAATAGCGTACACTCTCCAGGTGCGAGGGATATCAACCACATGAAATTTCCATCGCAGCGTTTCTGGTTTCACCTGGCTGCAGTCACCGACCGTCCCACCCTGATGGCGGAGAGTTTGCTCGGCTTTCACCGAAACCAAGGGAAACCTGGCCAAACCCTGCAGCAGACCCAACAGACCAACTCCGCTGACCTCAGCAAGAAGCAAAGCACAGGCAGCCCCAGAAACCTCCCCGGGATGACCAAACGGCACCATGAGTCACGCTAACGCCAGGAGCGGGATATCCCGCGGAGGTATTTCAGCAGGAGGTATTTTGTTTGAGCTTTACGCATATTTCAGAAATTCTTCGGCTGCTGGTACCCACAAACACCTGTTAGCAGTTTCAATGCACGCCAAGCGGTACACTTCTGTTTGCAGCTTTTGCAAAGTAAACCAGTAAAACCGGAGTGAATTTATGTATTTGAACAAGTAGATGCCAAACACTTCAGATTCTTAATTGAAGCAGCTTCAAAGCAATAATTGGATTTAAGTGTCAAATCTGAGGGTGATCAGAGAGGAGGTGCAGAGATGCAGGTGCTCTTCTGCTCCCTTTTTCCTCTTCTTTTTTCCGTACCTCCCTGAAACAGCACAGCACCCGTGACAGATCTGTGCCAGCGTCACCTCTTGGACTTCAGTCACAGGAGCTGGAATCCTCCTTGAACTCAGCTTTAAACTCAAATTATGTGCCCCAACCAATGTGGAAAACAAGTTTGCCTCCTCTGTTTCAGTACTAAATCTGGGGTTAGAGGCGATGCTGATGACACAAGGCAAAAGTCATAATTGTTGTTACAATAACACCATGAGAAGTTTGTTCTCGGCTGAATGACAGTGAGAATTTCCCAACTAATAGCTGCTAAATAAAATGCTTTGCAAGAAATTTCCTTGTTACACATTTTCATTAAAGAATCAGTCATTGTGATGCTGAGATGTCACTGAAGTCAAATATTCACCTACTGTGATTATTTGTGACTGATGAAGATGCCCAGGGGGGAAAAAAAAAAAAAAAAAAAGCCACTGGGAAGCAAAGAGGAGTGCCAAAGTAACACGAGACTTGAACAAACAATGGGATTTACTAGGTCTAGCTCCGCGGGGGGTCGCCAAGGGGATTCACTGATGACTTATAACGGGGTTCTCCACGACAGGGCTGCCACTGTCTCCTCTCGGTGCCACCACTTCTCTGTGCAGAAATGACTACGCTCAGCCGCTCTGTTAGGTACGGTCCAACCGTCGCTACAGCTGAACGCCACGCACACGCACAGTGACTGGTTAGCTCTCATCTGCTTAGAATAAGGTTCAAAACCTGAAAAAGTCAGTAATGGCACTCAGAGCTTCTGCGCAAAGGGGAGGAAAACTATGGCAGATTGGTCTAAAATCTTCGGAGGAAAATTAGTCTCTGCTAGAAAATGCACTTTCACCTGGATCAAAACCATCTGTAAAAATGTTTGAAGCAGGAGAAGGAAGAAAGTTTAGCTTCAGCACTATCAACATGAGAGTGAGTCTTTCCCTCAAATCATGTTTTTACTCCGCTTATCTCCAATTAATACATTTGATAACACAAAAATGTAATTCCACACTGAACAAAGACCTTCCATCAACCTGAAAGGAGCTGCAACCAAAAAACTGCAACTAAACCACAGAAACGGCCAGGAAGGCAAAAGGCAATGAGCAGCTCTCAAAGCTTTACTCGGCGCAGCAGCTCCGAAATCTGTGCCCTGCCCCACGCTGCCCGGATCCCTTCATCCCCACCTGCAAACCGGGAGAGCAGCTGCTCACCGTGGGGGGAATCACTGTGCAGCGCAAACGGTAACACTTTGGCTGGAAGAAACGAGCAATGCAAAGGGCCATTTTGTGAACGGCAAATTGAAACAGAAAAGCTTCTCCAGCTTCTGCTCGACCTCACTCCCTGGGCTGCGGACGGCCAGGGACCCTGCAAGCGACACTAAATCTACTCTTGCATTAGAAACATCACCCTCAGCAAACGGCCGGAGCGATTTCCCAACACCTCCAGATGCATCCTCCCCGCAACAAGAAGTCCATCCCCAACAGCAGCAGCGATGCTCACAGCCATCAGTGCCGGCTTTCACGCAGGGCAGGGGAGCGCGGCTCTACTTTAGCCCTAAGCCGCGTTATTTAAAGTTTTACGGTACAATAAAGGCAATAAATTAGGAGCGATGATTCCCGAAGTGTTGTCCAGGCAGCACGGACCACAGAAATCCATCTCAGCACAGGTACCAACTCTCTTCCTTCATTTTGCAAATGCTAAAGCATATAAAAAAAATTCTAAAATGAAGGGAAAGGCTACCAGCAGCGCGGTCTCATAGCTGGCCCTTCCAGAGTTGGTGGGAATTTTATCTTTAATGGCAATGACAGCCCATTTGGTCTAACGCTGAATATTTGGGAAGAAAAAAAGATATTCTATTGTTTCTTGACGTTAACAGAGGGCTGGTGTGTAACAAAGAGGAAGAAAGGCAGCCTGCGTGCTGCTGGCAGGTTGGTAAGAAATTCTCAAGGTCTGATCGATACCAAGGGAAAAAAAAAAAATAAATAAAAGCACCTCTCCTCCGGTCTGGGGTTGGAGTGTTATTCGAGCACGGAGGGCACCCTGCAGCTCGTTTTCTTCAGCTACGATAATCTCAGGCTAAGGAGCACAGACAGGAGAGAGACGATTGCAGGCACCGCTAACGCTTTATACGCAAAAGGAAAAAAAAAAAAGAAGAGTGAGCAGAGGCAGAGAGGTGCAGGCACGAGCATTGCCAGGAGCGGGTGCACCTCTCGCTGCTGTGGGGGTGAAACCCAAAAGCACAAGGTGTTCCCAGAAAGTTGGGAGCAACTTCTGGGGAAAAAGCGGACAAAACCCAAAACGCCTTTACAACCACGCACACACACGCACAGCCATTGTTGCGGGAAAGCCCGGCGAGGCACCTCAAGCAGGATCGCCACGCCGACCCCGCGGGCTGCAGCAGCGGAGCCCGCAGCCCCGGCTCCGCCCGCCCCCGCGTCCTGCCCGCTCCGCGCAGGTGGGGACGGGGACGCCCGGGCCCTGCCTTTGTCTCCAGGACGGACGGACGGACGGACGGACGGCACCGCGGCCCCCGCCGCGCTCCCGGGGAGCGCCGCTCCCGCCCAGCCCAGAGCCCACGCAAGGTCGAGCCTCCGCCGCGCAACCCCGCGCGGATCCCCGCGCCTCGCTCCGTTCCGTTCCGCGCCGCGCCTACCTCGGCGGCTGCCGCCGTCACGCCGCCCCCAGCGCCATGTTCCCGCGCCTGCTACATCCGGGCCGCGGCCGCCGCTCGGCTCCGCACGGCTCCGCACGGCTCGGCCCGCAGGTGCCGCCCGCCCCGCGCCGAGCCCAGCCAGGGCGGGGTGCGGCTCCGCCCCCGCGCCGGGACGGGCCGGGCCGGGCCGG
>WHYT01016669.1:340036-352827 GCA_009806455.1 Tetrax tetrax
TGCACCCACCCGCGCACTCATACACCCACATATCGCCCACCCACCCGTGCACCAATCCCAACGGACCCACCCGTGCACCAATCCACGCTCCCATCCCCGTCCTCACATCCACACCCCACTGCGTTCACCCATCCGCCCACCACTTCCTCCTGCACTTGGACCTCGGTCATCATATAGGTATAGAATCACAGAATGGTTTGGGTTGGAAGGGACCTTCAAGGGTCACCCAGTCCAACCCCCCTGCAAGGAGCAGGGACATCCCCAACCAGATCAGGTTGCTCAGAGCCTCATCCTACCTGGCCTTGAAGGTTTCCAGGGATGGGGCATCCACCACCTCTCTGGGCAACCTGTGCCAGTGTTCTACCACCTTCATTGAAAAAAAATTTCCTTACGTCCAGTCTGTCACAACAGGCCCTACTGAAGAGTCTCTCCCCATCTTTCTTGTAGGCTCCTCTGAGGTACTGGAAGACCGCTATCAGGTCTCCCCGGAGCCTCCTCTTCTCCAGGCTGAACAGCCCCAACTCTCTCAGCCTGGCCTCATAGGAGAGGTGCTCCAGCCCTCTGATCATCTTCGTGGCCCTCCTCTGGACCCTCTCAAACTGGTCCATGTCCTTCCTGTACTGAGGGCTCCAGAGCTGGATGCAGGACTGCAGGTGGGGTCTCACCAGGGCAGAGTAGAGGGGCAGAATCACCTCCCTCGACCTGCTGGCCACGCTCCTCTTGATGCAGCCCAGGATGCCGTTGGCCTTCTGGGCCGCAAGGGCGCATTGCCGGCTCATGTTGAGCCTCTCGTCCACCATCACTCCCAAGTCCTTCTCCTCAGGGCTGCTCTCCATCCATTCTCCGCCCAGTCTGTATTTGTGCCTGGGATTGCTCTGACCCAGGTGCGGAACCTTGCACTTGGCCTGGTTGAACTTCATGAGGTTTGCATGGGCCCACCTCTCCAGCCTGTCCAGGTCCCTCTGGATGGCATCCCTCCCTTCCAGCGTGTCGATGGCACCACACAGCTTGGTGGTGTTGCTGAACTTGCTGAGGGTGCAAAGCCTTTTCCGGTGGCACCAGAAGAAAAGACTTGAAGCTGGCTTGATCGATGCAGCCCCGCACTGGAGCTCCGTGGGGAGGCCGTGCTGGGATGGGCAAGGCGGCCCTCAGCCACTCACCCGAGGTCTCGACAGGTTTATGCGAGAAAAAACCCTACTTTAACAACTTCAACAAGAAAAAACCAACCCATCCAAAATGTGCAGACAAACACAATAAAAAATCAGGGCATACAGTTAGTCAGAAACCCTGGACTGTAACTTCAAGCCCCGAATGCAAAATTCAGACCCAGGATTGGTTAGGCCTGTCCTAAGCGGGTGCCTGTGCTGAAGTTGCTCGGTTGCTCCTGGTTTCTGTTGGTTTGGACTGGGTTTTGTGGCCAGAAGCATCATTTGAAAGTTGGTAGCCACTGAAGGATGTTCAGACTTCTGGAAAAAAAGCCCAAACGAACGCCATAAAAACCCCAAGCCAGGCTAAAACTTTAACTTAAAGAAAAAAGAAAAAAAACCCACAACTTGGGCTTAGACTTCACCACAAAGCTGAAGACTTTCCTTGGTGCATCAGACCAGAAATAACATGGGACGAGGCAGTGCAGGCTTCCTTGCTCTGAGTCAGCATGAATGACGTGTGTCTGTAAGGCCAGGTGTTGCGTGTCACATCTTGGCATGGTACATATGGCTTCTGGCAGGAGAAAAAGGGGAAAAATAAAAAGAAATCAAGCTTTTGCTGTTTTGTCTTTAGTCTCAAATGTGATTTAGAGGAAATTGTCTCAGTGAATTGTCAAAAAGGGCTGATGACTGCCAAACTGCAGCGCTGGGAGAGAGGCACTGCTCCATCGCAAGAGCGTCGAGGGAGGGAGGTAGCAGTCATCCCCCCACATCCCGCGTGGTGCTGGGAGAGGGGAGGCAGAGAGGTTCAGTGGTGTGAACCTGCTGAGACTCACACTGAAGGGAGGTGGACACATCCATTGGCGTTAGAAAACCCCATCCTGTGTATCCTCAGAGAGCTCTCAACGTGATGGTTGAAGCCAACAAGAAACCAGCTATTGAGGTTCTGGAGCCCCCAACATAAGAAGAACATGGACCAGTTGGAGAAGGTCCAGAGGAGGCCACAAAGATGATCAGAGGGCTGGAGGACCTCTCCTGTGAGGCCAGGCTGAGAGAGCTGGGGCTGTTCAGCCTGGAGAAGAGGAGGCTCCAGGGAGACCTTACAGCAGTTTTCCAGTACCTCAAGGGGGCCTAGAAGAAAGTTGGAGAGGGACTTTTGACAAGGGCAGGTAGTAATAGGATGAGGGGTAATGGTTTTAAACTGGAAGAGGGTAGGTTTAGATTAGATATAAGAAATAAATTCTTCACTGTGAGGGTGGTGAGGCACTGTGATGGGTTGCCCAGAGAAGCTGTGGATGCCCCATCCCTGGAAATGTTCCAGGTTGGACGGGGCTTTGAGAAACCTGGTCTAGTGGAAGGTGAATGATGTGATCTTTAAAGTCCCTTCCAACCCAAACCGTTCCATGATTCTATGTCTAACTTGGACATTATTTTCTCCAATAAAGTCAACTGAACTACCTGAAGGATGAACTTGAGTATTTAATCCCTTCAATCTGAAAAGATAGATGCATGACATATCCCAAGGCCCAAAGCTTTTCAAAAAAGGTTCATTTGCTTTTGGCTTGTTCTTTCACACGATGTATGAATCAGAAATTTCTACATTCACATTGCCACCGCAGTGACTGCAGTATTTCCTGAACCTCCTGGATCAGGAGGTTCCTGAGACTCCAAATTCATTCCCTACAGACCCCTTTGTCCTCGGGATGAGGAGAAAGATGGTCTTCCCTGCAGTTCGCTCAACTCTGCGAAAACCATCGGGGAATGAAACCAAAGAGCGAATGGGTGACTGCGCTTTCCCTCGTATGAGTCAGGTAATGTTTTGATAACTGTATTCTTCCCCTTACCCCATCTGGCCATCATATTCAAGATTATCATGTCACTGAAATTAGAGCACGGTGACTAACGTATGTTTCTTGCTCTGCTCTGTGGTGCCCCTTGACACAAATTAACATTAAAATTAGTCATGTTGTAGAGGCGTCAGTCATCCGTTCGGCACATAAAATGAAAGATGTTAAGCAAGTTCAGACTTAACATGCAGATTCTTAAATAAATATGGTAATAGCATATCTGGATCGTAAGTGAAAAGAGAGCACTGGGCTCCAGCAAGGAAGTAGCAGTTGTTCCTTAGGAAAATAATTAAAAAGTACAAATGGAGAACAAGATTAATTTAAATAATCAATTCTGCATTTCCTGCTAGCTGATTTAAATCATGAGGAAAATTCTTGATTAAAGCCCCTCGTTTAAATCAGTGCCCCTTAATGAGAGTGCAAGCCTATGAACGTAAGCCCGTCATAGTAATAAAACACTCTTCAGAGAAGAAATAGCTTTCACAAGGACATTTCCAAGGCTGGAAGAGCATCGCCCTTCCTTTGCAAAAAGAAAAATAAATCTCACCAAGCTAAGTAATTTTTCTCCCCTGAGCTCTTAACCCTGTAAAAATAGCAGGAACAGGGCAATAAGTCATAGGATGTTCACAGCCACTTTACGTAAGTACAACTGAACTTGTGATCCTTTTCACTAACTCTTGGAGAGGAAGATGAAGTATCGCTGGAATAATTTAAAAGATGGGTTTAAATTCCCTGAATATTGCAGATGGCCGTCCTGTCCAGCTATTCGTCTCGGTGGCCAGCAGCCTTTTGAAGGCTGTGAGCTGTCACACGGGGAGGACGGCCAAAGGATGCTGGGTGGAGGGGACTGTGCCACCCCAAGCACCGTGGTGCTCCTATGCAGCCCCTGGGCTCTTTCCAAAACACTGTTTAAGGGCTGCATCTCTGGTAGCAGAGCAGTTGCTCTCATAGTTACACCCTAAATCTCCTCTAAACTTAAGATGCCTTCATTTTTCCTTATCAGTCAAAATCGGAGCACAAAAGCATTCATAATGAATTTATAGCAAATGTAGAAAACTGCATTTCACTGAGGGTACAGGTATTTACGTGTCCACCGTCCACTGAAACAGGCTCTTCCCTGTGGTTCTATCATCCACGTCGCTTCCTAGTCCTCTTGACTTCAGGGAATTTGGGATGGCTCCTTGAAGAGCGCATCAGCACAGCACCACGGCCTCGCAGTAACGTGCCCCGTGCTCCTCCTGCGCTCCCGGCTCCTGGGCTCAACTTCTGTATCTCCCAGCCGGAGACTTCTGCCCTTTCAGGAAGCGTAGCACAAGATGAAGGCTTGAAGGCACGACCTTCACTGCACTAAGATCAGTCACCAGCCAAAGAGAACAGATATTAAACCTCAAAAAGGTAGTTTTAATGGTATTGCATATTTTTGAGGCATGATTTCTGGAATGGCCGCTATTGCTACTGCCAATATCCTTATTGTTCAACGATCAAAAGATACACAAAGATCTTTAAGTAGGGATATTTCTTGTAGACTATCCGCACACACCTATGATTCTTCCCCTTCACCTCGCATGTCGGAGGGCAGCAACAGGCCCTAACCCTGCAACGCAGAGCATGAGATGCCCTGTGGCCTGCGTCCTCCCAGGATGCTGGTTGCAGGACATCGCTGCTCCAACTCCAGGGATGACCCTGGGACATGCAGGGGCTTCAGTCCTGCCATGTGCCCTGAGCATGGTGTTGTCCTGACTGAAATGACGGTGGTGCCGGGGTTATATCAGGCTCTGATCCCTGTTACCACCCAGTGGGGCACGGAGCCTGCACGTCCCGGCATCTGCACGGAGGAGCCATGCTGTGTCTTATCGGTGGGGGCTGAGCAGATACCATTTCAAGAACTTCTTGGCTGTATCATAAAACTACAGAGATCCAAGAACACATTTCTTTGCTCCTTTTCTTCCCCCAGTGTTTTGCAAAAGCAGCATCACACCTTTGTGTCACGCTGCCCTGCAAATCTGCTTCCAAAAGGCTGCCTTGTTTCTTTAAAGAGTGTTTCCAGTGCTTAGCAAGATCTCTCAGAGCCCTTGACTTTGCAGCTGGCAAAGTTTACAACATGTTTACAATATCCTGCATAATTTGGCTATGAGATAATGTATAGTATAGTCCTTCAGTGGTGCACAGTGGGAGAAGAACAAGTGGAAAAAAAAAAAAAAGGTGATGGAAAGCCAAAAAAACCAGATGGTAGCGAGCTCTCTAAGGGGCAAGAATGAATAAATAACTCCAGATTTTTTTTTTCCTGAGGAAAAATATATTGTCAAATCAATAACACAGTTTTTAGGAAATGCAAACTAGATCAAATGTGCATTTTTTCAGTATTAAACAATGGCACTTAATCAAGACTGATGGTATGCACTGCACGTGTTTGACTAAAAGAAACAGAGAGAAGTAAAAATAACGTTCCTCGAAAAAGTTCTTGTTTGACCTCAAGGTTAAATTTCACACTTCCTGGGAAGTTCTGCTGCATGTAAGGAGCCAAATCTTTCAGGTGTAAATCAGAGCGCCCCAGCAGTTACCATGCTGTTTAACGGTGTGGTATCTTTGCCAATCTCAGTCAGGGCTGCAATTTTGAGAGAGCAGAACTTCTCAATTTTTATGGGGACTTTCCTGTGCCTCCTATCAGGGCTGCAGGAAACGGTATTTACTTTATACATCTGTGCACGCTTCTAAAATCATCAATCAATGCCCTTTCTCTTTTTTGACCACATCAGGTCAAGCTAAAGGGGGAGAAAGAGATGCTTAAAAATAGCCAAGTGTACAAATACTCCTACTTTCTTCCAGCAAAAGATTTTTTTCCCCTCTTTTTAACTCACCCAGAGGAAGCCAAGCAACATATGGGACGCATGAAAGTTGCTCTCTGCGAATCTGTCAATCCGTTTTAGCGAGGCCGTGCATCAACCCCAACTCCGCTATTAACGCGGGCCTCCCTGCGCAGCGGCTGCCAACTGGCTCGCAGTCACCGCGAGACAAACCATCTCCTGCTGCAGCGATCGATGGGCCCGAAGAGCAAAAAGCCCGCAAGGCGTCAAATCTTGCGTGCTCCTGCTCTGTGGCGGTGCAAAACTCGCTCGGTCACTCAGTGATGGTGGTGGGTTAGAGAGCGGAAGACTTCACAGGCTGGAAGGAGCTGCAGCCTCTGATGTTGGGCAAGAACCTCCTGACCCAACAGCTGTGGAAGAGGGCTGCGTGCTCAAGCCTTCCACGTTGGGTCCTCTGAGCTATGCCCAGGGATGGTGGGTTTGGGGACTAACACAGATCAAACCCTGAGATTGTGCAGATCTTCCAGTGAAGCTCCTCAGGAAGCCATACCTGCTCTGGGCCTTTGGGTAGAGGTAGCTACAACCCTAAGGCAGAGAATGAGCAACCATCAGATCTGGAGTCCTGGAGCACCATCACACAACAAAGTTTTGTAAATATCGATCCTTCCTGACGCACCTGAAATGGGGAGGCTCCCTTTTCTTTTCTGTTTCAGAAGATCTGGATTCATAGGGTTGGCTGACTGTAAAACTTAACTGCCTTTTCCAAGCACGTCAATAAATCAAAGAGCCTTTGAAACCAGAAGCGGCGATGGGAAGGAAGGGTCACCTCTTCATCGTACTGCTTTTCCAGAGGCAGAGAATGCTCAGTTATGCCCACAACACTGATAATAATATTTTCGTCCAAGCTCCACTTTCTGTTCTACCCATGCAAATTCAAACAGCAAAGTCACTGCTATTGCCCTAGTTTTTAACTCTTTCTGCTGAGAGCAGAACCTGAGCTCCTCCTCAAAACCACATGTGTTCTGGCACCAGTTGTTTTTGCTACATAAAGGGAATCCTCTCTCTAAAAACCACAGTGCTTCTTATGAAGCAATGAGCTGACAGGTGACCCTCCCAGCTGCCCAGAGCCCTTGCTCCCCACTCAGCAGGTACCAAGTAGTCCTCCCTCTAACAGTAACTCCAAAAAAAAAAGCTAGATCCAGAATTTACAGCGGCAAAGTCAGCAGAGTCAGAGGCGGCTCCTTTCGAAACTGGACAGGTTTCAAAGGGATGCGAGCTGTCAGAAGAGGCAATCGCTGGGAACGCCTCCAGCTCCAGCCCCGAGCTGCAAACTAAAATACTTCCTTTTGTTAGAGCATATGGCCAAATCCTGAGGCCTACACGTGTTTCAATGCCAAGAGTGACTATTAGTTTGGCATTCTCCACAGCAAAGAAGCCAGCAGGAGTTTTGCCCAACGGAGAAGAGAGGTGGAAGCAGGCAGTTTATCCCACTGCTGTTTCAGCTTGTTCTGTGTTTCCTGGCCACCACCGTGTCCCTGGATTAGTCCAGCTCTTGCCGTTCTTTGCTTTCTCCAGTCCCTTCATCTGAGGGAACGTGGATCTGTACCTCACCCTTATACTGCAGGCTACAAAAGACTGCATTAAAAGTACTTTGTAACCCAAAGCATTTTTCGATTACAAACAATTCTTTGCAGCAAATTCTAGGTGTGCTGATATTGCGAAGCAATGGAACTGCAATCACTCAGTAGAATATTTTTCTGTAGCTCCTTTACGAGTATCAGTACCTGGCCTATATTCTTTCTCTCTTACTTAAGCCTCCAAAATTATACTGATCAAAGCAACCTGCATCTATATACTGATGTGCTCCTGCCTTCAAGAGATTTGCCAAGTGCTAAATATAAGGTTTCTCACTATAGTCAAAATCAAATTCAAATTCCAGCTGCCTCTCTGCTAATATGCAGCAAAGGTTTAGCAGTACAAAGCTGCATTTGTAGAATCAGACAGCAAAGATGATTAAATTAAACTGAAAGGAGAATTGGTACAAGCCTGAAATTAGTTTGCTGAGGATTCCAGTGTTCCTTTCCTTCCTCTGACACAAGGACCTCACGACCTTTAGTGATGAGAGCAAACGGGATAGCAGGTTTGTCAAGGCTCCTCTCCTTCCCCAACAGCGCGCTGACTTAAAAAACGAGCTTCAGCCTGTGCTGACCGGCGTGGGGGAACTGCAGGATGCTCAAACCAGTGCTGCAGGTTCTGAGAGACACCCCTGTGGGCTGTGATCCATCTCCTCCCTCTCGGTGGGATGCTCTCCAGCAGACCAGGCACTTGTTGGGTCCTGAAGAACAACTCTTGGGTTTATCCTGGTGGTCTATTTTCAAAGATCGTCAAGTCTCTGGGAAGAGATTTGATCAAGATGGAAAAACCAGGAAGGTATCCAGGGTCAGCAGGGTGCATTGATGAGATCTTGAGTGCAGGCAGGAGCAGGAAGACATCCCAGGGATGGGCAGGTAGTTACCTCCTTGGCATTGCTGATCTGGCTCTTTTAAAGCAGGACTAACATTTGCAATGCAAAATTATTCCTTGCAATGTAAAAATATTCCTCCATGCTGACGGCCACATGCAAGAGATGGAAAACAACGTGCTGTGAACAGGGATTTCTCTTGGCTCTTACATACATGTGCACAGGTTTGCCAAGACACCTTGTTCTGTCCCTGCAGCCCTTCTGCTGATACTGTTCCGGGTCTCCTCAGAGCACAGATGGAGAATAGCACCAGGCTGTTTGCTGTTCTTGTCTTGCTAACGTCAGCTGACCTGATTTAGAAACTGGACTGAGACCAGTTTTTCACTGATGCTGCCCTTCTACTCTGCCCTGGTGAGAACCCAGGTGAGTACTGCTTCCAGCTCTGGAGTCCCCAACATAAGAAGAACATGGACCTGTTGGAGAGGGTCCAGAGGAGGCCACGAAGATGATCAGAGGGCTGGAGCACCTCTCCTGTGAGGACAGGCTGAGAGAGTTGGGGCTGTTCAGCCTGGAGAAGAGGAGGCTCCGGGGAGACCTGATAGCGGTCTTCCAGTACCTCAAGGGGGCCTACAGGAAAGGCTGTTCAGTAGGGCCTGTTGCAATAGGATGAGGAGTAGTGGTTTTAAAATAGAGGGAGGTAGATTTAGATTAGATATTAGGAAAAATATGTTTTACAATGAGGGTGGTAGAGCACTGGAACAGGTTGCCCAGAGAGATGGTGGATGCCCCATCCCTGGAAACGTTCAAGGACAGGTTGGAGGGGGCTGTGAGCAACCTGATCTGGTTGGAAACATTCCTGCTCCTTGCAGGGGGGTTGGACTGGATGGCCTTCAAAGGTCCCTTCCAATGCAAACTATGCTATGATTCTATGATCACTGCTCCTATTTGATATAAGGTACAAACTGGTGCTGTTCCTCAGAGATTTTCACACAGTCGGTTTTTCAACAGCAGGAAGGGTTTTCACCCTTTAAGAGACTAGGCTTAACACTGTGGCTCCTTGGCAACATTTAAATTGAAAGGATAAATTGTACAAGCAGGCATCCCAGAGCAGCAGCACAGTCTCTACCAAAAAAAAAAGCCACTATCCAAATCCAATTTAACAGTACACGGCCCAGGAGGGAGGGGAAAAAGGCTGACAACCCCACAGCCACGCAGGTCCACCAAAGCAGAGCATGGCCCAGCGGCGTCCAAGCACAGGAGTGGGTGTCCTGCTGAGGGAGCATCCTCTGCCAGATGGTAGCTGGGGTGTTCCTCTGCCGTGCTCCATGGGTAGACGTGCCCACACTGTTTCAGCAGAGCAGAGTCCCCTGAGACCGAGCATTGATGGCATGCTATCAGAAATCAGCCTCTTCGTCAGCGTGGCTGAGCAGGTGCAACAGCGGGAGAGGAGAAAACATCAGCCCTCAATTCCACAAGGAATGGTGAAGGGAGAGTTCAAGGATCAGATCTCTAGAGGTATTTATTTAATTCCTTTTGAAATCAGGCAATGACTGCCTTAGAGAGGATCTGGGTTGAAACACTTTGCCAGTGCAAAGTCACACTGGAAACTGCTAGAAAACCAGGATAGCTCCTTACTCTTCTCCAGTTTGTTTTGGTGACTTAAGCAAAAGGGCATCAGGCTCTTGGTAGCTCTGATCTTACGTAGCTTTCCTCTCCACCATGCTGTTTATATGTACTTCATCAGTGATGTCTCTCTCGGAGTATGGATTCATACAGAAATAGAAGAGGGCTTCAAACCGAACTATCTCCAGTCAGGAGAGCATCATGGATGCAAGACCTGCAAGAGGAGGATCCAGAGGATCTGGAAACTGGAAAAGGGGACCCATTTTACTGTAGGAGATGATCCTATTAGACTTAAAAGGCAGGGTGACTGATAAACCGCACTTGCAATGCTGGGGTAGAGCAGCATCAGCCCTGTCACAGGGCAGCGTGCAGAGAGGTGGTTCAATATTGCCCAAAGGGAACTTTTAAAGATGGAACCAAGAAGACAACGTGCAGCAGAGCCTGAAGTTCAAGTTCCTGAGCCCGAGGTGGGTGGGGTGGTGTTTGCCCATCTCTGCTGATCTCACCACCCGGCCATCACCATGGGGCATACTCTAGGGAGCATTTAGGATAATGCAAAAAAGGATGCAAGTTTGCTGCCAGGAAATTCTGTCTGAATAAATAATGCAGCTTTAAATTTGAAATGGTGAAGCTATTGGGGAGCGGATCCTCACTTGGTTTGAGGCAACACATGCAATAAACGCATGCACCACTGGGTTCACGTGCCGCTGCAGCGATACCTGAGGCCAGCCGGAAAACCCAATATTGTCCATTTCTCCTGCAGGATCTGCCAGGGGGAATATGCCTCAGCCAGGATAAATGCTTCAACTTGTGCTATATCTGTACAGAAATCCACAGTTTAGGGATTGGGTTTCAAATAAATAAACAAGAAAGAAGTTGCAGCTTGCTGAAAAGGCTGGGTTTGGCATACTTGGGGAAAAGCAGAGCAGGGTCCTGCTCCCTGACAGCACAAGCCACAGTAAAAAAAATTAGGGCCACACTGCCACAAACTCTGGTTTCCAGGCTTCCCACACAGCCAAGGCAGCAACTATGGGTTTCCTCGCATGGCTGAAGGCCAACACGCCTTCGTGCAGCATGGGGCTGGCCCTGCACCAACTAGTTTCTGTTGACTGACAAGCATCTCCTCCTTTTCTTCTTCTGGCTAAAGGATGACTCAGTTTGTTACGGCAGGAGCTTTGCAAGAGCAATATTAAAGACACTTGTAAAAAAAAACAAACCAAAAAACCCTCTCATCATTTGTCACCTGCCCCAGCTGTGTTTCATGTGATTCTCACTTGTGGGAAACCACCCATGACTTGAATAAGGAAATGCTCTTTTTAATGTCTTCCTTTCTGTGAATTTTGTGTTTTCAAGTGCCCGAGTACGTCTAAGATGCAGGCCTGGGAAAAGCAGCTGCAAACAAGGGTGAGGACCAACCTCTGTGCCACTCTGTGCTTTCCTGCCGTGCTCCCCGGCAGATGCTAATCTGGCTGGATGTGATTACCCTCTCTAGGATCTTTAAATCCAGGCTTTGGGGATTAAGGAGTCCCCCTTTCTCAAATGAGGGAATCCTCCCTTAATCCAATCCTACTGGCACATCACCAGGGAAAAAAACCAGCATCTTCTAGGAGTGCGGTCCTGGCTCTTTGTATTTCAAGGCCTTTTGGGAACACCATGTCCAACTGCCCGTGGCTTGAGAGTCCTTCAGCATCACGTCAGCCTCTGGTTAAGGTCACACCTAAGAGTCAAACCCGCCCTTCTTCCTCCACCCGGTGCTGTCGGGGGGCTATCGTGGGTCTCCCACCCCAGGTACAAGCCCTATAAGCCCTTCTCAGCTTCACTGCCCCAGGTGCTCTGGGGACATCGCCTCCAGAAAGGATGGAGCCGTTTGGGTTTCTCATCACCACTCAGCACCCAATAGTTGAAGCAAATAGAAGCAAGAACTGAGGAGAAGTGCCATAACGCCGTTAATCTTTAACCAGCACAAAAAGATTATGATTTTATTCGCCCTTACTCTGCATTCACCTCTCAGAGGTTTTCACCAGTGTTGACCCATGTTTCAACGGAAGCCAAACCCTGCACAAAGCAAGGATGTTTGTTTCTGTAATCGAAATCTTCCCTCTCAGTTCTCCAGTGCTCTGACTGCTTTTCTGCCTCTGCTTGCCAGAACCCCCATCTTTCTGTGGATGCTCTGAGCACCGTCCACAGCAAGGAGCATATCCTGGTCCACAGTCCCCACCTTGGCTCATCTGCAGGCCCTCGCTCACTCATCTCAACTTGTCACTCTATTTTTGGGTCAACAGGGCTGGCTGAAAGGGCCTCCCCCGCCCCATGCCAGCCGTGGTTCGTGGGACAGCTGATGGGGAAAGGATAATCGACAGTGTAAAGCTGTGTCACCTTCAACCTGGGAATTCACTCCCCCAGCTCCCAGGCTCACGTGGCTCCAAGAAAGTCAGATTCTGTATGTAAAAAGTTAAAAAAAAAAAACCAACTTCAAGACCTATATAAGACTGTTTACAACCTACATAAAACTTATTTACACAGGGGAAAAAAACCTAACTCTTTGTAGATCTAAAACCTAAAAAGAAATAACTTGTCTTCCAACATCAGCCATTAAAACCATCCTGAAATATAATCCACTTTCATCATTTTGGGGTCTGACTTGTGAGGGCTGGACCCAGACAGAGCATTTCTGCTGTCTCAGGAGCTCCCTCCAGCGTGGCGAGAGGCAGCTCCGGCTCGTCCGGCACTCCCGGACTCTCGCACCCGCAGCAGATTTGGCCGCTGCCCTTCTTGGCCCATTGATTGTTACAGGTGCAGAAGGCAGAGGAGGGCTCAGTAGATACCCCAGGGCCCCTGACCATGTCGATTTAAGCCCCTTGTAACAGCAGTGAGCACCAGCCCTGGGGCTGCATCTCACTGATTTATACCC
>WHYT01016669.1:360988-390946 GCA_009806455.1 Tetrax tetrax
ACTTGAATAAGGAAATGCTCTTTTTAATGTCTTCCTTTCTGTGAATTTTGTGTTTTCAAGTGCCCGAGTACGTCTAAGATGCAGGCCTGGGAAAAGCAGCTGCAAACAAGGGTGAGGACCAACCTCAGGGTTGGCTGTGCCACTCTGTGCTTTCCTGCCGGGCTCCCCGGCAGATGCTAATCTGGCTGGATGTGATTACCCTCTCTAGGATCTTTAAATCCAGGCTTTGGGGATTAAGGAGTCCCCCTTTCTCAAATGAGGGAATCCTCCCTTAATCCAATCCTACTGGCACATCACCAGGGAAAAAAACCAGCATCTTCTGGGAGTGCGGTCCTGGCTCTTTGTATTTCAAGGCCTTTTGGGAACACCATGTCCAACTGTCCGTGGCTTGAGAGTCCTTCAGCATCACGTCAGCCTCTGGTTAAGGTCACACCTAAGAGTCAAACCCGCCCTTCTTCCTCCACCCGGTGCTGTCGGGGGGCTATCGTGGGTCTCCCACCCCAGGTACAAGCCCTATAAGCCCTTCTCAGCTTCACTGCCCCAGGTGCTCTGGGGACATCACCTCCAGAAAGGATGGAGCCGTTTGGGTTTCTCATCACCACTCAGCACCCAATAGTTGAAGCAAATAGAAGCAAGAACTGAGGAGAAGTGCCATAACGCCGTTAATCTTTAACCAGCACAAAAAGGTTATGATCTTACTTGCCCTTACTCTGCATTCACCTCTCAGAGGTTTTCACCACTGTTGACCCATGTTTCAACGGAAGCCAAACCCTGCACAAAGCAAGGATGTTTGCTTCTGTAATCGAAATCTTCCCTCTCAGTTCTCCAGTGCTCTGACTGCTTTTCTGCCTCTGCTTGCCAGAACCCCCATCTTTCTGTGGATGCTCTGAGCACCGTCCACAGCAAGGAGCGTATCCTGGTCCACAGCAAGGAGCATATCCTAGTCCACAGTCCCCACCTTGGCTCATCTGCAGGCCCTCGCTCACTCATCTCAACTTGTCACTCTATTTTCGGGTCAACAGGGCTGGCTGAAAGGGCCTCCCCCGCCCCATGCCAGCCGTGGTTCGTGGGACAGCTGATGGGGAAAGGATAATCGACAGTGTAAAGCTGTGTCACCTTCAACCTGGGAATTCACTCCCCCAGCTCCCAGGCTCACGTGGCTCCAAGAAAGTCAGATTCTGTATGTAAAAAGTTAAAAAAAAAACAACTTCAAGACCTATATAAGACTGTTTACAACCTACATAAAACTTATTTACACAGGGGAAAAAACCCTAACTCTTTGTAGATCTAAAACCTAAAAAGAAATAACTTGTCTTCCAACATCAGCTATTAAAACCATCCTGAAGTATAATCCACTTTCATCATTTTGGGGTCTGACTTGTGAGGGCTGGACCCAGACAGAGCACTTCTGCTGTCTCAGGAGCTCCCTCCAGCGTGGCGAGAGGCAGCTCCGGCTCGTCCGGCACTCCCGGACTCTCGCACCCGCAGCAGATTTGGCCGCTGCCCTTCTTGGCCCATTGGTGTTACAGGTGCAGAAGGCAGAGGAGGGCTCAGTAGATACCCCAGGGCCCCTGACCATGTCGATTTAAGCCCCTTGTAACAGCAGTGAGCACCAGCCCTGGGGCTGCATCTCACTGATTTATACCCTCCTCAGCTGCTGCCGCAAGGATGATTTTTTCTGTTTAATCCGTTTTCGCTCTGGCGTGCTCCAGCTTAGCGTGAGCTTTGCTGGGGGAAGAGAGGTTTGATTTGAGTTGTGCCAGAGCTGGGAACAAAGAGGCAGAAAGCAATCGCTCTCCCCGCTGCTCAAAGCCTGAGCAGGGAAGGAACCACAGCACCAGCTGGATTTTCCACCCCCCTGCCCCTTCATTTTCCCAAGGCTTTGCCCAGCTCTGTTTGCACGTGGCACTAATAAGCACTGGGAGGCAGCAGCATTGCTTTAAGCTTTGAATTGCTGTTCTCAGAAAGAAATGTTCATCCCGACGGGCTCATTGTCATGGCAACGAGAGATTCCCCCTCTTATGAGGGTACCGCTGCCGGAGAGGCGATGCGCGACGTGGCTTATCCTGGGGGATGTAGCCCTGCTGAGGGCAGGCATGCCAGCAGCCTGGGGTGGGAGGCGGATAGAGGGAACAGGAGAAGCCAGTTCCCCCCGGGAGAGCATCTCTAGGGCAGGACATAGGTGCACCATAGGTGCAAAGAGACGATGGGGACGGCTGAAGTTTTGCTAGCTCTGACATCAGGACACAGCAAAGGGGCAGTTACACCTTTGGATTGTCCTAGGTAATACCTGCTGCCTTCAAGGATTTACTTGGATTGATAATATCTTTCTCTGAATTACATTTTCTTCTAGCCCACGCTGCCCAGGCACAGTGACACTGCACCACTTGCACACTCTGGCACAGGGTAAACGCCATGCTAGATCTTAGCAGTGCCACAAAATGAACACATTTTCTCTTCCAGTCAACAGTGGAGAACCAAGGCAGGGCTGATCTGGTTATTTAGCTTGCACAGAAAATCTCTGGAGCCCTTTAGGGGCTGCAGGCTGCAAGAGAACAATTTTACAAAAGTAAAATTTCGGAGAGCTCAAACATTTCTGACTAAGAGGCTATTTACTATGACTTTTTTCCCCCTGCTGTGACGACAATAAGCAAGCAAACATGATTATCCCCTTCTACAGCAAGTGCCTATCCCCTCTGCCATATGCCGAGGCATTAATCAGAGCGACCTGGACCTCGATAGCCATGAGGTGGGAGTGTGAAAAGCAGTACAGAAGAGTTTGAGCACTGTGGTTCCCACCACGACTGCCACTCGCTGCCCCCAGGCAATGCTCAAGAGAAGTCCAAAGCGCATCTTTCAAGGATGCTGGTGGTATTACTTTATTAGAGCTTCAGTACCTGGAGGACTTGTCTCTCCAGAGCACAGGGTGATGAGGGTACAGTTTTGCTGATTTACAGTGGCATGTAGGTGTCTTTGAGAAGCTCATGCAGAGGAAAGCCATTATATAGAGAAAGCACAGACAGCAATCCTTGCTCTTGGAAGCTTCCAGCTCAAAATTTGGGTCATTTTCATGAGGAAGCCAGACAAGGACCTAGAAGCAAGTTGGGAGCAAATGCTACAACAATGTTCTGCCTGGAAAACACTATTAATACTGGAAAACACAAATATTGCTGGCAACACCAAACATTAAATGGAATTAGTCAAAATTTGAAGTCTACCATAAATAAGCCCCATGGAGAATATAAAGCAAGCGGCATTTACTTCCCCCACCTAGTCCTCTTAGCAATGATAGTCAGTTTTTCCTCCCACCAGCTTTCAGCTGGAGCAGGATCCCCCATTCCCAGTGCTACTCAGGCCCAGCAGTCAGCAGGTAAGAGCCAATGTGACAAATTCTGGATGAAGTAGAGAAGAGCCATCATTTGCCATAGGTGCTGCATTGATTTTGGATGGCACGAGCTCACCTGGCCCAATATAGACCCCAAAAGTCATTTTGTTTTGGAAAACCACTCAAAATTAACATGTCCTCTTCTTTAGTGGACAGGCTGCTGTAGTCTGATCTTCGTTGTGGAGATCCTTGCAATACCACTTCTGTGCCAACAGTGGGAAAGGAAGAGCCACATGTTCTGCTCTTGGCTTGTTTTCTACCACAACATGTATCACCAACCAAGTGCTGAAATGCTGCACGTTTCACACAATTATTGCCTGTAGTGAGATTTCAGTAATTGCAAAGGAAAGCAGGATTTGGCCCACACAGTAGAAGTAATAGATGGTCCCTCCAAAGCAAAATTAAATGCACATCTTTTGGTTTACTCACAGTATTACAAAATTATTAGGCTGGCAGAATATGTCTTAGTCTTTATGAATTTAATATTTCAGAAATCATTTAAAGTCTTTCTGGTTTTACCTGCTTTGTGAAACGCTGTATTTCTCCTGTGATTCAGTGCTAAAGCAATGGCAATTTAGCAAAATCCAGTGAGGTATGCATTGCATGCTAAAATATAATATTTTTTTTGTTTCCCAGGTGAACAGTTTTCAGCTTTAGACCAGTTTTTTGGTTTTGTTTTTTTTTTTTTTTAATATAGCTCATCATGTTTACTTTCCTAAAGAATTTTTATTCATCCTGTGAAAAGTCATTAAGATGCTGTAAGCAAGAGGGGAAGCTTTCAGGAAGACCAAAGAGAAAGTTTTCAAGAACACGTAAAGTACCACAGAAAGTCAACATGAATTTCTTTGGTCTCTACTCCAAGGCTATTAAATACGATGCCGTTGTGAATGGTTAACCTCGACTGAAGGTATCTGATTTCTGCCTTTATAAAGCCAGCCTTTAAGAATACTGCCTCAAGGAGGAAAAAAAAAGGAGCATCTGATAAGCCTCTAGCACTGAAGCTTGCTAAAGTACAAGGAAGTTGCTCAAACACAGCATCTTCTTACTTTGCTGTTTTATCTTTGAATGAACATGATAATCTGGAGTTGGAAAAACAGGACACTTATTTCCAGTCAATAAAATGAGAGACAAGGCACAGAGCTGGTGGTTATAAAAAATCAGAAGAACATGGAGACTATAAAACAGTTCAGTTTGCTGGCTTCAGATAACACTTCCTTTGCTCGATAAACCAGCACTGAATGCAAAACATGCTCTGATAAGCCTGGTTTTTGCTTATGTATCCAGCACGCTTAATATTATTTCATTCAACTAAATGTCACTCCTTTGCATGTTTAACTGCATTCTTCTTTCTACACAAGAGCTATTTGACTCAAGTTGTCAGGAAAACAAAATACAAACAAAACGCCCAACCCCAGTAAATCTTATAGTTTAGAGCATCAGACAATGAAAAGTCAACATGAATAAGTATATACTCAGCTCTAATTGCTCACATGTATGTGGCATGTCCTAGTATTTAGTGGAGAGGCTCTATTTAATTACAGAAAAACACATTTAAAAGTTAGAAAATTAAAATCAGCTTTTTCGTTAGCCAAATGGCAAATGCAGCCAAAGAATCTTGGTTTAATTTCACCCATAACCAAATAACCCGCCCCCATGAAGAACACTTCCTTACAAACCCGTTGATGAAGCTAAGCCTCTTGCGTCTAGGGCATTTTGCGAAGGTCGCTGAGGCTGATGGAGAGCCTCAAAAATCATGGATGTTCAAAAATCAACAAGCTGTGGAATCTGTTCAATCACACAGTGGAGTGTATCCACTGGTTATATTTTAGGCAAAAGGCTGGAAAACACAGTGTTGTGATTTTGCCTGGTTTTCAGGCATAAATATTGCCAAGTAATTTTGGATCACATCTAAAAAAAAATCTTTAGGGAACATGAGACATGCTAGAAGAGCCAAGAAAGCCTGGTCATTTCCTTGGTTCTGCTCACACTTTGTACATGTTACTAAGACCAGCCTCAACAAGTGTCCACTTAATGGCTCCTCTGCGAGCAGCTGTAATTACCTACGTTCACTGATGCTCAGCTCAATAATAGCTGAGGTAAATAGGGAAGGCACAAATTAACAGCTCAGTCCTTATTAAAAAAAAGAGTTTTGAGGTGCATCTCCAGGAGAGCAACCAAGAATTAACGGCGGACAGAGTCCGAATTCAGTTTGCTTTTCCACACGAGGACTAAAGCCAAGAAGGACTGAGGTACATGGGCACGCGGAGAAGCTTACCTTGCTGTCACCTCTGTAGTGTTACACAGCACATACACAGCCCGGTCTGGGCCACACCACCTTCCAAAAGCCGTGCCCCACTGCCAGGTGAGGTAAATAGAAGGATGAGGGAAGGACCCAGGTCTTTCTGGCTCTCTCAGTGCCCTCGTGCCTATCCCTGCCCTGATGCAGCTGCTGCGCTATGTGTATACATTTTTCAATTAGGGCAACTAAAGGCTTGGGTATTCTGTGCTCGTTAACGCTGATGGGATTTCAGCATCCAGATGACTTGGGCAGCTTTGCAAATATCAGCCATAAAGCACAACATACTCAGGTACGGCATACGCGTCCTTTTCTTTGCTGGGATGTAGCTGGAGCTATTTCTGGCTATAAAAAGTAGTTATCAGTGAAAACAGCCCGCACCCCAAAGCAATGACGAGACGGTGGAATTTATTCTACCGCACAGACCTGTTGATTAAAACCATCATTCATATCATGGAAAAATGAACTGCCATAGAGACAAACTACCCTGGAGCTTGCTCTTTCATTCTATAGTAATCATTTCACACAACATAATTATCTTGAAAAGTTGCTGATGACAAGACTAAAATACAAAAATATTCCAGACTATCTCCATTTTTTATTGATGTGCTTGCTAAATTTTCAGCACATACAGAGGTTGGGAGAGGTCTTTGTCTGCTTGTCTACATTAACATTTGCATTTGCTGTTCATAAGAAAATGTGGGCTTGATCATGTTAATTGCAGCTCTTTCATCTTTCTGCTTCAAGCTGTATTATAACTGACCTAGCTTAAAACTGCAGCACTAAAGGGATCCAGAAACCGAGGGGTACAGATGCCATAATCCTGTCTACTATCTTAGGTGATGTTCCACAAAATACCCTCCAATTTTTTGTCTTTGTCGGCGACACGGACAGTAGGATAGAGTGCACCCTCAGAAAGTTCGCCTATGACACCAAGCTGTGTGGTGCCGTCGACACGCTGGAAGGGAGGGATGCCATCCAGAGGGACCTGCACAGGCTGGAGAGGTGGGCCCATGCCAACCTCATGAAGTTCAACCAGGCCAAGTGCAAGGTCCTGCACCTGGGTCAGAGCAATCCCAGGTACAAATACAGGCTGGGTGGAGAATGGATGGAGAGGAGAAGGACTTGCGGGATTTGTTGGTGGACGAGCCGGCAATGCGCCCTTGTGGCCCACAAGGCCAACGGCACCCTGGGCTGATCAAGAGGAGCGTGGCCAGCAGGTCAAGGGAGGTGATTCTGCCCCTCTGCTTTGCTCCTGTGAGACCCCACCTGGAGTACTGTGGCCAGCTCTGGAGTCCCCAACATAAGAAGGACGTGGACGTGCTGGAGTGAGTCCAGAGGAGGCCGCAAAGATGATCAGAGGGCTGGAGCACCTCTCCTGTGAGGACAGGCTGAGAGAGTTGGGGCTGTTCAGCCTGGAGAAGAGGAGGCTCCGGGGAGCCTGCAGGAAAGACCACTGGAGTGGTCTTCCAGTATCTAAAGGGAGCCTGCAGGAAAGATGGAGAGGGCCTTTTGACAAGGGCGTGTAGTGATAGTGATAGGCATGCGATGGAGTAATCGCATTAAACTGGAAGAGGGTAGAGTTAGATTAGACATAAGGAAGAAATTCTTCACTATGAGAGTGGTGGAACCGTGGAACAGGTTGCCCAGAGAAGCTATGGATGCCCCATCCCTGGAAGTGTTCAAGGCCAGGATGGATGGGGCTTTAAGCTACCTGGGCTGGTGGAATGTGTTTCTGTCCATGCAAAGGGAATTGGAATGAAATGATCTTTAAGGTCCTTTCCAACTCAAACCATTCCATGATTCTGCGATTTGGGCTGCAAGGCCTACTGATGCCCTAGCTCTCCTATTTAAAAGCAGTGCTGAGTTACCTCTCGTAGTCCTGGAAGAAAGGGGACAAGGGGACATATCTGAGTATCATTCTCCTGTGCCCTGTGAATAGCACACTTTCACATGAAAAGCAAAGCTTATAATAGATTCTGGGGGCACTGAAAATGCCCACCTACATTGTAGCACAGCGGCGTGTTTGCAGCAGTTAAGGTCTGAATCACGATGCACAGAGACAGCTACTGTGGTTTACAATTAACAGCATATTGTGGCATAACATCACGCACTGTCTGAATAAGCAGAGCAGGGAAGGTTTGCTTTGAAGGTAAGTCAGGCAACAAAGAGAAGTCGAGCTACTCATTTTGGCTGAAATGTAATGAAAGACATTTTGGGAACTGCCCAGGTCAGTCTCCAGTGGGCACAAGGTGCAAAACTCCAAACCTGATGCACCGGAACTCACAGCCCAGATGGAAGGACTCTTCTGGCCCTGTCTCTCCTTTCAAAGGAAAATGTTTCCCGTTCCTACTCCTACCTTTTCCTTCTGGAAAATGCTATCGGCCTTCACACACTGTGCACTAGAGAGGGTACTAAAGTGAAGCAGCAGAGGCAGGAGAGCTGGATGGATTCGCTTGGGGTGCTGCAGAGCTGGTGGGACAGCAGCCCCCGACGGCCCCAGCCTGGAGCCGGCTATGGCGTTAGGCAGAGCTGAGCAAAGCCCGTTGGCCCTACGTTGCGGGGAGCAGACTCGCTTCTGGAAGTGCACTGAACACCGCACCTTCCCAGGCAGTAATCTGAAAACACATGAAGCGGAGGAATGGAGCAGATAAAAGGCTGACAAGAGCTGCGTCCTTATAAAAATGTGAAGACAGATAGAGAGGGCTTCGGCAGTGCTTTGCCTGGGAGCAGACCCACAGAAGAGCAAAGGATGGCAACGTCAGTGTGATTAAAGGCTTCTCGGTGCGTTCTGCTTTACACTTCACCCCTTCTCTCAAACGGATAACAGTAAGAGAGGAAAGCAGATAAAGAGACCCTATTTCTAAAAAAAAGCCTGGCTTTGCGGCAGCTCCGGAGATGCATGCCAGGCAGGAGCGGAATTTGTGCTCCCTGCAAGAAGGAAGCAAGGGAACAATATGATTTTAGACAGAAAGCATAAAACCAAAACGAAAATACAGAAGCATTTGTAACTTATCTGAGGCTACATGCTGTATCTTGCAGATTCAGGAAGGCAGCGTGCTGAGTCCCTCCGGAGGCGCCAGACCCTGACTGGGAGCTGGGCCAGAAAACTCAGCACTCAGGAAAACACTGCTGGAAGATCGCAATTCATCCATAGAGGAGCAATTTGGATTTTCCAAGTGAAATAATTAAGACCAGACAAGCATATATGGAAAACCCACAGTGCTCTGATGCCTGCTGGAGGAGGAGCTGGACAGGCTGGAGCGATGCCAGTGGATGGCTGGGGGCACCGGTACCTGGTACACTGGGGCAGGAGCCCGCAGAGATGGGGGAATCTCCATCCTTGGGATACTAAAGAAGAGGATTTAAACTGCAACCAAGCCCCCACAGACACCATCTTCACCAAACCCTGACCTGGTGCTGCCAGACTGGTCACCAAAAATGACACTTTTGGTGCTGCTCAGTAACTTGCCTGGAATGCTTTGGGAACAGAGACAAGAAATGAAATTAATTCAGGTAAAACGTTGTATCATTGCAGGTGAAAAGCACACCTAACACACGCTTGGCCGTTATTGTAAAAGAGGGATTTTGTATGGAAGAATCCTTTGCAATAGCTTATCTGAAGCAGAGCGTTTATTTTACCTGCTCAGTTCACTGCAGGGTGCTTCCTTTGTTTTCCTGCACAGACAAGCCTCTGTAACTGAGCCCACTAAATATTTCTGATATATACTGGGATGTATAACTAGAGAATGTGTTGACAGGCAGAAGCAATTTAATTTCAGTCAGGTTTCATTTTTAAATCCTCAGCCCCTTCGAGAAAAGCTTGGCTATGGTGAGCACACAAAGCACATCTGTCATCGTGCTGGGATAAAAAATGGGAAGCCAAAAACCAGAGCATGTCCATATTGGAAATTGGCTGTTTGTATTTTTTTTTCTCTGCATTTCATAATCTTTCAATTAAAGAAGATTTTCAGGGTTTCCCAAATATGATTTCTTCTCCAGCTTAAGTCAATTTGGTATCTGTGCACTCAAGAAAAGCCCCTATGTTTAAGGCAGAAAATCTGGATTAATATTAATGCTGAACAGGAAAGAAATTTGGGAATTGGACTATTTGCCAGTTTTAAGAAATGGATTTAGATGAATGCTTAACCTAAGAGATAACCCATTACTGTCACCACCCAGCAGTTTCAAATGACAAAAAGAAGTGATGCTACTGGCTTTTTCCAGTGTGGGAAGGAAGCAGCAAACGTCGGGACCCGACTGAGTCTCCTGGGGCTCCTTCACCCTAATTGTCACTCCAACACAGAGTTCCCCAGTGGCCTCCATCAAGTCATTTCCCCTGTCTGACCTAATTTTCTCAGCTGCAGATAATACTGACTCATGTAGGATTTATGAAGGGGAAAGGGTTTATTTTATCTTGTAAAACATGACTTAGGGATGCTAGTTGTTAAAGGCCCAGTGTGCTGGGCAGCAGAGAAACAGAGGGTCTCCTGCATTAGGAGCCCGCTGCTCGGTCAGCTGGGGCTGACCCAGCGAGGGAAAGTAGTGCTTGCACTTCTAAGCAGTGAGAAATTGTTCTGACGAATTATTCTGTAATTTTATTTATGCTTTATCTATATGTTTATTTTTGTTTTTCCATCAGTCCAGCTTAAAGTCCATTGAATAATTTGTGAATCTGTTAAATAAACAATTCATATGGTGACTTTTGTATATTTTTTTTTTTCCTTATAAATCTATCCATTTTGTTCCACCCTGGAAACGGGCAATTCCTGACAGGGTTACAGAAAACTTTGAAAATGTTTATGGCAGGGACTTATTCCACTGCTCAGGTTTCCCAAACAAGACAGATATGCCAAGTACATAAGGTCACCTTAAAAGTGTGGAAGAGCTGCCCGTAGCATTCTTGGTGCTCTCAAGACCTCTGCTGAGTCTTCTGGTTTTCTAGAGAGAATCATTAATGTTTTCATGTCAAGTGAAACTGGATAAACCTCAACTGGGGGTCTCTGTTCTTCAGAGTTTTCAGTTTTTAATGCCAACTCAATGCCTTGAGATCGACTTAAGGTTCTTCAACAGGAAGGAGCCCTGATAGCCTCCATGAAGCACAGGAGGGCTGTAAATAAAATTTGTGCTGACTACCCAAAGGGAGGTCCTGACCGACCATCCAAGTCAAGGGGTTTACAGAGGGCACTGGAAAGCATATTTTCCAGCACTATTTAATTTCCCCAAATAATCCCTCACTGGATTATTTCCAGTAATCAAAAAGGAGCATTTTCACTCACATGTGGAGAATACTTGATAGCCATGAACACGATCCTTAAAGAATCACAGAATGGTTGAGGCTGGAAAGGACCTCTTGAGATTGTCTAGTCCAACCCACCTGGTCAAGCGTGGCCAGCCAGAACAGGTTGCCCAGGCCTGTGTCCAGTGGGGTCTTGAATGTCTCTACCGATGGAGGGCTTCTGAGACCCATAGCATTGCCACTATCGTAAGTTCATTGCAAAACTCCTGATAATTGGAACAGCTCTGAGCAGGCATCTGACTAGACGCCCACCAAAGGTTCCTTCTAACTCAAATTATTTTACTTGATAAAGTAAACACCACGACAGCTGGGATCATAATTTTGGCAAGATGTCATCTGTTTTAGAAAAGCTTTGACAGCTGAAAGGAAACACTTGAAATGCTGTCTCCTTGGCCCATGGATCCACTTAGAGCTGGAGTTCAGAGAAAGGGAAAAATGCAGATCTACAAGTTATTAGGGGGCTGCAGAGGATGCTCCAGAGGAAGCTAGGGGTGGATGCTAGAATATCTGAGGCATATTGAGTCTCTGGATGGAGAGAGTCCCATGGAGTATGGATAAGCCTACAGTTCTGTCCTGAGGAGTTCTCCTTGAAGGCCAGCATAAAAGCAGGCTAGGCTTCCTGTCAGAGTATGGCCCAGGGCTGAGACAACAAGAAAAGCTGGAGCTACAGACGGCTCATGAGAATGTCAGGAATCAGCAGAGACTGTTTCTGCAAGCAGTAGTGTTACAGGAGTAGGTGACCTTTTAAAGGATTTGAGATCCAATTCAGAGAAGCATTTAAGGAAAGGCATCAGTGAGCAAGATCTACTCTTAAAACATTACTATAAGTCCTCAGTGGCTAGGAAACTCACTGTCAAAACCAGAGAGAAGACAAAAAGATTTCTATTGCTGGCAATCTACTAGCCAAGTTAATTAACACAGGCTTTGCGTTAACTTAAGGATCCCAAACTGGCTGATAATGTTTGTGAAGGTTTCAAAAATTTCCATAGATCATACTTTTTTAAAAAAAAATAATTGTAGATTATATGCATTTAGGACAGACAAGAGTATTTTAACTGAAAGAGTCAATGCTTACAAGTTAACAAATTAATAATTTAACGGCTGTGGAATAGAAGTTTGACACTGTGATACGCATGCCCTATATTTATGTGCTCACACACTGGTTTTCAGACACTGAGGGCTATGTGTCCTTAAAGTTCTCCTACTGCAGCTGTGTGACACACTCTTACTGCCCATACGTTATAGCTTGCTACTGCACCACTCATTTTTTCTTCTCTGCTCCTGCTCAATTCAATTAGCAGGCTGTGACTGAACGATATTTAACAGTGAGCAAGAAGCTTCAAGTAAAAGACAGCAAATTTGCCTTTAGAACCCAAAAAATGGGAGGAGTACCAGAGCATCTAAGGAGATACATAAATAAATAGGTCAGTTTTTTTATCGAATCGCAATGGAACATCTAGGACATCTTGGTATCTGCCCAAGCTGATAGTTTTCTTTAGACTCATGACCAGAATAGCAAAGTGGTGTGAAACATCACAGGACATGTGGATGCCTCCATTAATAAGTGACTTGGCCCTTTTTTGGGAGTCAGGTAAGACTAAGCTGCCAGATAAGAAGTGAAAGAACTATTTTTTTTTACCATAAACTATTGCTACTGATACCAAACTGAAAAAGAAAATGCATTAGTTAGTCACTGTTTTCACTTCACTTTAGGAAGTCTGAAGGATGGGGTAAGAATCAAAATTTTGGGTATCAAAACAGCATCTCAACTTTTCTAGCAATAAAAATTTTCAAAAATATCTGAAAGAAACAGGAACTTTTATTCTCCTCCACTTCTCATTCTTTCCATCTTTTTTCTCTTTTAAAGTCTAATTTATCCTCTTTGAATGTTGCTACTGGAAAAGAGAAAAGAAGGAAAAGCAAACACAAAGGGAATAAAGCAAAAATTAAACTCTGTTCTGCACTTGGGAACAAAACAGTGCTTTGTGGCTTGAAACAACAATTTTCATTCAGTGAAGAACTGTGTTCAATTTTAATCTGGCGAAAACTGAATTTCCTCGTTATCTTTCACGCAGGTATAATGCTTTGCAGTAAGGATTTCAATCAAAGAGGAGGGAAAAAAAAAAAAAAAAAAGCAGCAGCTTCAATAAAAGTTGTGTCCTGACAGCTCCCAAAGGCTGCTGGAGTGCCTGCAAAAAGCTGCTGACCACCGAAGGGACCCTGATGGCTCTCACCGCACTTGCCTTTTAGCTCTCGTATCTTTGAAACTCTCCTGAGTACAGTCCTACTCACAAAAAAAAAGTTTGTATCTCGACTTCCTCAGCAGAATAAACCCCAAATGTCAGGAAATCATTGTAAAATTAACATAAAACTTCACATTATTGAAATTATTTCATTCATAAAATTAAAATGTATAATTTCTATTTGTGTATTCTCTTTTCAAAGAGAGAAAAATAGGCCAAGCTCAGCACGGAGCACAGCTCAACCAACACCCATGGCTAGCAGCAGAATAAATCTGCCCCAGTAGCAACGCTGCTGAGTTACGAGGGCGATTAGCCCCTCAACTCATATTTTCCAGCTCCATTTTCTCTTGCCTTGAGAAACCTTTCATTTTTGGCCACAAGAATGTGGACAGCAAAGAGAAGACCAAAGAAGACAGTACTGGCCCTGAAACCTTGGTCCCCAGCAGGTGACTGAAAGCCCTGTGGTGCCACCGGTAAAGCTTCCAAGCCTCCTGGAGATCTGACTTCAGGATATAGTTTTTAGGAAAAGCATCACCTTTTATTCCTCAGTAGCATCAGGAATGCAATGGTGGTATTGATCAGAAAATAAGCAGAGCTTTAGGATCTGCTTAAAAGAGGTTTAAGATATCTTTAATTATACAGTTTAACTGCACTCTCAAGATTTTAAAAAATATACAGCTCCCTATAACAGGCATTTTGAACCACACAGCCAAATCAGGCCCCAGTTGACAGACACCGAACCTCCAGAAAGGTGTTGCCCCCTTTTTTGGTGGACAGAAGTTTTGGCAAGCCCCAAATAAAGGCTAATCTAACCTTTCTGAAAGACCACTGTTTATATTCTTAAACAAGCGTCAATCCCAGTGGCAAAAGCAGGTGCCTGTTCTCCCATGACAACAATTTCCAGTCATCCTGCAAGACGAGTGAGCAGAAGTTGATTTTCACCTGGAGACCTTTCGCAAAGCAAAAAGCCCACGTTGAATCGGAGCCTGTCTCTCCCTGCAGCTGTCCTGGTGCCGTGGCTGCCTCAACACTGGCAGGAACCCCTTGTCCAGCAGTGGCAGAAAGGCCAAGCTTGAGGCACGGTGAAGTGCTATGGCAGCAACCTTACCCCAAATCACTGCTCCTCTGCCTAGGTCTCTTTCTCCCTCTCAAGCAGCTGCTATTGAATTCACCCGACCCAAAGACAGACTTTTTGGTTGACTTTCTTTCTGCCTATTCTAATACACCAATTTGTGGAGGAAGCTGTAATCAGATGGACTAAGCCCTCTGCAAGATCTCCAGCATACAAACTCCTCTCCCCCAGGGAAAATCCCAAATCACACTGCTGAAAACAACCAGATGCTTTCTCTGAGGGGAACAGCAAACCTGAGGGAATGACTCCATAGCTTAGCTCACATCGCAGACGCAGTCATTTAATACTCTTGCTTAACATGAGAAACAGCAAACCCCGTGCAGAAGTAGAACGTTAATCAGTCATTTCTTGAACAGGCCTGAAAACAAGACTCTGCTGAGTAAAATAATGTAGCATCCCAAGGGTTAATCATATTTAGGAAAGGATACAGCGGAGACCCTTGGAGGAGTTGGCTTTGTAATTATAGTGCAAAACTCAAGTTGTGTGACAGCCAGCAGTGGAGCTAGCGGACATGTCACTGCTGCCCCACAGGTCACCTACTGGCACAATATCTTTATGCTTATGAATATGGTAAGATAAAACCCAGGGCAGGCCTGAGGTCTTGACTGTTCCCAGACATTACAGGAGCAGAAAAAAAAATCACTGCTTGTGAAGTGTTTTCTTGACCCATGCTAGAGCCTCTAATTTTAATGTTTATTCATTGACTAAGAGGAACCACTGAACAGTGAAATCATTCCTTAGGAAAAATATTTTTTTTTTTTTTTGCAGTGGTTCTGTATAGCTGCTGGTTTGCTTCTTTTAAAGGCAGAGAACTGAATTTCTGGGGAAGATGGGATGGGTTAAACCAGCAGAAGGATGGAAATTCTGTGTGCCCCCCCTCCTCCCCCCAATCTCCAGAGCTGCTGGTGTCGGTCTGGCGGTGGAAGCAGCCACCGAGCTACCTCCCTGCTTCAGCCGCTGCTGGCTCCAGCGGGGTCACCCGGGCCTGCGGGGACCTCCAAAATGGGCTGGGGGAGGGCGGGCAGCCAGGCGGGGCCCTCCGGCTTTCCCAGCGCCTCTGGCAGCTCCCCGCTCCGGCCGGCAGGTGGCGCCATAGCGCCGCGGGCGGCGGGGGGCTCGGCGCGGGGCTCCGCTCCCTCCCCACCCGCGGCGGAGGCGGCCCCGCAGGGCGGGAGGCGGGCGGGGACCGGCAGCGGCACCCCGGCGGGTGAGAGAGGAGTTTTACCCCTTCTCTCCTTTGAGAAGCCCTCAAAAATTATATTTACGGGGGGGAGGCGGGGGGAAATCACCCCCTGCCCCAGTTTTTACAAAATTCCTTTTTAAAAAAATAAACAACAACAAAAACCAAAACAACAAAAAAAAATAAACCACCCAAAAAAAACCAAACAAAAAAACCAAACCCCACCCCAAGTACCAGGCACACTTCACACCTCACTGTACAGCAAATCCTCATTGCCTGGGACGGTTCTGTTCAGGACCATCAATCAACCTTACGCTCAAACACAGGACTGCGCTTCCCCAAATTAATTGGCCTCGAAGCGTACGCAGTAAGGAGATCCTCAAGCCTGCAACGCTGACAGGTGAATGTTAAAATAATTTGACAGAGCTGGGCGATTAAAGCTGGCACAGAGCTCCCCCGTCCTGCATTTTAGGCTGACGTTAAGGCTCCAATATTTAGAGCAGCATGGAGACTTTTTGTGCTCGGTCTAGCAAGGATGGGGGTGCAAACTCATCTCTTGCAAAGGTGAGGTTTTGGATTTTTTTTCTTTTTTTTTTTGGCAGTGAAAAGGACCATAAACTCGTTCTAGCCAAGACTGTGAGGATAGAGGAGACTCAGACTGCTGACTCGAAGCCTGGCAGATAGCATCCTGCTGACAGGAGCTTGTCCAGCTCACGCCTCGAGCAGGTGAGACGCATGCCAACCACTGGTGTCGAGGGCCAGCAGCCACCCTCCAGCACGGCACGGCACCCAGGCTGTGGCACCCCGGTGTGCCCGCGGTTCCTCTCACCCGAGCAGGCGGCCAGCCCGCTTCGCTGCACGCTCTCCCTGCCCAGCCCCACAGCAGGTCCCAGGATGGACCTCGCGTGCTTTCCCGGCTCAGAATGTCTCCCACCGCGGTCGGCACCAAGCACGGGTGTTCACAGTCACAGCTCCTTGCCCAGGAATAGAGGTGGCACACACTTTCTGCTAAATAACCTGTGCAGGTGGTCCTCTTCCACCACAGACTGATTGCAGGCCATGTCCTGGCCCCATCTTCTGGCATAAAGATTTTTAAAAGCACTTTGAGTAAGATGAGCCCCCCAATACACACAGCCACACTGCCTCTCACTGCTTCCAAATCATTTAAAGCCAAACTGAACACTTGCATCCCTTTGTCTGCTTCAAATAAACCTCAGTGTGTTTACGCAGATGTGGGGTGAGGTGTGAAGGGTGGTTTTGGGGTGCAGCTTGCGGCAACTCCATCCCAGAAGCACCCAGAGCTGGATTGCTGTGATAGCACAGCGCTGTCAATCTGTGAGATGGGACCTGCACGCTCGCATGGAGAACGAACAAGAAGGACCGGTAAAACACGCGTAGATCATGCTTTTCAGGTGAGCCCTTTACATTGATCCATGTTAAAAATAAAAAGGGGACAGGAGAAGGAAGAGACTATTTAAAGAGGAGGTTCTGACACTGAGGTTTTAGTGGTGATCAGCAGCACCTCCACCCTGACAAAGAAGGCAAGGTCTTGCCTCCAACCTCAGTGGCTGCTTCAGAGAAAGCAGTAAGACAGCAGTAAGACAGTAAGGAGCTTCCCTCCTGACCAGCTGCTGGAGGTTAGCTGACCCTTGACGCCGCAGAATTTACCTTTGCCAGGCTCCTTCCTAAGCCTGCCGGGCTCTTCCCTGCTGTGCTCCGTGCGCAGAGGGCACCGCTGCAGTGAGGGATAAATACACCCCTTGCCATGACACTGTCGGCCTGAGAAATAGTGGGACCCTCCCCAAAATCTCTGTCCTCAATCAAAAAACCTGCTTGTTCTCCAGCACCCAGTTTGTTTCTCTCATCTGTGATGTGAAGGAACTCCTCCTGGGGCAAGGCAGCCCCTCCAGCCAGGCAGCAGCGTGCTCCTGCGTCGCATGTTTTACAGCGGAACAAGAGCTGCTTGCGTGGGGCAAGGTTCCCAATTCTGCGTCCGCTTGGGTCCTTTCCCAAACTCACTGAAATCGCCCGCTTTATAGCAGTAAAAATTGAAGAGTCGTAGCATGCCAAGCAGATACGGGGATTATTTCTACTCCGTGGTTTCCCAATGCCACACACACACTGCTTCAAGAAATCTCTTAAAATGGGCTGCTCCAAAATAAGCTATTTACACCACTGGCCCTAAAGGCGACACATGATGAAACGCCCTTACCAAATGAATCCTTAAATTCCAGCCTAGCAGAGCATCCAAGTGCACAGCAAAGCCAAGACAAGCACAGCACTGCTCTCTCCTGAAAACACAGCTTGAAAATCTCCGTTGTTGCTCTATCCCAGATAATGATTCATCCTCCCCGCGGGGTTTTGACTTGCCTCCGCACATTTTGCAACACTCCCTGGCTTTATAACAGCGTGGTCGCATGCGGTGACTCCCAGCAGATTTCTCAGCTCGCTTGCGAGCGAGGAGGCGACAGCGGCAGCTAATCCTTCTAACGATGATTTTCCTCTTACAGCGTTTCTTCTTGCTGGCCATAGACTTATTTCTTGCGATGACCCTTTCCTGCCTCTTTTATGCCTTTGTATGCATTTCCGTCGCAATTTTGACCTGCTTCATTATCATCTTCTCCTTCGGCATTGTGGAGAGGAGTATTGATGTGAAAGGGAGAGCAATTGTCATTCTCGTGTCCAACAGCTCCATTGGGAGGATGCTTGCAAGGAACCTGAACAAAACGGGTTTCAGGGTGTCTGCTGCGCACTGGCCTCCTCAAGAGGAGGGGACAGCTACAGAAGAAGAGTGCTCTTCGAACATGGAGGTAGCCCAGCTCCATATGACTGAAGATGAGTATCAGAAGACAATGAAAACCTTCATAGAAAACCACTTATCCCTGAAAGGTAATTTTTTTAGGGCAAACTTGTGGATTTTGCCTGCAGTAGAAATCAAAATGCACAAGATTGTGAGATCATTGTAGTTCACCAGCAAATGAGGGAGGCTAGAATGCTTTAGGAAGTGGGTTATAACGCTCTAACTGCATTGCATTTTGTTGTGCAAAACAAAAATTTTGATTTTTCCAGGGGAAAGAGCCTGCTCTGGTGGCTGTGAAAGGCCCCAGTAGACCCCAGTCCCTGGAGGAAGGCAAGGTAGGCCAAGGAACGAGGTGGAGAAGGTCCCACCAAGGCACAGAGGGCTGGACTCACGCTGGGGAGGAAACACAGGAATGAAGGAAGGGGAGCACAGAGACTTGGACAATGACCTGAGATGAAGGAACGTGTCTGATTTTTAACCTCTTCTGCATTAAAAAACCCAAGGTCCCTCTTGGCTTCTTGCCTGCAGTAGGATTCATAAGAAAACAGCCAGGTCAGAGCTTTGGCTGGCAGGTTGGGACTGTCTTTCTGAACCACTCTGCCATCATTTCTGCGGGGATATGGGACTGAAAGCAACCTGCTGAGCTCATGTGGGACGGCACGAGGCAAGTGTCTTACCGAGGGGATGGCTGTAAGCACTTCTGCTGGGAAATATCCCTGGTTCTTTCTAGGTGCCAGATGAAGGGTGCCAGTGGGCAGGCTGGCTTATGCCCCAGCTGAATTAGCTCTGCTTTCCAGGACTCTCTGTCCTCACAGCCATAATTTTACACCTCTTGGGAGTGACAGAAACCTCAGCCTCAGCCGTCAGGTGAGCCGTCACCTCACTGCCCACAGGGTTACAGGTTTACAAGAGAAGAGAACTTTACTGTGAACCTACCTAAGGCATGTCTGAGCAGTGAAGCTCTCTCACTATTTCCTCATGCTGTCTCCTTCCTTCTCCAGCTTCTCCATCCCTCTCCCTCCTTGCTCTTCTCTTGGTGGTTTCTCAGTGGCTCCCTTTGAGGTCTCCCCAGGGCAGCCTCTCTTCTTGCTCACACCGAGCAGAGATCTCTGAGAGCATCCACATCTCATCATGACACACAAGAAGATCCTTCACATCCCTGCCCAGCACTGAAAGTTGGGTTTTTTTTTTTTGTACTCCCGGGCTCTGCAGAGGAAGGACATTTTGAAAGCCAGAGCATGCACCCAAAACCTCCCCTACTGCAGACACCCTTCAGAGAGGCGGGAGGGAACGCTAGCCAATACCTGCTGCTAGCTGTGGCTATTTGGGACTCAACAGCACAGTTATTTCACACTGCTTTTCTCCTCTGAAGCATCCAGCAGACCAGAAGTGCCTTACATCCTCCCCATTCACTCAGTGACATCTGTGTTCTTTACTTTTGATTACTTTGATCACTGTGCTACTGAAGGACTTTTGCAGGTTTGGTGGTTTTGTTTTTTGTTTGTTTTTTTTTTGACAGGGTACTCTGCTGCAGGATCCATGAGGTTTTACATTCAGGATCTCCTGCATAGTATTCACATCACAGATGGGGATGTTAAAATGTATTTCCCAAGTGCTGACCCAGTTGCATGGCAGATCAAAGGACTGCGTCGGGGGTGGAGGAGGAAGAAAAAAAAGAAAAAGAAACCTCAGAGTTTTCTTGGATTTCTTTGTTAACAGTGAGTGCTGGTATTCATTCTGCAAGATTTTTGGCACGGGTGGGGTGAACACGACCACCACCACCAACTGACTGATAATAAAACAATTTAAACCAAATCAAAAGACTACATTGGTAGATCCACACATGCAACATGCAGCTTGGTCAGCAGGATCTAGACAAGGAGAGAAGAGAGTTTGTGCTGTAGGGACAAAACATGGCAGAAACTTTATACAACTTTCTCCATTTAAAAATTTCTCTTATGCACTTCATGCGTATGCAATTTTTGGTTTGCAAAGAATGGAACTTCCGTGCTGGTTTTTATGAACTTTTTTTTTTTAATAACTTGTCCCCATAGGAAATTTTTACCATTATCTCTTTGCTAGTGTAAATAAAAAAAGATACTTGTTTGATATAAACACAGCTTTTGAAATGCATCCTAAATGCCTTTCAAAATAACACAATGAAGACAGGACCCCTTAAGTCACAGTTCCTTTTAGAATTAAAAGACTTCTGACAACTAAAATAATATATTTTTTTATTCTAGCACAGGCCCAGAGACTCAAATTTTCAGGTAGGCCAACACCTTTATTTTGTGGTGGCAGTACAAATGAAAAAGGTGCTATAAAGTCTAAAGAGATCGTAACACAAATACACAGAGGAATGCAAGTCAGCCCCCTTCCAAATTCATGTTTTATGATAGCTTAACTTGGGTCATAAAAAGTCTTGAGTTCTTCTGGCTTTTAGTGCCTTTAGATCAGATGTTTAAATTTTCTCCGTGACCAGGATGTCAGAGAGATAGGGGGCAAAAAAGGGAGAGGAGGAATCTTAATTGCTCACCTCCACTAGCTGAGCTCATGCTATCAGATATTGCAAAAGCCCTTGGCATCGTGTCCCTGTGCTCTGGGATTGAGCTGCTTGAGAAATTGCTGTGCCGTGCTGCTCTTTGGGCACCTTGCCTGGAAATGCTGGCAATTGCTTCACGACTTTCAGGATTGACTGCAGAGAGGGTGGGGCAGGGCAACGAGAGAAAAAAGAAAAAAAAAAAAAAGTGGAGATGGGTGAGATCCAACAGACAGCAACTTGACCCAACTGAAGAAGAGTTCAGACAACCAGAGTGTTGTCTGAACAGTCTGATAAATTGCTGTAGCCTCCGTTGCTGCAGTACCTTGGGGTTCACCTATTCACACACAGAAGCACAACAGACACGGGGCTCAGTGAAATTGGTACTTACTGCGCCGTGCCCAAAGATTGGCTGCCTCGGGCTTTGCCAGGAAGAGCAAGCCCCAGAAAAGCTGTCAGGTGATGTCTCCTTGCCAGCCTGCATGGAGTTCAGCTGCCCAAATTAAACTTCAAGGACAAGACTGAACGGAGAAACCACTGTTTCACATCTAGCCTCTGCCTTTCTCGTGGTTTAGAGATTATTCAAACTGTGTTTATTCTTTAGCTGGACCCAAAACACTTTCAGTGTCTTGAGAGATCCCATCTTCTTTTGGTGTCTTTAATGTCCCTCAGGTCTTTCTGCACCCCAGGCCAAGCTCTGAGAAACTTTATAACACCTGTGGGTCTGTAGATCCCCACTGAAGTGCACAGGGCAGCCACAATGGCAGAGCACCTGGGGGATCTGCCAGCTTTCCTTCCTACTTTTACTACAGGGACCAAAATTTGTTACCCACCACCCTGTCACACTTTTCTCCACGCTCTCCCACTTCTCATAGTATTTCATACTGTGCTACCACCCATCATTCATCCCAGTTGTTTCCACCTACTTTCTCTTTCCTGTTTTTCTCCCATTCCTCTGTAACGCCTTGGGTTTCTGCTCTCGACGTGAGCAATGCTACTGGCTGCGCGGCACAGCCTCCTGTGTTCATTCAGATCTCTGCTCCGCTGAAGTTGCTTGCAAAAGTCCTGCTAATTTTCACAGGGTTAGGATTTAATTTCCTGTACTTGAATTTCAGCTAAGACATGACCACTGATGGCTTCTTTGGTACTTTAGCAGCTTCCCTCTGTTCCTATCTATTGGATAGGAAAGGCAATTCCTTTTTCACAAATCGTGAAATAATTGATCCAAACTAATAACGTTAATTCCTAAATAACCTTAGGCCCCATATCTGAAAGACCCTTTCTCACCCCGCACTTCACCACGGTGTTTCAGACCAGTGGGAAGTGCTTGTTTCCGAACCTTGTTCCGAGGACTCCAAAGGGCCTGGAGAAAGCTCCCCGTGCAGACAGCTAGACCAGTGGGAAAGAATGGATGGACTGTCATCCTCAGCCATCTGTTCTCATCCCCGTGATGCTACTGGCAGAGTGGCTTTCATAAACTCTTCCTAAATCAGTCCAGGCAAGATCACCTGAATCGATTTGATCAATTTAAATAGCTAGGTTTAGTTAATCCAGCTTATTGCTTTATTCTACACATCGCAATCTCTTCTTTGAGCAGAGCTGTGAGGGCCGTCACACCAGCAGTGGCGAGTACAGCTAATCCTGGGCAAGGCTGGGTGCACGCAGATGCAGCCGCTTGCTCAACGCTGCGTACTGGGATGCTGGCAGAACTACAGAGAACACCGAAGTATAAAGGCTTCTCACAACCCCATGGCCACTTGGACAGTCTCCACCTCTTCTAAAGGTCAAGCTGTTTTTGCGGTTCTTCTCTGCAGTGGTAGATGCTCTCCTGGTGCTTTCACTTGCCTTGCACCTCTCCTTCGGTTAGTCATACAGTTGAGTCCATGGAGGCACTCTTGTGACCCAGAGATCCAGAAAGCAAGACCCTATGGTGGGCCTGAACAGGAGACAGAGACCTTTGAACCGCTCCTTTGTGCGGTAGACACACTGTAGAAATTCTTTCAAGTCCTAAAGATGCTAATATGGTAAATCAAATTGGAACGGGTTGCCCTGAGAAGGTGTGGATGCCCCATCCCTGGAAGTGTTCCAGGCCAGGCTGGACGGGGCTTTGAGCGACCAGGTCCAGTAGAAGGTGTCCCTGTCCCGGGGCTGGGGGGTTGGAGCGAGATGATCTTTAAAGGTGCCTTCCAAGCCAAACCATTCCATGATTTCTATTAGAAAGTAAGCTTTCCTCACTCACTTTTCCTTGCTACAGTCACCTCAAGATAAAACACTAGGCCATACGGTCATTCCTCACAACTTTTCCCTCACAGCAGAGGGAAAGCTGAGCTTTCTTTTGCAGCAGTATAGCTTAGTGCATGGCATGAGCAAGGAAGAGTCACAACAACCTCCCATTCCCACTTCAGGGAAGGGTCAAACAGACGCGATAATCATTGACTGCAATAAACTACAAGGGAATAGGAATTATGAATAACTAAAACAAACGAAATCATATACTCATGCAATTTTAAAAAGTGCTGCATTATTTAACTCCACTCAGCTACAACAACTGCAGGCCACCTTGAATAATCAGGCCATTTTCCAGGCTGCAAATGACTACTGGAGTTATAAGTCAAATGATTAATTTTTGTAGCTATGCTTTTCTGCCTTTAATATAGGTTATCCAGAAGTCTTTGAAAAATTGGTTTGCAACTATATTGCCTTCCTATCTCTTGAGGATTTATCAAAACTAGAGAAGCACTTTGATAGAGCAGCCATCAGGGCTATATAACAACTCAGAGAAAACAGATCTCATTTGGAAACTATATGTTGGGAAGAGCTATTTATTTTAGGATGAAGGGGAGCTTCCCATTCAAAGCTGCTTTTTTGAGCTTAAGAATCTGTATCATCTATAGTTGATGTGCTTTTTTTTTTTTTTTTCCAAAAAAAGCTATGCCAACACCTCTGGACATTTTATGGGAGACCAGTTTTCACTTCCCTGAAGTGCTTTTGCAATTCTCTTGTTTCAACAGAAAACTACTCTGCCAAGAGCCAAGCACCCTAGACGTACACATAAACCCACACGGTTAAAGAGTTACACAATCCAGAAAAGCTGCAGCAACACTCCTCCTCCGTCCCCGTCCCTCGCTCATTGCCAGTGGGCAGAGCCTTTTTGGGTTCAAAACCTCCGTCCTCCACATCACATTGATGCTGACAACGCTCTTGCCTGCTGCTGCCGGACCGAGGGGAAGGCTACGTGCTGGAAGGGGCTGGCATTTTGGATCCTGTGCAGAGTCCTCAGGACTCTGCAGGATCATGAGTTTTAATCCTGGCAGCGATCAGTCCGGTCAGCTAGCCTGACCTGTATTTTATAGGCCAGAGAACTTCATCAAGATTTCAAAAGAACAAACCAGGCAGCCAGCCGCGCAGAACGACGCAGGCAGGGAAAGCGGGAGCTGAGCTGTGAACAGTTTGTTGTGAAACGCAACAGGTACCTGTGAGCCCCGCTGTGCACATCAGCACTTTGTTTATCTGGTTATTGCTGGCTGGAGGATTTCTGTTGGCAAACCAAGATCTTTATGCAATAATTAAAAAAAAAAATGCATATTGGTCTGCTCTATAGTAAAAGTCGGTTATTTTATTTGCATGCGTTCAGAAAACGTTGCCATGCTCCCCACTAATACTGGCCATGTGAATAATATTATGGAAAGAGAAGGAGGTGAAAGAGCGATATGCTGCCATGACCATTTCTGTTTTCTTCCAAATCTTATGTTTGCAGATGACAGGAACAAAAATAGATCATTTCTTAAAAAAAAAAAAAGAAAAAAAAAACAAACAAAATAAACCAAAACCAAAAAGCCAACAAGCAAACCCAAACCAAAGAAACAAAGCCCAAATAGTTAGATACTTATATTATACTGGCTTCTAAATTCTGTCAGAAACCGCCTTCAGCATCCTAAAGCAACACCTCCTCACGCTGCCCCCGCTTAGCTCATGTGAATTTTACTCCCATGCTGTAAGTTTATCTTATGACAAATCCCAGACAAGGGTTTCATTTCCAAGCTTCATCAATCATTAAACCACCCAAGACTGAAGATTATTTTTAGAGATCACCAGAAAGATATCCGTGTTTATGACATGTCGTTCTTGCAACAAATGATCGACACATTTTCATGCAATTGCAGTGGTAGGATTAGAGATGCAATGTAAAACAAAAACAAAGTTATCTGGGAAACTATTTATTCATCGCTCCTGCACGATGCTAAACTAATCGCTGATTGTGCAAGTCATTGGAAATATTCACAGATGCGACATAAGCTTTATGCTCATTTTAAAATGTCCCAAACAGGAGCTTAACTTTGCATCAATTTAGAAACATTGTCTTATGTTAACCAGAGTTGGACAGCTTCCAAGCAGAGAAATATTTTGGAAAAATATCAGGACTAGAGCTCAGAGTTGTACAGACCTACCTCTCCCTTTGAAATAAGGCAGTTTGTCAGAAAGAGTATTTGGAGTATGCGTACACATGTATTTTTTTTTTACTCCACCCCTCACCTCAAGCCTTCAGGAAAGTTTTCCAGAGGACAGTTTTGACAGGGAAAGGGAATCAAGTGAAAGGAAATGTTTCTGCAACTCTGGCTTCCCATGTTACAGTGTTTGAAGACAGCAAACTTCTGAGCAGTTCTAAAACATATGCTTAGAGACTTAATTTAAATTATGTACTAATGAATGTGCATAAAAATTGAATACTTCTATATATGATCATTATGTATTTCCCTGATATATATATAAATAAATTTTCTATTTTATTACAGAATTTCTGAGTAGATTATTTATTTATTTTAAATCTACTCTCTTGAAATTCTCCATCCAACCGACAAGCTGTTTTCCCAGCATTTACTATGCTGCAAACTCCCAGTAACACAGAAAAACTGCTGTGGCATTTTCAGTAGGAGAAGGTGGGCAGGAACAAACTCTTCTACAGAGTTCTCCTTGCTGCAGCGCAGAGGACTTGGCTGGGCTCGTGGCCAGCTCAGCCTTAGGAGCTTCGCTGCTGGCACTGAATTGTTCCTCTGGTTCCCGGGGGAGGCTGGGGGAGATGTCCCACAGGTACATCCTGTTGTACTAGAGGTCTTAGAAATCCCAGCACGGAGCTGAATTTCACCCCTGGGTAGGTTGACTTAGTAATGTTGTCTTAAAAAATTTGCACCAGTTTAGACCAGGCAACAGCCTGCCACAGAGGTTTAAAAAAAAAATAAAATAAAAAAAATATATATATACAAAAAATAATAATTTTTAAAAAATAAACCTGTTTTTCAGGTCTATTGAATTATAAAAGCATATGATGAAAACCTTAGACTTGATGTTTGACAGTTAGTCAAATGATTGTTATGAAGAAATTGTCCAAAAACCAGAGCCTTTCTTCTGTTCTTAGGTGGTTTTCCCTAGTTTTATTATTATTCTTAAATAGTCACTGCTCTGTTTTGGTCAAATCATATGAAACCTATGAGCTGTCTGCTATGAAATTATCCTGCCAAATAGCTGCACCAGGTAGTATTCATTTCTACCCCTGGACTAGATGGAGGTAACTTTTTAAAGCAACGGACTGATGAGTAACAAACAGTTATTTTAAATAATGAGTAATAGTTACATTTCCTCCCATTAAAAAGATGTTATCAGAGAACCATTCCCAGTGCTTAAAGCAGACATTTACGCCCATACGTCTAACTAGCGCTACACCTAACTGCGTTCCCATTTCCCCACAGGCTCTGCCCCGTAGGTCTCGGCATTGGGAAGTTCCATCTTGCCTTATCCTAAAGCTGGAAACACAACATACGCACCGTGCAAGCCCATCAAAGCCTTGGAGCTGTGCCAAAATATCGTAGGCCATATAGTTTTGATTCTTCCAGCCCCTCCAAATCCATTTCGTATTTGAAACATGCTTTTACTGTAAAAGTCCAAGTGTCCGTCCTCCATTAGAGCCCTGTTTTCCCCAATCCCATTTTAAGTGGTCATCACAAAATTAATTGATATGTCATCAATATAAAGCTAAAACTCCTTTCATGTTACTTGCCTTCCACTCCTTCTCTCTGGGCCACCTTTGTGGTTTCATCTTTACATGTATTAAAAATACCTTTTCTCTGTTTTCTTGCTGCCCAAGACTCACACAGAATCAGGAAAGCTTTTCATCCTCATCAGAGATTTGAATTTCCATCCTGGTTTCAATCTGGGACCACGTTTTCCAATGAGTAAATAGACCGATGGAAAATTCCCAAGCAGTTCCAATAACCATACATACCGCGTTGACTAATTTAGTAGTCAGCTAGGAGTAGCTGACTACTACTAAGGTAGCAAACCTTAAAGGCAGGGACCATTCCCTCCTCCATTCATCCAAGAACAGCAGACTTCAGTGTTATTTATATAAGATCCAGAAAATAAAAATACAGGCAGAAATATAAGAATAAATTACAGCCTTTCAAAATAAAGTCCGTAACACAACAGAAGCCAAGTCCCCAAACGTTTGGATGCCGGAAGGAGAGGTGGCAAGAGGAATGCGACCGTCGTCTGTTTGCTCTCTGCATCTCTCTTTAGACATCTCTAGCAGATTTTTTTTATTCGTGCCACCAGCTTCAGGGCACAGGTCATGTCTGTCTGTGTCAATCTTATGGATTTGCACTGTCTGATGCAAAACAAGGCAATGCATTGACTCTGCAACTAAAATATGGGAGCAGGTAAAAGAAGACTTATGACAGATTTCTGAGAAGCAGAGAGGCAAAGTGCTGGAGCAGAGGGGACTGGGGACAAGGTGACTCTTTCTGCCCACCCTCACAAGGATGTGCCATGGACCACGGTTAGCCCAAGGGTATGCACCGTACATCTGGTATTGCACTTTATTAATTAGATACAATAAATGAGATCTATGATAACTACCTGTTATATGAGAATGACATAATGAGTTAAGACATGGGATAACAGTTGGGTCCAGAACAGGTGTGAATTAGAGGTTCAGCCCAAGTCAGTTTTCTCATGGCCAGCATTACGGGTATGAACAGACAGATTGGGTGAGCCAAACGTCACCCGTGGTGCCTTTTGTTCCAGATTTCAGATATCTTTACAGCTCTTGGCAAATACGGCACAGAGAAAGTCAGTTCTTGGCCAGAAGAATTCACCCAGAGCTTTCCTTGGGCTCTCCCAAGGAGACACTTTCCTCAATACCTTATTCTGTCTCTCTCTCCCTAAAGCAAGGCAGCTCACTTCTTTCCTCGAGCAGGAATTCACCATCTCCTCAACCAGCAGCCACACTTTCCTGTGCATGCACTGTCTGGGGACGGCTTGGCACAGCCTCTCGCCGTGTGGTCCCTTAAGTACACACTGCATTTCTATGGGTCAGAGCCCTTTGGCACCCCGTTTTGAAGCGAGGTAAACAAACAGATACAAATCCCCTCTCAAAGATTATCCACTGCACCAGAGACAAACAAGCCCCAGTTCTGATTCACTTGCCCTACAGAGTAGAAAACTTTAAAACTTGAATTTGTCCCTGTATGATATTCAGATGCAATGGTCGACTGTTATGAAGAGAATAAGTGCCTTAAAGAGAACAAGTCCCAGCGAGTGATGGTTTCTAATAAATGCCATTTGATTTTTCCTCAAGAGTATTTCTTGGAAAATACTTTGCTCGCTTTATTTCTAAGAAAAGTAATTTACTAATGTTTGCCTGTTCATAAAATTGATTTGTCCTTCTACAAATAATCTGCCATCACGGCGTGTTGTTGAGTCTTTTGAAGTGCACTAGGTTGTTCATACAGCAGAGCTTTCTCCTATTTATTCTGTCAGCCTCTTTGTATAACTGACAGAAATGTTTCCAAAGGTTTCATAAAAATAACTTCAAACAACCGATTAAAAAAAAAAAAAAAAGATTTGAAATTCCAATAGAATATGTAATAACAAATTTCAATGGGCGCAGGGAGGAATAACTGTCTTTCAACAGCCTCTACCTCTAATGTTGCAAGTCCTGCAAGCTAGGGCTCCCCTCCTCCTGGGGAGGGGATGGCTGCTATAAAGCTCGTTACATTCAGGTTTTTAATTAGAATTGGTTGCAAGTGGCAATATTTTATCTGTACCTGTTACGTCTTCGGAGAATCATCATGATGTAATTCAAGAATGAGCTGTACGAGTTAACTTAGCTCATGTCCTGTTAATTTGGCAGGCATGTATGGGCTCATGAAGAAACCATCAGTCCTGATATGGGAAGAAGAGGAACCAGACACGCGCAGGTTACCTGAGAGAAAAACCTCTTATAAATGGAAGAAGGTTCTCAAGGCCCCAGGTAGGAACCACTTGTAGCAGTCAAATACATATTGCTTTTGCCTGACAGCTTTCTAGGGGGAAAATGTCTTTAAAATGTCTTAGGTGATAAGTTTTTTTTCCTTAACATGGTTTTCAACACTCCATTAAAAAAAAAGTCCTCGTTTGTAGCCACTCCTCACCAGGGCTGGTCATGAGCATCTTAAAACACGTGTTCAAAGGTGCTAGCTAATATTCTGGAAAGCTCTTGCTTTCCCAGGCTGGGCTTGTAATTACGACTACCTGGGTATTACAGAGCCAACATGTGCAAACTCAGCTCTGCAAAGCCCCCACTGTCCCAGGGACCACCTGAGCTCCCTCTGTCTGGCATGGAAGAAAATAAAACCCCACAGCTGCCATCAACAAAACACAATTCGGTACCCAGCAGCACTGGGCCTTTATCTGATGGCAAAAATTCTCCACCTGGTGAGCACTTCACACAGAAGATACTGCTGCCTTCGCGTTCACTGAGAGAGGTCTGTCATCCTAGCTGTTTACAGGAAGGAAAACTTCCCAGTTAGAAATAACTTGCTAATTAAAGCATGACTTGATTTGTTTGCCTTACAAACAGTATTATTTAGTCTCATGCTAAGTCTCCTCTGCAAGACTTGTCACCATTTGAAGGTGTTCCTCAGGCTTGCAAGAGCCTCAGCACAGGAGGCAGACTCTGGCCTCAGAGAGGTGATGACTCTGGCTGAGAGTCCCAGTGCACTTTTCTTTGTTAGGAGAGAGAAGAATGACACCCCACCCCACCCCCCCCCC
>WHYT01016669.1:397401-407932 GCA_009806455.1 Tetrax tetrax
AAAAATACAACTGTAAGAAAGATGTCTTTTGAGTAAGTGGAGTGGGTTGTTTTTTTGGGCTTTTTTTTTTTTTTTTAAATAAGAAACAACCCACCACGTTCCATTGTGCCACTTGGATGCACTTTGCACTGCATGGTATCACACATCAACTTACGCCCAAGGCGAAGCTGGAAACACCGTTTCCCATCGGGCTCCCAGGTTGTCACTGCACAAACACGCAAACAGACGCAAATACTGGTAACTCAGCAATACAGAAAAAGTTATCTGCTTCTACCTAGGACTTAATAAGCACAATCCTATCCTGCCTCGGGCTGCACCAGAGCAACAAACCTCAAACACTGATCAAAACCTTAAATATCCACTGCTCCGGCTGAATCTTTGTGTCCGGAGTAGAGGTCTCCGGCCCCTTTGGCTCTTCTGATGCAAGAAGCTGCCCCCCCCCGTATACACAGCACAGTTAAATGGACAGGACTGTTACAGAGTGTGCCACAGGGCAAAGAGAAAGCTCAAGGTCTGGAGTCCTAATCCAGGGTCCCAGGAGCCACTTATGTGCCAGACAAGCTTTGGGTAACTCTACTGACTTATCATCTCACAATATTTAACTCTAATATCTCCATCAAGGCTTACACACAGACCTGAACCTTTTCAAGACTCTGGCTGAGTTTGGATTTAGGAAACTGACATCAAGTCCATCACATGTGGGTTATTTAATCAATTAGTCAGTTCTCCTAATGAGGAGAATTCAAGGGAACTGCTCTCTCAGGAATTTGTCCATAAAATGAGTCCAGAAGCTGAGCAAAAAGTCAGTTATCCTTGTTCTTCCCTATTTATAGTACTTCTCTTTTTGAATGCAAGAATTAAAAAATAGTTGAAAGAGTAATAAGTGCTCTACGATAAATAAACAAAGGAATGAAACAAGAAGTAACTGACTTAAACGTCCTGGTAGCTTTTAATATCTATTTTCTTAAAAATAAACAAGTCAGTAGATGTCAAGTCAGTTCTTGATTCCTGCCGGTAACAGGAACGGAGCTTTCAAAGAGAACACAGTCACTATGATTACAGTAACACATGTGAAGTGAAACATCACGTACCAATTTCCTACTTGCACGTTTAATGGAGCTGTTACGTGCAGACAGCTGTAAGGAAGAAATTACCTCTGAGTAAAAAGAAAAAAGGAAGCTCGAGGATCCAGAAATTAACTACAGGGGAAAAAAAGAAAGTTGTAAAACATTAAGCAGGCTCTAGGAAGAAGTGTAGATGAAAGAAGAAGAGCCCAAATGCTAGCAACGCTAACAGCATTCAGTAGACCATTAAATGCTGAAAATATCTGTATCGTCACCTTGTCCACAGTATATAAGGCTGTCATCTGCTGCTGCTTGAAGAGCTGTAAGAAGCCTGCTCTGCATTACTTCCCTCTATCAGCCTCTGAAACCACCGACATTTCGGAGCTGAGGCAAAGTGCAATGAAATCAACTTTTAGCTAAGACACTAATTAACAAGAGATTTTCAAGTTAGATACTGTGATTTTCTGATTTTTCCCTTGATGCAGTTTAGCCCACAGCTTCTTAACTGCCAGGATCAGAAAGACCACATCATTCTTTTTCCTTTGCCGCTCCGACAACGTTTTGGAAGAGATTTAGTATCCTCCTCAGTCTCTCTCCTGAGGATGAAACCCACACGACCTTTCCTGGCAGATCACATCACACCTTTGCTCAATCTTACTGCTTTCCTTTCCATACTCAACCCTTGTCCAGCTCAGTCCTGGGGCGCGTTGGTCAAAAGCAAACGCTGTGCTCCCGCTTGCCCGCACAGAGCTGACTGCAAGGATTGCTATAGCGGCAACAGTCCTGCTCATACTCTTCACGTGCCTTTTCTGCAACAGCATGGCATTGTTTATTCACAATCACCTTGTGAGCCATCAAAATCTTTTATCTCTATTGATAAATCAGTTACATGTGTAGTTGTTGTTCCCCAACCTGTTATAACTGTATAACAAGCTATATTAAGAGTTTATTGCAATACACTGTCCCAGCTGAATGGAAAGCTGGGTTTTTTGGGGTTTTTTTTTGTTTTGTTTTTTTGTTTTGTTTTGTTTTTTTTTTACCACATCTCTAGCTTGCAAAGATCATACTGAATTAAAACCCTGCCTAGTGTGCTCACAGCCTTTTCCAGTGTGGTGTCAGCTGCAAATTTAAACTGCATACTCTCCCTTCCTCCAGCCAGATCACATACAGAAATGCAAGACATGCACGCAAAACAGCCCCCTCAGAACCTCCCTCAAAAACTTTCTTCTATCAGTTTTCCACCGAGGTATTTTCATCCATGCCACCCTTATAAGAATGCATGTCAATCAGCTTCAAAATTCAAACCAATCTCAGAGCATTGCCCTATTTTAGTGGGAAACGAGATTGGTTTGAATCGCTTGCATCTCAAAAAAAATGCAACCAACCAACCAAAACCTCACAAACAACCAAGCTACCCCTTACTCATCCTCTCATTTTCGTCTAGGTGTTCATAAATAATTTGTTTGGTTATTTGTTCCAGTGTTTTTCCAGGAACCGAAGCTAAGCTGACAGGTCTATAATCCTAGACCTGCTCATTAGCACTTTTGTACCCATGAGCTCCAGCCCGCACACAGAACTCCTGGGCTCTGCTCCAACAGACCACTTTAGCACATAGTTAACGGCAAGAGTGAGAGATGTTTGTGGCTGTAGAGGGGATGAGTCACATGCTTAATGTTATGCATGTGCTTGGATTTTTTTTTTCTAGTTCCTAAGAATGGATACATTAAAAAAAAAAACAAAACCAAAACCAAAACCAAACAAATCCTCACAGCAAACTCAAGCAAAATAAAAATGTGGGTTTATACAATGCTTACAACTTTCAGAATGCAAATACCAACAAATATTAAACACTGGTCTCCACAGATGAGTGAAAAGCAGGAATCATTCTCTGGTACTCTCTGATCATCTCTGCTATGATGACTTCTTTTACTACAGTGCTGCTTTATTATCTTGTTTAGTTACATCTTTCTCAAATCTCCCTTATCTTGCATTATGCCTCCAGCAAGTTTTTGAGCCTTATTAGTCCTTTCTTCTAGAAAATTAATGAACTGATGAGATGTCACTTGGTCTGAACTACTACTGATGCCTCTTGTAGCAGCTTTCTGTGCATTTCAAGGGTATTTTTATGCTTCTGAAAGACAAAGTACTGGCAGCTCCAGACAGCTAGACTAATCTCATGCCTCGGCCAACTCTGCCCTGATTAGTTCAACAAGGCTATTAAATCCCACACACCATGTCCCAACTTTAGGATTACCTGTAGCAATAACCAAGGAGGAAGAAGCATATTGAAAAGGGTCAAAAATACAACAGGGTCAGCACATCATGGAGGGGCTCCACAGGAGGCTTCTGCTGTTCTCCATCTCCTCCAACTTCAGCAAGCCTTTGCTGATCTCCAAGTCAGGCATTTAGCTTGAACACAGCCCTGACTCCAACTGATGCTGCTTTATCAAATGAACTGTTTACACCTGTTGAGTTGCCTGTGGGCTTGACTCTCCACACTGGTAGTCACTTGGCTCTCCTGAATGGGACTGCCAGTCCAATGGCTAATAGCCATTTGAACAGAGTCAGCTGGATAAGCAGGTGCTGAGCCCCAGCACCTAACTCCCATCTACGTTTTGCTCCGCTCAGGCTTCCCTCTTTCTGTTGCTGCTTGTTGCTTGCTTCTGAGCCCAGGATAGATGCAGCCAGTCAGGCATTCTTCCACACCTCTTGTAGCTAATTCCTTCATTCTCTCCACACAAACCATTTCCCAGACCAGCAAAGAGACCTCAAAGCACAGTGCTTATCCCAGACTAAATTTATCTTACGCATACAGAACCAGGGAGGAATTCCAGCTACCAGAGCTCTCTTGCAAGCTAATTATTCTTCAAAGAAGTTTTAGGCGGTCCCAGGGAGCATCTAACTATTGATTTTCTACTTTGTATAATTTCCCTGCAAAATGTAATCATTCTCCTCCTGTCTCGCACTGCCACTTGTTTCTCAGAACAACCTGGGAACAATAAAAGAATGGAATAGAGGGCACCAAGAGGGGCACTGCCAAAAAAACAAATCTGTACAAGCAGGGTCTGTAAAAGCAAACCCAGGAAATGTATGTAGATCTTGTTTAATATTCATCAGCCAGTCTACTGTATCACTGAAAACCAAATGTAACTGTTATGAAAATTCTGGCTAGAAAGCAATCAAATGGAGACGGCATTCTAAGAACTCTGGCAGTTCAGAGTTTCTCTTTTCTGGTTTTCTAGCATAAATGTACCACAGAGGGAAATGTTATTAAATATATTGGTTGCTTACAAATGGCTACATTTGTATATAAATTCACCACTTTAAAAAAAAAAAAAGAAAAAGAGAAAAAGAGTTGGCAATAAAAGACTCCAAGAAACTCCTACTATAAATCTTATTGCTAATATATGATTTTATGGAACAACACAATAAAATTGGAATTGAGACCAGCAAATCTAAAAACCCTGTTGTGCAATATTAAGCTGTTTTTTCCCTCCTCAGCTCCCTGCGCAATGAAGTGCTTGATGCATTATTAACTTTGTGAACATTAAGAATGCCTTTTGACTTCAAAAAGTTAGCACCTTTAAATTTACCTGTATTCTGAATACTATTCAAGCAGATGCTGACTGCTGTGCTGGTGCTTAATTCCTCTGTGTTTGCTATAAAAACCAGCCTATTTAAGGACACTATTGATAATTCTTTGATTCTGCTGAGAGGATCTGCCTGGGGAAGGACGGGCAGTCTCCAGAGGGGCCAGAACCACTTTTGTGACAGTCACACCACCCAGCAAGGAAGATAAGGGCTCGTTAGGGGAGAACAGGGAGAGCAGGTTGGGCATAGAGCGGTACCGCTTTGCCCACGTCCGTGCTGATAAAAGTCTGTGATGTAACTTAAAGCCGCTCCCTGAGTGTTTTTGATCAGGAGAGGGCTGCACAAAGCCAGTTCAAGAAGCTGCATTTGGGTCTCTGTTGACCTCTGCCAACTCTTTGCTCTTCCCTTGTAGTACAGGCACGACAGGGTAAAGAATTCATTTTTGATTTCTTCCATGTCTAGGATTAAAACTCTGCAGGACTAGGGACGAATGTTGGTTCTCAGGCTGCACTGCCCAAACTTGAGCCTGGTTTAATCAGGTTTTGCCAGCCCTTTTCCTTTAGATGTCAAATGACAGTTCAGGAGGGGAAATGAAATGCTTTGGAAAGTAGAATACACAATTACAGTTCATAATAACTTTTTTTTTCTCATTTTATTCAGAAATTTTCTAGTCTTTCCTATTTCCCTTAGGAAAAGAAATTCTTCTCAGAAGCTATTTAATGAAAGAAAAGAAAAAAAAAAAAAACCTATTATCAACTTAAAGAAAAAAAGTAGCTGAGCAAATTTAGGTAAGCTGTGTCCTGCTGCTGCTGCGGGGCAGAGGAGTTGGTGCTCGGAAGACAGCTTCTTTTGTCTGTCAACACTTAGCTATGCATCCTGGCATTCGTTATTTAACAGCCTCCATGTGACACACAGCTTTCAGAAACACAATAATCTTTAGCAACCCAGATGATAAGAACTCAGCTTCGAAACGCTCCCGTTGCTAACCCAGCATCGGCTTCGATTCTCACCGACCTGAAAGCAGGACTGGGTGGAGATCCCCGTGCACTGTCAGAGCAACGCCAGTGGGCTCTGCTAGAAAGGGAGCTGATTTCAGAGGTGGAAACATCAGCCTAGAACTCAGCCGGTCTGTGGCACGTTGTCTGAATTTGAGTCAAACTCCTGTTTTTCTGGCACCCTTGAAAATGTGCCTTTTTTTTAAAAAAAAAAAAAAGAAACAAATGCCAGGGGAAGGGAATGGCCAAAAACCACATGCAAATTTTATCATTAAAACTTTAAATATGAATGTCCAAATCCAAGTGCTTAAAGTTATGCCCTGAGGCCCCTGTGAGAAGCATTAAAAATGACCTGGTTTAGAGTGACTCCGAGCAGCTGGAGTCCTGTCAGTAGGCCTTGAACAATCACTGTGTTGCTCCAAAGCCCCCTGCTTTTGTGTGAGGGCCTATCCAAAAAGTGGCCATTTGCATGATGGCAAGAACAAAGCAGAAGGACCTAAGCAAAAACCCAGCCCTTCAGGATTTAAAATAAATCTATTTTCACTTTCCCAGCATTAACAAGAGCACTTTCTTCTACACCTTCGGGCATCTGCATGCCAACAGACGAGGGCAAGATCCGCAGATGCTGCAGGCCAAACGAGAAGACAAGCTGGGAAGAATCCAAGCTTCACCCAGGAGCTGAATGACATCTCAGTATATTATGTTTGGGAGGGTGCCAGTCCAAATGATCTCCTACACACTGCCTAGGCTGGAAAAATGAGTCCCCAAATTTCTGTAATAGTGCAGTTACAATTTCTTACCAGTGATGCAATCATTAGAGGAGGCAAAGATCCTGAGTCAGGGAAACAGCTCAGCTGAGGGGTATGGGTAAGCGCACGGCTTCTGAAAAATGGGTCCTGTATTTTCTCATAGAAGCAGGACTACATGAGGAGGCAGGAAAAAGGGGTTAGAAGCAGCCCTGAAGAATAACATTTACATCCCGTTACCTACGAAGACCCGGTCTTGCCAACCATGTCCTTCTCTGAGTCCACAAACTGGCCTTACGTGCTGTCTCACTCACTGAAGGGCCAACAAGGTACCGCTGCATGGTTGCTCGGAGATGGCATGCTTGACAGCACTTCTGGCAGCTGGAGATTGAGCTAGATCAGAGAAGCTAAACCTTCTTTTCTGTGGCCGTTTATATTCCGGGAGGAAACTAGACCTATTGATTAATTCCTTCTGCATAATGTGAGTTTTGGGACCAGGTGCAGGTGGGTGAGTAGAATTATAGAATCATAGAATGGTTTGGGTTGGAAGGGACCTTTCAAGGCCACCCAGTCCAACCCCCCTGCAAGGAGCAGGGACATCTCCAACCAGATCAGGTTGCTCAGAGCCCTGTCCAACCTGGTCTTGAATGTTTCCAGGGATGGGGCATCCACCACCTCTCTGGGCAACCTGTTCCAGTGCTCTACAACACTCATTGTAAAAAATTTTTTCCTAATATCTAATCGAAATCTCCCTCCCTCTATTTTAAAACCATTACCCCTCGTCCTGTCACAACAGGCCCTACTGAAGAGTCTCTCTCCATCTTTCCTGAAGGCCCCCTTTTAGGTACTGGAAGGCCGCTATCAGGTCTCCCCGGAGCCTCCTCTTCTCCAGGCTGAACAGCCCCAACTCTCTCAGCCTGTCCTCACAGGAGAGGTGCTCCAGCCCTCTGATCATCTCCGTGGCCCTCCTCTGGACCCTACTACCCTGGAGTAGTAACTGGAATATCTTGAAGCATTCTCTGTGGGGCTCAGACTGGATCAGTGGGCTTAGCAGCAAACTTCACTGTCTCTGTTTCTTCTATTAAAAAGCCTCTCCACTGTCCACAAAACCTCTCCCTCTCTCGCAATCCTCCTGCTCCACCATGGAGTTGACTGTTGACTTCTACTTTAAAAAATCCAAACCTTCACATATTTCCATCCTCTGAGCTTTAACTTTTTTTTTTTTTTTCTGGGGGGAAGGTTGTAAAGTTTTCCTGCACATGGGGCAACTCAGACTTGTAAGTAAGGAAACCAGGCTTCTCGGTCACACCTGGTCTCCGACTTGCTCTGTGCCCTTAGGCCACTTTTCCTCCTTTTCCTTACCTCTCCTTGTACCCTCACTACCAGCTGGCACGCTGCTAAGGAGAGGCAAATGAAACTCAATACAAAACGGCAGAATGTTTTAAATAAAGCTATTTCTAGTAGAAATAGGTGTCTAGACTCCTCTAGTTTGGACTAACTGGCAAATTCTGTACCACATTCTGGGTTGTCCTCAAACTATTGAGCATGTGAGCAATAGGACCTTAAACCACCACCCCTCTGATTTCTGCCCTTAGCTAATGAGGGATGCCAGTAAAATTATCTACACCCTCACCTGTACCAGAATTGAGTCCTTGGGACACCATTTCTCAGGCTGACAGACCTGTTGTATAGGGACAGCTGTGGCTGGTCAATGCCTAAAAGCACAATCTGCCCTTCAGGTGAATGTTATTTTATTCTGGAAAGATGTAGCCATCTCGGGCTATGCAGTTGCTAGCCTCACCTAGGTCTTTGTCCAGGATGAGCGAACGTATATCCTTCTGAATCCTGTAAGTCGATGGCACCAAGAGCAGAGATACTGTTTTATGCAAAGTCGGAGAAAGAGCAGCACCCTCCTGTGCTCATGTATATTTATTGCACTGCAAACTCAGAGCTCTTTTGCTGCTCATCAGCACCAAGTATTTTCTGGCCATCTGCCTCCTAGTTCTTTTTCATTGCATCCTCCCTCCAGCCTCTGTGTTTTCAGGGGTGTAACTTTCCTGCTATCCCTCTAAAACATCCCAGCTTGTCTGGTTTCTCTGTGGCATTTCCATGCTTCTCAGTGTGTCTCACCTGCTTCGCACCCGTCGTATCCTGCGGCACAGGCAGGACCTGGTGCATCTGCCCGGCATTATCCGAATGCTTAAACCTTCTGCAGCGTGTGCTGGCCGGGGTTGCAGACGAGAGGCCACTTTTGCCTGCAGAGAGAAGGTAGCACATGTACAGGATAATCCTCTTCTCCTGCAGATATAAACTGGTCCCATTTTTCTACTGCACAGGCTGCCATCTCGTGGGCATCATCTGGCATATGCATTTTCCTGGAAATAACAACTCCCAAGTGCAAATAACACGATACAGTCAATATTCTGCTCTGCTGATCCAAGCAAAAAGCAAAGCTTCAGGTCCCTGGCTTTGGGAGATTACAGAGGAGCAGAGCTGATGAGGTTGTTCAACTTGTGCCATGGTTGGTGAGATAGATTTCCATAAAAATAACAGCTTCAATAGGCAAATCTATAGGTGCTGGTATGGAATACTAAGGTCAGAAAGAGCAAGCTCAGCATACTTCTTACAGGAAAGCTGTCTGTGTCACCGTATGAGCTCCAGGCTTCTGCTGTTCTGTCATTGCAAGCATACAGTGCAATCCGGCATCCAAAAGTAATGGAAATCTTTGTAGCAACTTCAGAAAGTTCTGGCTCCAGTTCAGATGTGAGACAAGCAGAACTAGCTTAAAAATTGCTAATGGACGCTGGTGCTTTCATAAGCATCCTTACAGGGGTAAGCCGTGCTCTCGCGAAGGAGTGAAGGTCCTGGCACTTCTTATCAATCTTCTTCTAGGCTACTGCAACTTGAGGCAGATTTCGCGTTTCTAATTCTTGGATTGTGAGAATCTGCAGAGCCAAATCAACGTAAATGTGTCCTCTGGTTTTTCAGGCGCTTACTATACCATACTAACCACGATTACTGAAAGTTAATTCTGGGCAGTTTTGGAGTGGCATATTTGGGGCTTGGGGAAAATTCTTTTAAAATATGCTAACGCTTATGCTGGATCAGTTTATGACCCTTAAACTGATCAGTTTATGACACCACTGAAATTTCCCAACAGTCTGATGGTGTAAGGGCTTTTAATCATATGGAGATCTTCTGGAAGAGCCACTGTGTTCAAACACATGCTCTTTCTCAAACAGAACTAACTTTTAACCAGAGATAAATCCTTTTCTCAAAATGTTGTGCCCCCTTTTCAGTAACCCTCAAGTTCAAAACAGTTTACCCAATGAATCCAACTATGAGCATTTTTTCTCCCTTTGGGTAATTTAGCATTTTCAAGTCAGAATCATCCAAAATTTGCCTTGTGAGTTAGAAATGAGACAAAACAGTGTTTAATTTTTGTTTGGAATATAATATAATAATTGGAAGGTATAAGGTGTCTTCTCACTTGTCACAGTGCCCATGATACACGAGCTGAACCATGACACATCTGTCCCTGAGCCAGGTGTATAAAGGATCAGTCACCTCAAGTTAGAGGAGAAGGCAGATTTTCCTACTTCTAAGAGAATTTCCCTCCCGTCTCCCTTTCCTTGTTCTACTCCAGTACTGCCAGAAAGGACTTAATCCTAGAGACTTAATAAAATAACTTCTGACAAATGGAAGACTTCATCTCTGGAATAGGCTGGACATTGTACACACTGACAGGTATTTGAAAATATTTCATGGCTAGAGATATTCCTGCCTTGCCCTTCAACAGGAAGCCTTCTCCCTTTTATGACACACCGAGCAACACACATGGCATCTTAAATCTGTTTTGTCAACTGAGCCCAGGGTTTTTTAAAAATGTGCAATAAGATTTTAATACAGCTCATCACATTATACAGAACCAGACATCCTGCTTAGTCTTCAAAGACTTGCTATTCCCCGTGCGCAGCCCACATGCAACTGCTCCCATCTAATTACGTGTAATGACAACCTTCAATTGGCTCCCCTCCTTCGACACCACAGCAGAGCGTTCGCTGGCTGAGTCCTGAATTAGGACGCACAGCTTGCCAGCTCTAAAAACTGCAAGCGTTTCTGTTCAGAGTGTCTC
>WHYT01016669.1:415364-476228 GCA_009806455.1 Tetrax tetrax
TTCTAATTCTTGGATTGTGAGAATCTGCAGAGCCAAATCAACGTAAATGTGTCCTCTGGTTTTTCAGGCGCTTACTATACCATACTAACCACGATTACTGAAAGTTAATTCTGGGCAGTTTTGGAGCGGCATATTTGGGGCTTGGGGAAAATTCTTTTAAAATATGCTAACGCTTATGCTGGATCAGTTTATGACCCTTAAACTGATCAGTTTATGACACCACTGAAATTTCCCAACAGTCTGATGGTGTAAGGGCTTTTAATCATATGGAGATCTTCTGGAAGAGCCACTGTGTTCAAACACATGCTCTTTCTCAAACAGAACTAACTTTTAACCAGAGATAAATCCTTTTCTCAAAATGTTGTGCCCCCTTTTCAGTAACCCTCAAGTTCAAAACAGTTTACCCAATGAATCCAACTATGAGCATTTTTTCTCCCTTTGGGTAATTTTCAAGTCAGAATCATCCAAAATTTGCCTTGTGAGTTAGAAATGAGACAAAACAGTGTTTAATTTTTGTTTGTTTCTGGAATATAATAATTGGAAGGTATAAGGTGTCTTCTCACTTGTCACAGTGCCCATGATACACGAGCTGAACCATGACACATCTGTCCCTGAGCCAGGTGTATTCCAGTTTAAAGAGGATCAGTCACCTCAAGTTAGAGGAGAAGGCAGATTTTCCTACTTCTAAGAGAATTTCCCTCCCATCTCCCTTTCCTTGTTCTACTCCAGTACCGCCAGAAAGGACTTAATCCTAGAGACTTAATAAAATAACTTCTGACAAATGGAAGACTTCATCTCTGGAATAGACTGGACATTGTACACACTGACAGGTATTTGAAAATATTTCATGGCTAGAGATATTCCTGCCTTGCCCTTCAACAGGAAGCCTTCTCCCTTTTATGACACACCGAGCAACACACATGGCATCTTAAATCTGTTTTGTCAACTGAGCCCAGGGTTTTTTAAAAATGTGCAATAAGATTTTAATACAGCTCATCACATTATACAGAACCAGACATCCTGCTTAGTCTTCAAAGACTTGCTATTCCCCGTGCGCAGCCCACATGCAACTGCTCCCATCTAATTACGTGCAATGACAACCTTCAATTGGCTCCCCTCCTTCGACACCACAGCAGAGCGTTCGCTGGCTGAGTCCTGAATTAGGACGCACAGCTTGCCAGCTCTAAAAACTGCAAGCGTTTCTGTTCAGAGTGTCTCTGGCTGTCTAACTGCACCAAAAATACACTGTTTTAATTTTCTTCCTGGAAAGCTAGTTTTCCCAGTTCTGAAATGCTTGCCTGCAGAAATAGATTCGATTTCAGCTTTTTGGACAGCTGCAGCAAGTAGTGTCATTTGGGTGTTAGCACTAGAAGGCAGGAGTGTATTTTGCTAAACTTCCGTCCAGGTGGGCTGGTCAAGATGAGTTTCATGTCACCTTCTGGTAGATTAGCATCATTTTCACTCTACTGGTGTCAAAAATTCCCTGCCAAGGTCAGCAGCATGCTATGCTATTTGCTGTACAATAGCAAGAGGCAAGCTCAGTCTGGGGTTTGAGCTGACAAGATGCAACGGATGGCAAGAAGAGTCGCATTTGTGGTGAAGTGCATGTAACACAGCCAGCTCCTGCAGGTCAGAAGTCCATGAACCTGGATTGTTAAACAAAAGAGGAGTCTGTGTTTATCGTTGCCTAGGTTTGCTTGATTATTTGGAGCTTTTAGGAAGTGCTCTGTCACACTCTCAGCATTTTTCTGAAGCTTTGACAAAGAGACATTTTGCACCAAAAGTGACTGCTGTGAAACCAAGGATGGCTCTGCAGTTACCTGAAAAAGGCAACAGAGTTTCATCTTTGCTTCAGAAAATAAAAATAATAATGACTTCCACATGACACTGGAGAGTTGAGGCTGTAAGAAAGACATTATTACTCCTCCTACCCACTACTGAGAGTGGGTATCACTGAGCATGACAGATGGCAAACTCTGAGACAACTCCAATTGCAATAAGACTGCCAGGAGGGGTAGAGGTTATGAGGAGTTGGCAGGCACAAAACAATGGGCAAAATAAACAGAAGTGAGAAAACATGAGAAGAGGCAAAAAGATAAGAAGGAGATTAAAGGCGGAGAAAAGCTACATTGCTCTCTTCTCTCACTTCTGTCTTGATTCCTACCAGAGCAATGCTGGTCAAAGATCTGCATGTATTATTTAAATGTCCTGTAGCAAGCTCTGCTCCCCACAACCACAGACCTTCTGCTCAGGAACTAGGCAAAAAGCAGGTCTTTCTCCCACAAAGTCAAGCTGGAAGTCCTGGAGTGCACTGGAGGAGCACAGCCCCTCCCAGCTCTCCTTTATCGTGGTCCTTTGCAGCCACCACCTCAGAACAAACCGACAGTCCTTTAGAAATGCACTCTGAGTTTTCAGGGTAGGGACAACACAGCAACACTGCTCTGCTCAACAAAAAGGTTATAGCATCACTTTTTTCCATCTAATTTTCTTCGGAGCTATAACCAATAGCAGTACTTTTTTTTCCAAGAGGAGCCTAATGTTAAATGCCTTAAATCCATAGTTTGGCACTTCTGGAAATGGCCTGGTTTTCCAAGTTGGGGAAGAACTGCAGCCACTGTGGTCCTCAGGAATGCAGCGCTTTTGAATATCTGCTTATCTAATAACCCAAAGAGATTGTGATGCCTTTGGAAAGCTTGTTCTTCAGTTTTTAACTGTAGCAAGTTGTTATTTTACACTGTGAAACTTACTGGGTGACCTAGAAGAAATTTGCTGTTCCCAGAAAAGCTCTCGGGAAGAGTGGGAGATCCCTGGGCACATTCTAGGTGCAGATTTGTTCAGATCCTCATCAGTACCAGCCTCCTCAACTCCTTCCTCAAAATCCAGACCTTTGCTTAAACTTGCTACAGGAAAACCACAACTGACTTGAATTACATATGAGGTAAAGCAGATTGAGATAGAGATAAAAGCTTTTATATTTAAGTTTTTATTTAAAATTAGTTCTAAAAATGAAAAAGGGATTTCAGAAACTAGATAAAGCATAGAGTAATAAATTCAATATGAACATTGCCACGTACGCCTGCAGATGTGTGTGCGTACACATACATGCATGTATTTGAGTTAGGAACAGAATAATATAAACCCAGAGGAAAATCATTCCAACAAACAGAAAAATTCTACTGGAAATACTCTGCACTGTAGACCTAAGTGGCCTCATTTACTGGACTAGGTAGTCATGAAGTTTTTTCTAACTGTGAAGGATACAGTTATAATCCATAACTTTCAGCCTAAATTATTCTGTTGCCCAGACAACACACTGCTCCTGTTCTCAGACGGGAGCGTGCCACGTTTGTATGCCACATTTTTAATATCTTTTGAAGTCTGTTTGGAATAGAGACAGTGTAAGATTCAGAGGTTAGTTGGGTCATCTTTTATTCTTTGGGAGAATGATTTTGTCACTGCCTGTGATCTTTATGTTATTAACGGGACACGAAAGCTGAGAGAGACTGGCAGACGTGGAGGAGAGGTGGGTAGGAGGCATGGAGGTGATGAATCTGGAATCCCTCCCTATCTTTTTATGCCAGCGGGAAGCAGACAGGGAAGCTGGCTGGAGGACAGGCTGTTATCAACTCTCATGATTTTGAGGGTTGCGTAATATTTTTTGAATGTAAAGACAAAGCTCTGTGACTTACCTAGTTACAGAAGACTGAGTGGTCTTTTTGAAGGGTAAAAAAGGGCAGCCTCTCTCAGCGTGATGGAGCATGATCAAATAAATCCTACTGAGGACAGGTATCTGGATATCTTCTTTGGGATTTAACCATTCCACCTCCTACTTTGTCTCCCAGCAGCAAAGCATAACATCCTTTTTCAAGCCACTTGAGGCTTTAAGTCTTACTACACAATGCCTACAGGAGACCCGAACACTGCAGAAGACAGCGCACTGAACAATTTAAAGCTAAAGTAAATCTGGACAGATGGGCAGCTGATGAGAGTAAAGACACATGAATACCTCAGCCCATGGAAAAGAGATTTAAACAACAATTATTCCCTTTCTCCTTAGAATGTTGTTCAAAACACCCTATGTCAGTGCAAAGGGATCCCCATGCAAACATGAAATGCAGCCGACTGCTGGAGTGGTACCATTTCTGGAGACCCTTGGCCAGAAGCACACCACCAGCTCTGCACCCCTCTGCCACCAGCCGATACAGCGGGTATTTAAGACAAATTGCTGACTGTATTTAAGATGAGGCTGACTGTGGAGATACAGTGAAGCAGCTTAGGCAAATATTTAGGACCATCCCGGTGATGTTAAGTCCTGCTGCTTCCTTTGCTGTTCTGTATATGTCAAAGAATATGACAGAATATGTCTGACCCCTTTGCATTTTTCACAAGCCAACTTTAAATTGCAATTAATAAAGGCATCTGGTTCTTTCAACCATTTCATTTCACTCAGAGGAGGCAGATATCACATACTATCCCTTCCAATAGCTGCTTGGAGAGTTTCTGAGATGAAACAAAGGGCAGAAAAAAACACCGCCTAATCAAATTTCTCCTGTAGTCTCAGCTCTGAGGGATCAGCAATGTATAACTGTCAGTTTAGCCTACAAGAAACAGACATTTTCCTCGACGGAGGAGTGTCTAGAGGCATCCTTGATATAACATAGCAGACACAGACCTGGGCCACAAAACCCCCACATCAATTTAATACTATAACATAACAACTATAACACAATAACGCAGCTGTATTAGCAATCCCCAGTCTCATGGATCTAGAAATACTCATGATGCTTTCATTTCGCGCCCCGTGGCTGGTCTGTAGGGACCGGGTTGTCTAAGTCAGTTAAGCGGAGGGGCTGAACTGTCCCCGGTAACTCCAGCACTGGATTTCGGCACAAACCAGCTCCCTTTTAACCGCACAGACCCAGCTGACAACGCCCGCTATTTTTTTTTCTCCCCAGACAAACCCCCCTCCCAGCCCTGAGGTTGAGGATGCGGGCCCTCCTCCTCCTCCTCCTCCTCCCCACGGCCGCTCGGAGGGACCGGAGCGCGGTCCCAGCTCCACGGGGCGAGGGCGGTGCCTGCCCCCCGGCGGGGCCCGGGGGAGGGGATGGCGGGGGGCCTCCCTCCTTCTCGCCCAGACGGCGCGGCGGTGTCGGGGGCAGCATGTGTGCCGCGGCCCCTCTCCTCCTCCTCCTCTTCCTCCTCTTCCTCCTCCTCGCACCGCGGCCGTGGCGGCGCGGGGCGGTGCGGCTGGAGCCGGCCGGCCGGGCCGTGCTCATCACCGGTTGCGACAGCGGCTTCGGGCACTTGCTGGCGCTCCGCCTCCACCGCCTGGGTTTCACCGTTTTCGCCGGTTGCCTCAGCCCCGGCGGCGAGGGGGCGCGGCGGCTGCAGCGGGAAGCCGACTCTACCGGTACCGGTCGCTTGCGCGTCTTCCAGCTCGATGTCACCCGCGCCCGCGATGTGCTGGCCGCCAAGGAGCTGGTGCTCAGCCACCTGCCCGAGAGAGGTGAGGGGGACGGGGGTTGGAGCCCCCTCCGGGGAGGGCAGGGAGCCCCTCGGTTCCCCCCAGGCCTGGAGGGGTTGCTGAGCCGGAGCTGGAACTGTGGCTAGCGAGCGCTCGTCTTGGTGCTAATTGCAATTACCACTCTCGGTAATAACGACGATATTTTCTGTTGAAAAGGCGATGGGGCTGAACGAAGCGGTACGCAACCCGCGGGCTGTCCGTACACATCGGAGGTGGTGGGGAGGTGATGTATTTCTAGGCATGCTTTGGGAAAGGGGGGAATAAATGAAGGAAAAATGACAGAAATGCAGAGAGGGCGGCCGCTGTTTCTCCATCCCACCTGAGGTTTGCCAAGCCAGTCCCTGGGAGGGTTACTTCAGAAGGAAATCTGTCAGTTCTACACCCTGAGATGAGCGAACACCCAGAGGAACAGGGACTTCAGCTTGCAGAATAATTGCAGACAACCTAAATCCTGGGTGACCCCCTGGGAACACGTGGCGGGGCGCAGGCAGTAGGGCCCCAGTTACCTCCTTTCCCGCTTCGGCTGCAGGGCGAGAGTCACCCAGCGTCGGCGCAGGGGGATACACCTGGCGCGGGGCAGCCTTGCTCAGGCTCAGAGTAAGGTTCTCTCCAAATTAGAAACGCTTCCTGCTCGCACAGGGAGTATAAGCCGAGAATAAAGCACGCAGCACGATAATGAAATACAAAGCCTCCACCTGTCTGGTTCGTTAGCACGTTGGGAAGGGGATGAAATGAGATGTGAGGTAAGAAAAAGCCTAGACGGCGCTCATTAAGCACGTGTATTTATGGTTGATCTTGACTTTATCTGATTAAGAGGCAGAGCCTTCCCCTCTCAGGCTCTTTCCTCAGCTGCAGAGACAACACAGGCGACTCACAAAAGCCCTTATAGGCTCACTGGGGACCGGGTCACCTGAAACTCTGGGTTACAAACAAATTGTCCTGTAATTCTGGTATTGTATGCAGTGGTCATGTTCATGCTGTTGTGCAGACTTAAGTCCACAGTTCAGCGGTAACTTGCTGGTTGTCCGTGCTGCTCAAGCCTTCAGGTCAAGGGAAATCAGGCTGGAGATGTCAGAGTCTGCTGAAGGGGCCAGGAAAGACGGTTGAGCACAGCTGGAGTTGAAACGCAGCGTGCACACAGTGTGTGCATAGACAGTGGGTGTCCCAGGCTGTCAGTCAGGCCCTTAACCCGTAAGGCGGGGTTGGGCAGAGCACACTTTGCATGAAACCTTTTTCCATTGTTGGTCAGCTCTTCTGCTGCAGCGTTTTGAGGGCACGCTGCAGAGGCAGTGTTGTGGTTTAGCCCTGGTCACCACACAGTTGCTTGCTCACCCTCCCCCGGGGGATGGGGGAGAGAATTGGGAAGAAAGGAAAACTCGTGGGTTGAGATGAAGACAGTTTACTAGAATAGCAAAGGAAAATTACAATAATAACAGAATATAAGGATACTTAAATATACAAAATGAACGATGCATGATTTCTCACCATCCGACGTCCCAATACAGCCCGTCCCGAGCAGTGATCATGGAAACAAAACCGAGCGGCCAGCAAAGGAGCGACAGGAGAGAGCCAGAGATGCCCCGTCCCGGGCAACCCCTGCTCATATACTGAGCCTGACGTTTATGGCATGGAATACTCTCTTTGGCCAGTGTGGGTCAATTATTCTGTGTCTCCCTCCCAGCTTCCTGCACCTGCATGTTAGCGAGAACACGGGAACAGGTTGCCCACAGAGGTGGTGGATGCCCCATCCCTGGAAACATTCAAGGCCAGGTTGGACGGGGCTCTGAGCAACCTGATCTGGTTGGAGATGTCCCTGCTTCTTGCAGGGGGGTTGGACTGGATGGCCTTTGAAGGTCCCTTCCAACCCAAACCATTCTGTGATTCTAGGATTCTATGACAGTGTCCTTGGTCTCTTTAGCAACTACTCATAACACCAGTGTGTTTATCGACATTCTTCACATCTGAAATCCAAAACACTTCAGCTACTGAGAGGAAAATTAACTCCATCCCTGCTGAAACCAGGACAGGCAGAAAAGAAAATGTAATTTTATAGATCCAGATAGGACATATGCTATTTGGGAAAGCTCCCAATTATCAAGTGACCTTCCTCCTAAGTTTATTAAATAAAAAGAAGCAAAGGAGTTATTTTAATGTCTGATGTTAACAGAGTAAGTGCCATGAGTGTCCATAATTTGTAAAATACAGGGGCATAAATATTTTTATCTCAAATGTAAAGAAACTGTGAGGACACTCTACTTATGTAGAGTGTTTAAGTGGAAGACTTCAGTAGGAGTGTTCCTGAAGGGCACCTCTGAAAATAGATGTGTTCTTTTCTGTGGTATTTTAACTTTATAAAACCAGTTTCAATTTAACGATTCAACTGAAGGTTAGCTCTCAAAATAACCAATTTATTTGTTATAGATAGGAATTGTAATTTTTTTACATTCGGGCCAAACCTTGTTTTTAATTAAATTATTTTTCATTAGGAAAGAGAATTCTGAGCCATTTGGAATTGCATTAATGTTCTGAAAGTCCCTAGAAGAGGAGAAGAATATGTGACTGCACGGAACATTTTATCTCCTACCCAAAGGCTCCTAAAGGGTGGGCAGCGGAGCGTGTGCCTTGATTTTCCACTGGTTAAGGAACTCCCCATAGTGAAACCTGAGGACATTTTCCCTAGTGGATCCCAGACAGCAGCATCCAGGGCCTGCAGCAGGAGACTGACCAAAGTGAAAATCAACTACATGTTGGACATTAGTAGTAAAGAGAACAAAGAGTAGGTGGTGGGTCCAGTAAATAAGTACTGGACAGATTAAAAAATCATCTTTTGAGTTTTGCACAAACAATTCAAACTGATGTAGGAATCTGGTGGGTTGTGCGGAAAGGTATAGTAGACCATAGAGTAACTTACTTAAAAGCTGTGAAAATATCCCCCTTTAAAATAGCTACTGGCAGTGTTCTGGATGTCCTTTTTAGCTGGTAAGTACTGTTGGACAGTTCTGTCTCTCCCTCCTCCTCCCACAGAACAGGATAATTCTGTGCAGCAAGTCCCCACAGAAACACAGAAGAGGCATCGATCTCTGGGAATCACTAGGATTTGCTTAGGGATTGTTCACTCTCTGCACTTTACGCCATTTTTACTATAATCAGCTTCACTCAGGTACCAAAGATTTTATGTATGTCACAGCAGTGTGCTAGACTTATAAATCCAGATCACTAAAACACTCGCGTATAATTCCCAAAGTGGTCAAAAAGTAAACCACTTCAGCAGTCTCCAGGTTTTCTGGTAAGCATGCAAAGGCTGTGCATTCCAAACTAAAACCCCAGAAGATGGACCACGCCCATAAGAAAGCAGTTAAACAATGATCGCTTTTTGCATGGTGTGCTTAAATAGCTCAGAGTAAATCCTACTAAAGATTAAATATTTATACTTTACAATTGCAGTATCATCCTTTCCACAGACTCTGCATCTCAGACAAGTATGACTTTTTTGAATGTCAGACATTGGCAGATATGCTGTCTCTCATGTCATCTTATCTTGACTGATAAGCCAAAATTTTGTCCTTTATCTAAAAATCTTTTCTTGTAGTTGACAAAAATACACATTTTCTTACATTTATTATGTCTCTATACACTATTTCCTCCTTTCAAACTTGCAGAATGCTGCTTATATTTCCATAAAGCCTATGGAGCCTGGTCAGCACCACATACTCTTTTGTTCTAGACTCAAGATATGGACAAAGTAAGAGAGTCTCTGTCCTGCAGAGTCTAAAATCTACAACGGACGGCTCTCCAGATAAGAAGCCGGCAACAAACAGAGGTTCAGAGAGCTCAAGTCTCTCCTGAATCTTGTTCTTCAGCAGATTTTAGTTGCTACAAACCTAGACCCAAGTGGAAGAGGCTGCAGGCCTACATTGTAAAGCCTGTATTTTTTACCTAGAGTCCCAGTGAAAAACCCAACCACCAAATTGTGGACTCCACTGGACGTGAGAATCATGCTCTCCCTCTGACTCAGTTCACTGCATGGAAAGGCATGAGAAGTTCCTGGGTCTGGGGAAAATGAGTCCAAGGAGCCTCGCTCAGCAGTTGCTAGTGGCAAGAGAAGTCATCCAGGATGGAGGAACACCATGCTCTGGTATTTTCCTGGGCCCAGGATAATTTCTGCCTTTAAGCAGACTATCAGTATGAAATGTACAACTGAATCTCAGGAATGAAGCACAGTACTGCTTATACCTTCTAGTTATGCTATAACCATGAGATAACTAACCCAAGCTCCATCTCATCTTCTCTCTCTCTCCGTTACGCAAGAGTAGAACTCCAAACTACTAGTGGCACAGCTAGCTGGACATTCTGCCACTTCATAGTTTGTTTCCTTGTAAATATTTGTCCTATTCTCCACTGTAAAATTATGTCAGTCTGAAAAGGATGGCAAATCGATTTCCATAGTAGGCAGCTCATTCTCTAGAGCTAACTAACTGTCCCTCCACAAAAATCTGCTGGCTCTGATGCCTTTCATTTTCTTTATTTGTTTATATGGCTTGTGCACCTATTAAGATTACTTTCTAAAATATTTAGAGTCCTTTCTTGCTTAAAAAGAAGAAACTTCTTGCACTTGGACATTAAAACCAATATGAAATAGACTGGGACTTTGGAGCATGTTGATTTGCAACTCTCTTAAGCTCCACAGCAAACCTACTTTCTTTTCTGATTTTCTGTTTCTGTTTAAAACAGTAATTTCTCTTCCTTTCCTTGACTGTTGTGAGTGGGTGACATGTAGCTAGCTGGAAGGGAGGGATATTAGTTTTAGTCCTACCTCCTACTCCAAAATTATTAAATACTCTCCTCCACTTAATTAAGATTTCCTATTCACAGAGTCCACCCAGTAGGCCCACGGTGCCATATTTTAGCCCAGATTTCCTATACAAATAGACTCATCCTTGCAATGAAGACAACCACAGCAGAATATTCTGAGCAAAGGATGGTACGTATCTGAAACTCGGGAGTCACAGCTGGCCTGTTACCATGAACCACCACAGACAGATTGGTTCCTTCCCTCTCTTCAGTTTTTCAATAGGAATATGGAAATCACATTCTACTTCCTTTGGCTGGTTTCCTTTAGTATAGGATTGTAATCTTTCAGGAAAGAGCTTGTCATTTTTGCATGAGCTCAGGTTCAGATGAGAAACTCCAAAGATCAGTGATACCAAGAATACGGGTTTGAGTTTAGAAAATCTGTCTGAATTCAGACATTATCTGTGTGTAGGCACCTCCATAGAAATGGTCTCATTTTCAAAAAGTTTTGCAAGCACAATGATTAACTTGAATACAAAGAGGACTTTTACAAGTTTCTGGAAAAACATCAGGCATCTTTTGGGCCTAAATAAGGACTTTGGATATGTGCATTTTGGTCTTGAAGTAGAAACTATCTGGGAGGTTATGTGAGACCTAGTGTTCTTCTCCTGAAAGCCTCACTAATCTTAGGTTAGGTTTCTTAAAGTGATTCTTTAGATCCTCTGCTATATCTCTTAATCTTTGTCCTCAGGATCCATTTCCCCAACACAGATCAGTGAAAATCTCTTTGATGTCCAGTTCTGCTGTCCAGTTTATTTAGTCCCTGCCTGCTGTAGCATTGTCTAACACCCCTCTTCCTAAACTGTGCTTAGACTGAGTTCTGCTTTGACAGTCTGAGTAATTTTTCCCTTCCAGATCAAATATTAGCCGCTTTTTTCCTAATGTGTCTGTGCATGACACGGAGGAAATGTGATCTCTCTCTCTCCTTCAGCTGTTCAGTTCTTACTTGTGCTTTGTCCTTCTAGATGTCCGTCTAAGGATTATATTTCTCAGGTTACCTGAGCTGCATTTGTCTAAGCAAATATACAAAATATTTTATATGCAGGTTTATAGCATTAATTTTTTTACCACAAACATTTCAGGAAAGGAAGACCAAAGCTGATTCAAGTACCCTGAGTACATAGCTGGGCAGGTTGTTTCTCAGGAGGTAGGAAATTTTCCAGAAAAGTGTTAAAAGAGAATAATGACCTGTTTGTTATTTGGGTAGAATTTTGTGAATTGATTCAACTGAACACAATAGCAGGGAAATTTGTGGAAAATATCAGAACATTTCCCATTTTGGAATGCCAAAATGTTCTGAGAAACAATATGTTTCGCTTGAGGGCAAACAAAATGTTTTGAGCTGACCCCAAGCAAAATCTCCTTTTATGTTTCACTTAATCTTCTCTTCAGAAAAGTCTGTTTCAGTTTAACTCAAGCCAGTTTTTCCCCTCTTGACTTTTGATTTGGCCACTTCCCAGAAAGAAGGAGCCATTACTCTGTGAACTCTGCCTGTTCATACACACAGGCTGGCCTCACCACTAACCACCTGGAATCTTTGAAGTGCGTGAGGGAAGGCTGGCAAAGGGCTGGAGAGAAAACTTTAAGCCCTGCAAGCTAAATTCTGTGTTTCACAGGTTAGAGAAAGAGGAAGAAAATCAATTGTCTAATGGCTATATTTCTGAAACCCTAGTGGATTCAGGGATGTGTGGAGCAAGTGTTCTTGCTGTGCTGTGCAGGATGCAGTGCAGAAGCAAAATGACATATTTTTCTTTAATTAGGGCAGGTAAAGCTGAGGACATGAGGGAACAACTTTTACAGTGATGCCAGGCTTTAATTCGTGTTGTGTTAGAGTTGGGTTATGTCAAAATAAACCTGAGTACAGAGACCTCCAACTTTAAGTAGAAACAGATGGGGTGTGCAGCTCAGTCCATCTGTAGATCAGATCCTGTGCAAGTACAAAAATATTGATAATTAGCTTTTACATAGTACTCTCTACTGCATTGATCTTAAAGTGTTTTACAAGGAGGTCAGTCCCAAGGGGCTACTTCTGTTTTAAGAAGGAAAAATAAAGCCACAGAATGATGGAAAGGCAATGGCAAGGGAGAAGGAGGAAGTTTAGGATGCCCAATTCCGGTGGCAAATCGTTTTGGTCCATTTCGTCTCCTCTATCTGCTCTAATCTGTGGCAGTGGAAAAGAAGTAAGTACACAGGAAACTGCTGCATTACTAGGACAGCAGTCAGCCTGTATCTAAGGTTGTAAGAGAGGTCCAGTGTCAAGGACTGCTGTGTGACAGACTGCTGTATAACAAATTATTGTCTTTGGAGGACAGTTAGCCAAGTTTTGTGTGGTGAATTTCTGGTTTTGAGTATTTTGCTCTGCAAATGAGACATTCACTGAAAGAACCTTGTTTCTTTTCCTGTTTGAACACCAATTTCATTACATAATACAAGTAGTGTATACATGTTAGGAAAGCATACAGAGATCTGCTTTACAAACTAATTCAAAAAATTGTCTGTTTCAGCTTTAACTGTTGTGAATGAGATGTATTAGTGGTTCTTGGCAGGGCTCTGGAAGGACAAAGATACCATGAAATCATCACAGTAGCTTTGCCAGAGAAGATCAGAAAGAAAAGAGTTCAACATGAGGGTTTCTGCATCACCTTCACGGGGGTGATCAAAGTTCCCCTGTGAGCATCTTTGCCACCATGGGTACAGGAGGATACAGCTGGGTCGGCATCACACACATGCCCTGGCCCCTGCATCCAGAGGAAGGAAGAGAGGCACTGTTACACACTCTGCCTCACCAGAAACCTAGGCTTGGAGATCCAAGCATGACAAAACAATCATTTGCCTCAGACACGTACAAGAAATCTTAAAAAAAAAGTACATTTTCAAGGCTGGCAGAGACAGGCTGCAAACTTAGCTATTTCAGTGCAAGTCAGGCTACCCTATGTACTTCTTAGTTACACTGCCCGTCACCCTAGAAATACCCTCAGTCAGGATTTGAGGACAGAAATGAGAATGTTTTCAAAAGTACTATGTCACTCACTGCGTCACCATACATCTACAGATACGTGCTCCGAAGGCAAGAACAAGCCAGCATGGCTTAATCAGCCTTTCGGCAGCACGTCAGCTCCAAACCGTGAGCGCTCAACGCTTCGACGAAAAAGCATTTCCAACAGTTGAGGTTATTAGCACAGTGCTCGCACAAAGTGTTCTGTGGCTTTGGGCTAAAGGGCTTGCACTTGCTGGTGTCGAGTTGTGTCAGAACAAGTTTTGCTGCTGATTAATTTCTGCTTGTAAACACTGGAATCTTACTGCACTGCAGTTTTGTGGTAAGACCCATTGTTATGTGGGGAATAAAGTTGGCCAAGAGTGTAGAATCCAAAAAATGCTGTAGCCACTGACCTTATTTGGTTACTTTACCCAATGCTGTACCCATGTACTTGATTTCAGAAGGAATTGAATCTCAAATCCTGTAAAAGGAGCCGAGACTTAGGCTCCTAAATTAGTCAGGCACTTTGAAAATATTACCCCTTAGCCTTTAGACTGCTTAATATAATTTTCACAAAGCTGCTCATAGCACACAGTGGGATTAAAGTAATTAAAATATCATGGTATGCCGCATTGGCAGTAAGATGTAGTCTCCCAGATGATGTTTTTCATAAATAACTTAAGATGACTATAAAGTGAGTGATTATTAAATAGCACTGAGATATATAGTGCAGATAATGGCCACAATTACATTCCTTCATTAAACAAAACATGCCTGCACTTCTAAGTAGAAAAGACAAAAAGGTAACAACTAAAAAGTGGTTTCCAAATCACAGGTGTTGTTTTGTCGCCTAATGGTGGTTGTTTTGCAGTGAAAGATGCTTGTTGAGACATTTCTTTTCCATAGGTTTCTGGGGGCTTGTCAACAATGCAGGAATATCGACATTTGGCGAGACAGGGTGGCTGTCTATGGAGAAATATGAAAAATTTGCAGACGTGAATCTCCTTGGGAGCATCAGGACAACCCTGGCCTTTCTCCCCCTTCTAAGGAAATACAAGGGTAATGCTAATCCACTGTTATTTAGAGTTGTAGAATAATTAGCTTACTATAATCAGGGTAATGTAGCATCTATAAAAGAAGCCTTAATTGTCTCTCATTGAACTGAAATGACAGCCTCCTTCTGTGTGGCCTGAAAGAGCAACTTGATCCTGAAAAGTGGGTAAAGTTGTAAGGGCAAAAAAAATACCCTTAAAGATTCTGTCTTTACAATATATAGAAAGAAGTATTTAGAAATAATTCATTATCTCAGTGTTTGACTCAACAAAGAAAGAAGAAAAATATTTACAGTAGATCACTAAGCCTAGGCAAGACTTTGTAAGCACTGACAATCAGAAAACACAAAGATCCAATAAACTCCTGCTTAACTGTATTATTTAGGCTTTACTATTTTACTGTTTGGCAATTAGGAGAGGAAGGATGATCCTGCAGAGGTGAACTAGAGACATCCAGCTTCCAGTTCCAGGCCTAGCAAGACCTCTCTATGACCTTGGGCAGGAAACTTCAAGTATGTGAAACAGGACTGTACGGAGATGCATGGCTGTTGAATGGGATAAATGCATTTGCATGGACCTCCATTGCATGGGGGCTTTCTTCTGTGAAGAAATGGTTCAAATAGCCCTCTACAGCGTTGCAGCATGTCTCAATTGCTTTGCAGTTTGTTCCCTACTTGTCCCCTTCTGTATTTGGGAAAGAAATGTACCTTTTTCCTTTCTCCTCCTTTTGCTTAGCTTGTCTGTTCAAGTCGTAAGCTCTTGAAGGTGTGTATACAGCATCAAGCACAGTAAGGGCTGGGTTTAATCCGGAAGCCCCAGATGCCATTGGTACACAAATTGTTGGTAAGATAAAAGCATCCCCTTTTTGGCTACTCTCTGCTACTTCTTTCTGCTTGGTTGTCTTCGATGGATCATATTCTGATGCAAGAAAAAAGAAACCTTTAAATACTGCAAGCTGGATGTGTTTTTGTAAAAGAATGTGCTGTTGCATATACTCAGTGTGTTATGTGGCCATTACATGGGGAGACATCACTTTTTTCCCTGTAATGTCCTACTTAACTGCTAAAACTCTGTGATGCTTATCCACCAGAGGCATCTATCTGAATTCATGAATTGCAAGGGGTTGCTTTGAAGTGAGAGGGACTAATTGTGCAAATGATATTAAGCACATGCACAAACTTTAGAAGATTTGGGTCTGGCTGGCTGCACATACATAGTACCTTATCTCAAAAAAGCGCTCTCCGTCTCACTTCTGGCTGTCAATGCTGCCTTTATTAACTGCCCGCACTTAATTTTCAAGTCCCATTTATGCAGGAGAAGTGCCAGGGCACTTCTAGGAAGAATCCTGGGTTGTCCTGTCTCCTTCCTTACAGGAACAGCCAGGACAGTGAAATCTCATGGTTTTGGTGGCAGCAAGTGACTTCTCCAAATGAAAAGCTTGAGTTACAGATGTTAGAGCATTCTCCTGGGAAAGCTGGGTTTCAATGACCTTAGCCAAAGAGAGAAGTTAAATAATGTGTCCCACATCCTGGATGCCTGCCCCAAATCACTTAGCTACCGGATCAAGGAGGTAGAGGTCATCCTACCATCCTACCACCTGGTAGCTGTGTTCTGAAGGAAGGGACTGACAATCATTTTAGGATAAGCACCTGTTCCAAGAAAGACTTCAAGATTATTGATACTTGTAAAGGGAGGTATTGCCCTCCAGCCTAGAATTAAGCACCCTGCTCTGTAAGGAGCGACATTTTCCCATAACTTTTCCAGATGGCTAGGCCAGCTGATGTAGCATGTTGATCAGCAAGCTGGTAGTTGTTCTGTTATTATAGATAAGATTTATTCCAGACGCTGTGTAGGAAGGCAGGGAAACTAATTCAGAATGACAGATGTCACTGTATTCCCATGGTGCCCTTTTGATATCCCACGAGCCTCTATCGTTTGGTCAGACTGGGGCCCAGACGTTATCTGCATCTGTGGCAGCAACAGGAGTGAACTATGTTCTCTGTATTGTTAGCAACGAGGCCATCTTACCTCTCGCCGCCAGTATTTATATATCCACATTCACACATTTCTTCCTCTATGACTATGTGATAGAAGTTTACAAGTAAACAATGGAAATGAACCACGGCCCAGTGCCTCAGATGAGAAATCTCTGCTATTTAAGGCATGCCTGCGCTCAGCAAGAGTTAAAAAGGGGGAAAACAGCAGCACAGATCGGGGAAATCACTGGAAGGCAGTGTCAGGCTGCACACATTTTGTCAAGTCACCTTTTCCTGGTGAAGCTTGTCACTGGACAGTCTGATTTTGACTTTATATGCATAGTTGTAAGCCAGGTCTCAGTGCAGAGAGATCATTAGCATAATTAAAAATGGTATTAGTAGTCATCTATCCAGGGAAAGTCATCTGTTCCTCTGCAGTCCTTCTATTACTAGCATAGTCTTTTATTACTATTTTTCAGTCTAAAGTTTTTAGGAGACTGATTTATTTCCATCTCTTTATCCCGTCTCAGACTCAGAAGGAATAAGCAGCACGTTGGGAATGTGTTACACTTTGTCTAGTCCAGCACCTGTCACTAGATGGAAGGAAGATTTTTGTGTGAAGTTCTCTGCTTTGCAGAGTTAAGTGCACTTCTGTGCTGGGACTGCACACGTACACAGCCCGGCTTTGGCATACTATATAGTAAAGCAGCATCATGCTAAATACCATGAATACCACGTTATCAGCAGTTCAGAAGACTCAGGTAAATCAGTTTTATATTAAAGACTGAGAGTGAAGTTATGTTATTTGCACTGTTTTCTTTCCAGGACGTATTGTTTTCATGTCCAGCATTATTGCCTATTTTTCTCTGGGAAATGGCATTTACTCTATGACCAAGGCAGCTATTGAAAAATTTTGTGATGCTCTAAGACTGGAAATGAAGAAATTCGGTGTCCAGGTAAGTGATGTAATGAGTAGCTGTTGTATGAAACTCCCTGCTATTTCTAACATTGATTTTCATACAACAAAGAAGTTTCATTCCTGAAACTTCCTACAGAGCTGAAATACATCTTTTTGTGGGGAAAGAAGCAAGCGACTTGCACAAAGAACACCAGACACTGGCCTGAGGGTTGAAATTTTGGCAAAGGGAACAAGAACAAGCACATGTAAAATAAAATCTAGTCTTGTGCAAAGTAAGCTCCATGCATCCAAATCACAGCTAAATCCATGGGTGCAGCTCCCCCTTGGGAAGAGGTGGTTTCTCTGTGGCTAATCGGTGCGCTGGAAATCACTGAGAACAGCAGAGCTGGGGGTGGCTGCAGGAGCAAAGAGCCCAGGTGTGAGCGATGTAGAACAAAAAGGAAGGCTTGTCACCTACCTGAGGAGTTCTTTCTCTCTCCCTCTCCTCTCATAACATCAGTGCTTAGAAACTCCTTCCTTTTTGTGGGAACAGCTACACTGCAAGAGGCAGTATTGTGCAGAGTAATTATATTTTTATTCTGTTAACCTAAGAGGCTCTAAGAGTGCTCTTAGTGCCCTGTCTAAGCAACACTGATAGTCAAACGTGAAGCTTAGATTACTAAGTAGCTTCACTAGGCTTTTTTTCTTGGAATCACTCCACTGCTGAAACACTTCTCAAACACTAAGAGTCTTCCCCAGAGGATTTACATTGGTGTACTCTTTATGTACACAGATTTACAGCACTGTTCATAAGCTTTGTGTTGGAAGAAATTACAGCTGTGCATCTATTAACTACCCCTCTCGGATAAATATAAAATGCTATAAAATGCAAGTGATTTTACACATCCTAATACCACACAGCATGAGGAGGATTTGAACCGATTAGCTGAGGATAATCTCAAATGCATGGAAGAGCTTAATTTAACAAGGTAGCTACTCCGGTTGTTTTAGGATTTTTACTGTTCCCCCATCCCCAGAACAGCCCCAGCACACAGTACAGTGAGCCAGGCTGACAAACATTTCCAGAGTATCTAGGAGAGTTATTTTTCTGTTTCTCACTGTATGCAAGACATTGGCTGGCATTTGTCTCAGAACCTACCTGTAGAGAGCCTGCAGAGTACATGGTCCCTCTTCCCTGTGCTCCCCTCCCCTGCCCGCTCACTCCCTTTGTCCTTTCAGAGAAAGCCACCTGAAAGTCATTCCATGCTGGAGCTTACCCTCATCCCTTCCTGCGCCCCACACACAGCACCTAAACCCCACCGGTGTGCAGGGTGCCAGTTGCACTGTACTGACACACGGGTGGGAGCCGCTGGTAGATGGGCTGGGTAGCAGATTGGAGACTTTTCTATTGCCACTTTCCAGAGAACACCTGTCAGAACCTCACATCTCTTACACAGCTCAGCACCAGTTTTCCTCACCTTGTGTTGTAGTCTTTAGGAAATCAGGTCAGTTAAATGCCACGGAGTTTTTAATGTTGCATAGCTACAAATAGTTTGAACAGGCCCGCTGCTAACTGAGGAAAAGCAGGCATCCTGTGAGTGCTCAGCCTGCTCTGAAATTCCCCAGAAGCCCAGAAGTGAGCAGAACAACCCATGCAAAGAAAACAGGCGGAGCAGCAAAGTATTTGTGTGCTTTCAATTTAAATCTACATGTACAGAAATCTATGGAAATTTGCTAATTACTTCACTGAGAGCTAGACTGGGACCTTTGGTCCCCTCTGTACTTGGCTGACAACACTTGTTTTCCTTTTAATTATACCTGCTTGGGGAAAATAGCAATTCTTTCCCCAGGACCTTCTAATTTTCTTTGACATCTCCTTTTGTCCCAAACTGGGGCAAAAAATTGCTAATTGCAAGATTCACCACTGAGTGAAAAACCCGAAGTATTCCACTTTGGAGACATCAAAGTCATACTGAAATGCTTTGTGTCAGTATTGTCAAAACATTTATACCATTAGGCATTCTATAAAAATCAAAGATACACTATTGCATTCTGTGAAGGTATGCTGAGTAGTCAAAACAAGAACATTAACATCAGAGCAAAAGGAGGAAGCCAGAATAAAGCACCTCTGCAATCTTAAACGTTTCACTGGCGCATATTTGATTTCAATCAAGTTTTCAAGGTTAAGATTTCAACAAAGCACCATTTTCTGAAAGAAATCTGTCTGCAGAAAGCTTCTGATCTGTTTTACTGACTATAGTATTTAATTGAATTCAGAATGACTGATTGCATCTTGACGAGTTTTACATCTTGCTTTTAGGTCTGTATTATTCAGCCAGGAAATTATGCACGCTCTACAAAAATTCAGCCACCAGTCAGTGCCGAAGAGATTTGGAATGAACTCAGCGAAGAGGAAAAGGCAGTTTACAATAAGGAGTACGTTCAAGAGCGGGCAAACTTTTTCAACAGCATTCTCAATGAAGGAAGCGCTAACGGCAATGAGGTTGTAGATGCTATGGTAGATGCTTTAACATCTCCTGCACCCAAGGCACGTTACATGGTTGCGAAGCTAAAGGAAAAAGCACTGGTGTTTGTTTGCGCTTTATTCCCGACCACTGTGATGGATTCCGTTTTGTCTTATGCTCTGAGTAAAGTAAAACTTGCATAGCCTATGTTGGTTGTTCAGTGACTCAGGCGGGGCCATTTTTTAAAATGTGAAAGCCCCCAGAAATCAGTACAATGACACCAGTTACCTCATACAAACTTCAGAGGGTTTCCCTAGTCAAAACTGTCACTTTTTCATAGGGAAAAACATACAGGACCCCATGTAAAATTAATCCATTTTTCCAGATAACTTTATTTCTCCCACGTGGAAAAAAATACAGCCACTTACGCTGCTTTAGGTATTGCCTAGAAAATTTAATGCAGCTTTTTCTAGTGCAATACCAGGTTATTGTGTTACAGACATGACAGAGACAAAATGGAGCGTATCCTACAGGGCAACTGCACACCTGAAATCCTTACAGCAGACATGAAAATAACTTATTTGTAGGAACACCAGTAGTAATTTATTAGGGACAATGGGAAGAGGTTAATGGAAAAGTTAGGAGTGAGCAATAGACCTGGAAATACTTTGAATGGACTTAAGTGGCTGTAGAAAGTTAGGAAGAGTGGAAAAATAAGGCTGTAATACAGAAACAGTGTCTTGGCTAACTACAGTTCAGCACTTTTTCAGGTGTCCTGAATAAATATGTAACAAAGCCAGTATGTCATGGACTTTTGAAAATAAGTAGCATATTCCATTTACAAATGAATATTCAATCCTAAATAAACTCTATCTTTATCTAATGTCTGGATTAATCAATGCATTAACCTAAAGTTTTGTCAGACCGCTAAACACCAAAGTGACAGACACCCGTATGCAGCAGCAACCTGGAGCTTTGAAGAACATATTCAGCCTGGAGATCTGTTTTCCTGTTATTATAGGGAATAAGGTGTAATGAATTAAAAAAAAAATCTATTAATATGAATAGGATAACATCAGTTACATGTATGTATGAGAGTAATTGAGCGCAGTGGCTTCATTAACATTTTCCTACTAACTGTTGTGGGAGAGTGTTTGTTTACACATACACAGCTTTAAATTTGGCTTGGTTGTGGTATGGCACAAAATGCAAGAAGTCTGGGACAAGAAGATCCCAGAATAGCTGGGATCAGCTGTGGTGACACTGGTAGATGCAGGGCAGCAGCATGGAGCATTAGCCTCTTCCACGCCAGGTTTCCCATATGAAACCAAAGACTCCTGTAAATTGATCTAGTTAACTTTTTGGTCTGAATCAGAAATTGCATCCTATACCTGAGACGTTCTTTCCTTATGTATTTAATTAATTACTGAGAAAAGTTACTCTATCTCGTGGTGTGTAATTTGGCAGTCTGAGTCAGGAACATAAGTGAGATGAGCAAACAAACTGACTCTTCCAGGTTCTCTCCTGACACACTCAGCAGGGAACAGCCAGGTTATTGCACCTTTTTTAGATTGTGGAACATCTTACTTCTCTTTCCAAATGCTGGATGCATCCCTGAAGTGGGCATTGGTAAGAGGACAAACGAGGGCTTCCACCTGTTTCCCTGCCCATCAACAGCAAGATTATCAGATGATTATCATCCACTCTCCTCATTTAACCACAACTAAGCAAGGCCAGGCAAGGGAACAGGAACATGGCTTATTCCAACTGAACCAATTGATTTCGTGTATAGGAATTCCCCCTGCTTGACCTCAGGGATTCTGGCAGCCTTACGTTGCTTTGGAAGAGTTGCTTTCATGCTCTTAGCTGTTCTTTGTGCAGATTACCGTTCCTTACAGTAAGCAGCACTGAACTCAGCAAGCAGCTTTGAAACCCAGATGTTTCTCCGTCAAGCCCAGGATATATATGCTTCTCTCTGCCTCCATGACACGGTCTGCCTTCTATTTGCATTTCTAAAAGTTACTGCAGTAAGTCGTTGCTGAGAGCCAGCACCACCAGAAGAGCTGCCTCCCAGATACCGACAACGTGCAATACTTCCAGCTGAAAATCCCTCCTTTATTTGCTTATGTATGTGGTGAAGCATGTGATCAACCTTTCAGTAGTCTCATGTTAACATCAGATGAGCAACACTGCAGAACATTTATTCCTTCGTCTTGAAAACTAAGAACTTGCGGTGCATAGTATCCCACGGGGGGTACAGTGACAGGCTGGATGAGAACAGATGGGACAAGTGAAGGCAGTTTATACTTTCATTGCTGTCTAACCTGTCAGCGTGGAAGCTAACTGAAAAACAGCTACAAAATTATTATCTTTCGTCTTCCCCCTCAGCTTTTTAATATTATGATCTGCATATAAAGAACTAATCAAGAGAGAGTCAGAGCTTCAGTTATTAACAGGCCTGATGTACTCCCACTGAAAGTCATCTGGAATCCTCCCACTGAGTTACATGTGTTCCAAGGCACAGTGTGAAGACAAATACACACTAAAAAAAAAAAAGTATCAGGAATTCTTTTCAGAGTCCCTGGATTTAATAGGAAAGAGACCCTGATAAGAAATGGTGATGAAAAGGTTGCAGCACTCCCTCCTCCATGGGTCTCGTAGGGTACAGAAGTTGCAGGAGTAGTAACAGAAAGCTTTTAGTGAACAAACATGGCAAACCAAGTCAGTGACAAACTCTGAGGACCCCCAGAGCTGTCAGCTCTTCAGCTTAAATCTTAAATGCTCCTCTCCTAATACCCAGGTAACTTGCTGGAGACGCTCTTCTGGGATTATTTTTCTATAGAGCGTTCATCTCGGATTGCATTCAACAGAGAACTTACTGGCAGAAAACATTAGCTTCTATCACTACTCAGCTTTTATAAGCCTTGCTGATGGTTTGGGAAAAAATTAATTTTTCCCTTGAGAACAATCACCCCGAAAGAGACACAGCTTTCTCATCTCCAGGGACACGGTATCCAGGGACCTAACAAAGGATGTAAGCAGAGGTGATACCACCGTGGGTTGTGGAGCCCTCTACCAGCTGTAGGAACATGCACATGGGTTTTACAGAGGTTTGGTCAGCAGGTAAATTCCAGCCATTGTGGGGCTTTCTTGCCAAGCACTTCCATCAGTTATTTCATGGGTTTTCTCTTCTATGCAAGGGCTTATTCTTAAGAGCGCCTATTAATTAACAGAAAGAAGCAGCACTGTTTTTGACAGTAAGCAAATACAGAAAAAGTATAAAGAGCAAATAAGTTAAGCTAAATCAGTTTAGTAAGTTGTGCATTGATCTGAGTGATATTAACAGCTTCGTACAGTGCCATGAAAAAAGAAACAGAGCGGAGCCTGGGAAATACACACGCGACACAAGGAGTAGCAGGGTATTACCTACTAGCGTAGTTTTGACGTGGTTGTGCTGCTGTGTGAAACAAAGATCGTCTCCAGAAGTTCATTGTTGCTTCCAGAAGGAGATGATTCCCCTAACACAATAGGGTTTTGTTGACACTTTGCAATATTAACACCCCAATTTGATCTCGCGCTCACACACGGTAACTCACAGCTAGCTGAAACAGTCCAGACAAGCCTCAGAATTAGCCCAATCTTTGTGCCATCCTCCCAAGCTGGCAAATCTGAACAAGGAGATTTTTGGAATCTGCTCCTCACCATGCAGCAGATTTTTTGCAGGAGCATCAGAATCCAGAGAGATGAGTAACAGTAATAATTACTTGCACAGTAAAAGGATTAGGTACAAACCACGCAATCCCCAAGCATGCCTTCCAGCTGAAGTCAGGCTATTGTCTAGCTCAGCTCCCACTGATGTCAGCAGAACTCCAGTGCCAACCAGCACCACAGTCCTTATGGTGCACAGCTTGCTTCCAGAGGTCGGCTCTGGGATGTCTGTAGCATCCTTGCGCTTTTACATCGACAGATAAAAATGAGCAGAGTACAAAGACAGCAAGTGACACTGAGGATGACTGCTATATTATTCCACTTGTTCTGTACAGGTGACTGTGCAGTGCTGTCAGTCTGGCACCTTCCGCCAGCACCAAACAAGACTTCACATCCTTTATATTTCAAACACTTCGAAGCAGCTGTTCAGCAGTGAACTCTTTTCATGAGTAATTAGACCACTTTGGAGCTTTAAAGTGAGCATATCAGTAATGGGGGCTTTACCTATCATGATGAAGCGTGGATGTTGTAGGAGCAATTAAGGTTAATGTTTAAGAGTGTGTAAAACAAGGGGGAAACATACACTCCTCAGTAATAAGTGTAATTTGGAATAATTCCTGTTAGGAAATAATTTACTACTGATTCTCATTATCAGATGCTGACACAGTAGGCAAAACCTATCTGCAATGGGCTCCACAGCTTGCATTCATTCAGGTAACCACAAAACCAGTGAAACACCCCTGGGATTGTCTCAGGAGTGGACATTGCTCCTTCCTGACCGTCAGCCACTAGAGATGTCCCTGTGTAGGAGGAGAGGGTGCATGCTCAGAGCATCCAGGACAGAGCAGCTTCAGGGCCACCCTAATTTATACCATGACAGACCTCTGGACAGCACTGCCCTCAGATGAGGACTCAGCTGGTGCGCAGGCACCTTGGGCTGTACCAAACCGTGCAAGAACCATGTCTCGATTTGTGCCGTTACGTGTTGCCCAAGTTTGGCTCCGGGAGCTGCAATCTCCAGCTGCGAGGCTCTAGGGTATGTTCAAAGCTCTGAGCAGTTGACACCCTTCTTTCCTTAGTGCAGTCAGTTACATTTTTAACACCACCATCCTACTTGTATCCCTGCATTAGCTTGGCACTTCTCCAAAACAGAGCTGTCAGCCAAAAAGAGCCCAACAGCTTGAGGCTTCAGACCTTCAAATAATTTTCTCTGGTGAGTTTTATTTATCTCTAAAGGCAGGGAATACTTTAAGTTTCTCTAACAGGATTTTGATCCTATTTATTCTGGGGTTATTGCAGTACCCTAATACCAGAGCAGCAGCCAGCAAGGTAGAGATGCTCTGCTCTTGAAGCCGCAGTGCTTTGAAACATCCAGTTTGACATTCAGCTCTTGAAAAAGGATGTTTTGCTTCTTGAAACACGAGTACTTGTTATTACTCTCAAAAACCTCACAGAAAGATGAGAAAATAAATCAAACATAAAAATCTAAATATCCCCCCCAAACACACATGCACTTGCACAAACATCCACACTTGGGGTGAAATACCAGTACCCACATTTATTATGGTCTGGTTCCAGAGTTCCCACAATTTCCAGAGTCAAGTCATGCAGATGTTTCAGACAGGACCTTCCGTTATTTTTGTATTGGACTAAATTTCAAAATATATGTGCTAGCTTTTCTACTATGCATTTAATGGGTGCTACGCTACAAAGTGACAAAAGGAGAATTCACCTGGCCAAGCCACATATGTCTCCTTGTATATGGCAACAGCAAAAGCAAAAAACCTTAAATACCACACAACACAGGCAGGGAAACATCTGCTGCTGTGCCGCGTCTGCAGCATCTATTTAGCATGACCAGGGAGAAAGAGGAGAAGCGCAGGCACCATCTATTTTCCAAAGAGGAAAGCAATCAACCAAAGCAGAACACCGCAAGACGAATAATCCAGCCAACTCACACTACAAAGTGCTAGCACGAAACAGCTACTGTACAAATGGCATTCCTTGCAGGGGAAATAATGAAATGCTCTATGTTAAAATGATGTTATCTATTGCTGTGACTCACCACACAGTCCCATGACTTGCGTCATTCGCCTTTCCATGCTGTTGGACATGCATCCAGCTGCGCAACACCGCTTCCCTGGCAAAAGATATTTCATGTCAAAAAACTACTTCACCCTTGAACTTCTTAACGCTAGAGGTGTTTTGCAAAAAAAAAAATTAACAGCCAGTCTTGGCTAGGTACAAGACGAACAGTCTCACTGCAGCAGCAGGACATCATCCCATATGCAATTACTGAGCCCCAAAAGAGCACCAACGGCCAGTTGGCTTGTGGCACTCAGAGGCTGAAATTAGACCCTAAAGGAAATGGACAGAAAAGAAGCACAGAGAGCTTGAGAAGTCCCAGCGTTAGCGGTGTTTGCCTTTTAGAATGACTTGTGCTTCAACCCGCTTAAAGAATTTTGAGTGTTTCCCTCCATTCATTGTCACTGACATTTTTCTCCTGTTTTTCTCCTGTTTTTCCTTACAGTCAGGTCTATGAACAATTACGTTTCAACTCAAGTCTAACATACCTTATTTACATTATAGTGCTAGACAAACCCTCTGGGAACGGCTATGAGGTTGGGTTATACACAGATATTGTAATTCCATTTTTGTGGCCAGTGATTCTAGTAAAATTTAGAGGTGAAACAACTGTACTGTACTGCTTTCCATGGGAGGAAGAGGAGGTTTGGCAAGAAAGTAAGTCAAGAGTAAGAAAATATCAAAGGCTGTGGCATCCAGCTCCTTCCCCGCGGCACCGCAGGAGATAAGGACACCAAGTACTTTTGCCACCATGACGGGAAGCGGCAGCACGGGGAAGCAGGCGCACGCAGCGCTACCCACACGGCCTGGTGACCCTCGCCATGGGCCAGGCTCAGGTAGAATGGGACAGAATCACAGAATCGTTAGGTTTGGAAGGGGCCTTTAAAGGCCACCCAGTCCAACCCCCCTGCCAGGAGCAGGGACATCTCCAACCAGATCAGGTCGCTCACAGCCCCGGCCAACCTGGCCTTGAACGTTTCCAGGGATGGGGCATCCACCACCTCTCTGGGCAACCTGTTCCAGTGTTCCACCACCCTCAGCGTAAAAAAAAATTATTCCCTATGTCTAGTCTAAATCCCCTTCTTTCTATTTTAAAACCCTTACCCCTCGCCCTTCCACACCAGGCCCCGCCGCGCCGGCCGCACCCCGGGGCGCCGCAGGAGGCGCCTTCCCGCCCCCGCCCTTCCCGCCAACCGCCCCCCGCGCGCCCCCGTTGCCAGGGCAGGCGCGCGGCGGCGCCCCCGTTGCCAAGGAGGAGGAGGCGGCGGCGGCGGCGGCCGCGGGCGGCCATGCCGGACGCGGCTCTGAGGCGGGAAAGGGCGGGGGGTCCGGTGGTTCTTCAGGTGAGAACGGGGCCTGGCGGTGTGAGGGACAGCGGGTGAGGCGGCGCCTCCCCGGGTGCTGCGGAGGGGTTGGAGTAGAGGCGGCGGGGTTGTGGAGGCGGAATTCCGGCTCTCAGCGCGCCCGCGCAAGGGACGCGGGCGTAGGGCGCTGCCTGTGATGCAGGCCCGGCAAAGTGGGGGGGGGGGACACACACACACACAGCCGCAGGGGCACCACTGAGCTGCTGTGCTTCGGCTTTCTAAAAGAAATACTCCAGGGCTGGACATCAGCGCCCCCCCGGCACGTCTCTGGGAGGAGGGCGGGCTGGAAGTTACCTCAGTTTGCCCGTCTGCATCGTCCGACAAGCAAGTCCTTACCACGCAAGTACAGAGCAAGTACAGCTCTGCAATGTTTTCCCTTTGCAGCAGTTCCTCTCCCATTAAAGCCAGTCGTCTCTACAGGCCACCCATTCCCCTGAGTCGCAACCTAAAGAAAATCGACTAGCACCAGATGTATCCCTTACCTGGCTCCTCCAGGGCCCTCAGCACTTTAGGCTCAGCAGGAGTGGTTGCAGACCCCGTTCCTTGCTCCTGGGTGCGGCATCACCTCGTCACCTGCTCCCCAGCAGTGCAGGGCCTTGTAGGGAGCCCAAACTCCTCGCTGAGGAGCATCCTGCCCTCAGCCCCTGTCCGCAGCAAGTGTTGCTCACACACCGAAGGCTGCTGGCCACTTGGGCACTGTTGTATTCCAGTTTAGATGTGCACTAAAGTGACTGGAAGTTGCAAGGCAAACTGAAGACAGAGGTATGCATGTCTTCTGATCTAATCCAGCCACGACCTCAGGACTGTCTTCACAGTGCTGGTGACTGGGCCCAGTTTCCCAGAGAGCTGCACTGGGGCTGAGATCTCAACACCAGATTGAGACCTGCTCAGTTCAGGCAGGAAGCACCCATCACTCCGTACTAAGCTGTGCCTCAGCCCAAGGCAAAGTGTTTCTTGAGAGTTAACACCAAGAAAGGCTCAGAAGAGAAAACCCAGCATTATTGGCTATTCCTTTTACTGGAATTCAGTTTTAGGAAGATTTTGCTGCATCACTCCTATTAAATGTTAGTGACAGCCAAAAATCCAGCGCAATTATTTGTATAAAGCTATAAATACAGCGTGGCACTGTTGCTGTATTGGTTTCTTTTATACCAGCATATAGGGCTCATGCTTATCTCTATGGCCAGCATGCAATTGGATTAAATTTAGAAAGTGCTAAGCTATTTTCTTTCACTAAAGATAAAACATATGAAAATTTTGTTTACTGGTTTGTGAATAGTGATAATTAAAGAGATGTTTTCAACTTGAAATTTTGAAACTGAAAAATGTTGAAAACTTTCAAAAAAGGAGTCACGAGCGCTTCCAGCAGCACTCAGACACCAGGCTTCAACAGAGAGTCAGCAAGTGAGAGCCCTGGCCACCAGACCTTCCCTCTCTCTCAGTGTACCTCAATCACAGCTTGGAAAGCTTTGTGAGAAAACAAGAATCTGATTAAAATTATTAGCTTAATAGTAGGTGTATCGGGAAAAGGATTAATCTGAATTTGAAATTAGTTCATGCTCTCAACCAAAACGATCAGACAAGCTGAATGAAGGTAGCGATTCTGTTGATGTTTGCCAACAGAAAATTGTTGCTAAGCAGATGTTACAAGCTTGGGATTTATGATTACAGCTTCATGAAGTCCTCCCCAGACCAAGACTGTCTCAAAGCCATGTTAACAATCCCTCATTTGCCATTAAAAGATCTGTTACAGGTTAAGTGTTAAAAACTTAGGAAGTACATGTAGTTGGTAGTATTTACTTAATGAAAGTTTGGAGGATGCTGTAGTTATATTTTCATTATAGAAGCCTATTTCACTTGCTTGTAATTTTACCTGACTCTGGGTAGAGTTTTCTTATCCTACCTGTCTTACTTTGATTCTGTTCCTGTAGAAACTTCTAATAAAACTTGATCCAGTCACTTTCAAGAAATACTGCAGAGAAATATTAACTGTCACAGTTAAAATGTTACAGTTGTTTTCCTGTAAATTGCTGGTTCTTAATGCTTTGAAGCAAAGACTTTAAACTTGGTAGGATCTCACTGGTGGTTGAACTGCGATAACAACATACTTCACCATTGTGATTAAAATAATTTCACTTATGTTTATGGAAACAATTTTGTTACTGTGAGTGAAGTATCAAAAGAATAGCATGATAAGCATCTCAAAAGCACCAGGAAAAACTGATCGGGATGAACAAGATTTAAAATTGTAATGGAGTGTAAGCAAAAAGGAAAGGGTGCAGGAAAACCCTGTAAGCAAAAAGGAAAGGGTGCAGTTAACTGTGAGGTGTGCTGTCAATCTCATGTCCTGCATGAGACAAAGCCTGTAGGGAGCAAGTAATACCTAGGTAAAATGATGATTGGGCATATACACAGGGACATTCCAACAATGTCGTGAGGTTTGTGGTTTTTCAGCCCTGTTCTGTGGTGTCTGACACCCTCGGCACACATCCGCCTTTCCCACTGTTGGTTCTCCCGCTGCTGTTCCTGTGACAGCCTGTGCCACTTGCGCTCCTGACCCTTTGCCTGTCCCCTCACTGCTGTGGGCACTGGCAGGAACAGGAATATCAGTGGTGGCAGGTGTTTACTTACAGCTAGGAGTCGCTTGGGTGTGTAAAATGCACTTTAAGTTCAGACTTGCTTTGCAAGTGGGTCATCTTAGCTGCTGGAGAATGTGTCATTCTGGGACATGCTTATTTTGGGCGCTTGTACTGCAGAGACTGAGCGTAATGTTTGTGCAAGAGGTAGCACTAGCACTGTTCTGAATCTCAAGGATAATCCATAAAATAAATCCAAATCCATATGCATTGAATATTATATCCATTTCTCCCTTCATCAAATGTTACTAACAGATTTTTACCAATTGCAGTGCTGCTCATATTCTTTAGCATTACTAACCTATTTCCCTGGAGGATGTAGTTTCTTCAGTGTTTGCAGCTTCAAGGGGGAGAAAGACAGGAAGAAAAGGCAAGTTTTAATCCTAAATGAGTTCCTGAAAAAATGCTATGCAAAATCCAGGTGCAAATAATGAATAACAATGAGAAGAAAGGATCCCATTTTTGGAAGTAAACCAACCAGGTTCGTTACTGGTGCAGGGTGGTGGGAAACAGGACAAGAGTATGAGAGAATATATAAGCTTGTCCATCTGAGCTCCATCTGAATATCTTAAAAACATTTATTTTTCTATATTGCAGTGGTGTAAGTACAGTAAGAGCCTTCCCTGCAGTACCTTCTTGCTGCTCTTCACTGCAGCCCCTGCAGAGTTTATACCACTTCTTTCCCTGTGATCAGAAGCCAGCAAAAACCTCCTGTATTGAGGCTTTGCTTAGAAATTTCGTAATGTTTTGGGCTTTAAAAGCTAGACTCTATCAGAGTCTAGTTTTCACTTCTACCACGAGATTAGCCATAAGTAGCCTTATTTCTCAACTCTTAAACTTTAGGATTAGAGTGCTGCTATAGTTGTAACCCCTGTCAGTAGAAAAAAAAAAGAATTTCTGCATTTATTCCCTTTCACAGGACAATATGCCACAAGAAGGAGAATGTGGTAAGGATGAGGACAAACAAGCCACCGGTGACAGATTTAAGTTATTGCTACTTCATGATCTAATCGTGCAATTTAAGAATATACTTTCTATATGATTGGAATGAGGGTTGTGCAAGACCTACACAGAAAAGAATTTAGAATTTGAGTAGTATCATATTTAAATAGAGAAAGCCCTCAAACAGGAGCAGCTGACCTGTTCTGACCAGATTCCATTGCAAAGAGAAAGTATTTGCCATTCAGCACCCGCTTAAACAGTTCTGCAAGGGAGCAGCTTCTTATGATGATGCCATTCAAATAAAACACAGGTAGAGCACGTCAAAACTGTTACGACGACAGCTTTTCTAGCAAAACAGGAACATTTTACAATATTTTTGCAATGCTCCATAGAGTAGAAAGGGCAGCTTTTGAGTGGCTCCAGGCTTTGTACAGCCCTTCCCTACCTTTTCCTTACTCCTCTCCTGAAACACCTCTGCTATTTTAACTCGGTTGCAGGGGAGGAGCGATCCGCTGTGGTCAGATGTGTTAGGTGGTGTAACCTAACTATTTTGCTATGTTTTGCACATAGCACCTGGCTGGAGGCTGCAGGTATTCTTAGGTGGCACGGCTCAGGGAGAGCACTAAGGAGCTTGTTTAGCAGGGGAAAACACAACAGGGACAGTTCTCAGAACGCTGTCAACAGAAAACTTGACCACTGTCTCTGCTGCTCCAAAAACAGGCTGGGCACAGAACTTCAAAGGAAATAAAAGATGGTAGTTACAGAAATGACAACTGGTATGTTGTACCTGTGGTACAATTACCACTCTTTATCCGTTCCTGACCTGGTTATCCTTTATTATTTTTTTTTTCTTCCTTTCCTGCGGTTTTCTCTCAGGCTTCCTTTCCAGAATGGGAAGTGTTGTCTAAAAATTCTGTTGGAATTGTGCCTCCTTCTGCATCCCTCTCTTAAAACTCACCTTTTCTTGGACATCTACAAAGCACCCAGCAGTAGCCAAGCAGATTGCTGCATGGTCCCATTTACAGGCTACGTTGTTGATAAAAAACTCCCCACAAAACCCAAGTATTCCCTAACAGGATGCTGTTCCTCCACATTTTTTTTGTGGCGTGTCCTGTAAGCGCAGTTGCTTTTGGAGGACAGGCTGACCCAAGGCTTGCTGAAGCTGATGGGAAGCTTCCCATCCACTTAAGCAAGTTTCAGAAATGGTTCTTATATTGCCTGACCCTTGCTTGGCTTTCCAGCCACAAGTGCTGAGACTGGCTAAAAGAGGCTAAAAAGCCTGAAAAAGAAAAAAAAAAAATCAGAATTGATGAAAGGGCAAAGCTGGTTTCCTGGACTGCACTTTTCTCAAGAAGCATGCGTTGCATCATCTGGGGGAACCTTTTCCAGGCCACTGCCCCACTGCTTGCATCTTTTTTTCCCACAAGAGTTTTGCTGCAGAGAAATGCAATTTACTTTTTTTATGCAGGTAGCTCAGCAGGAAGTTCATGCATCAGCTAAAAAAAAAAAAAAAAAAGGGTGCTCAGGTACTGCTGAGGTGAATGCTAGTATCAATTTTATGTTTCATCAAGTGCAGAGGACACTGTGACTTGTGATTTATTTTTTTTTTCCCTGTGAAGTACTAAAATGCCAGATGATCACTTCCCCTTAGGCTTCCAAGTAATTGCAGATTATAACAGTTCCTTGAATAGAAAGCAGTTGCCTTACAGTTTCCTAACTTAGTTTTCACCTTGAATCAGAGTTCCTCAGAAAAGTGTGAAGACTAGAAAGAACAACTTTGTAAGGTGCTACATGTGTTTATATAGTCTCCATATATGCTGTATATGCTAAATGAGATAAATTCACTCAAAGCTTAGTGCTCTGTCAAGTTAAAGTGGATATTTCATGCCTTGAATGTAGTTTGATTCCTGTTCTTACTGGTGTGTAATTATAATCTCATCTGTAAGTTTACATGTTTTCTTCTCTCCCCATGCAGAAACTACTTCCTTGAAAGAAGTCATTTTTTCTTATTCCAGGATGTTACCAGTAGATAACAGACTTCGAAACTTACAGATCTACAAACTTCTTCAGTGCATTCACCAGAAAGACAAGAAGCAAATAGAAAAGCTGGTCCAGAATGGATTTCCAGATCTCATTAATTTCACTGAGCCTGTGGAAGGATATAGCGCCCTTCATTTGGCCTGCGTTAAAAATGACACTGACATGTGCAGCTTCCTGCTGGAACAGGGAGCTCACCCAGATGTCCAGGACAAAATGGGACGTACTCCAGCAATGAGGGCAGCTGAGCTAGGCCATGAGTTGGTTTTGGATTTATTAGCACAAGCTAAAGCAGACATGACTGTTGTGGATAACGAAGGGAAAGGTAAGCAAAAGCGAAGCTCATGAGACCAGAAATACCATAAAGTGACCCCTTACTGCATTACACACTTGCTACGTGTGTTGTGTCCAGTCTGCAGAGAGAAGCCGTGGTTAAGGGTAACCCTTGCAGCTCAACAGAAGCTATTTGGCACAAGGGCTTCAATGAAAAGGAAGATAATTCTCCCTGAACAGTCTAGGTCTTTAAATCATAGGTCTTTCCAGTACATAGCTGAAGGATAACTTGCAATTGAGAATCATGTTCCTCCTGTCGCATATTCAGTTCTGGTTTAGTCTCCAAGTTCAAAGGCCCTAAACCAGAAGTCTGTTTTTGCATGTAGATATGTGAAGAGAAGTTACTGGGTCCCTATTGAAGGAGTTTGTCCACTGAGCTGTGAAGCTTACAGCCTAAGTAACCTTTCTAATAATTTTGTATTGCACCATAATCCCCGCTGTTTTTCTTTGTAGGTATTTTGTTTTACTGCATTCTACCTACAAGACGGCACTACCACTGCACTCAAATTGCCTTGGATTATGGTGCAGATGTTAACAACTGTACTACTGAGGGGAAGCCCATGTTTCTACAAGCCTGTGAGCAAGCTCATGCTATTAAGGAAATATGTCTGAATTTGTTGGAAAGAGGAGCAAATCCCAATGCAAGAGACCCAGTATGGATATTTCTGTAACTAAGAACATAGATACAGGGGTATAGAATAGTTACCAGATGACTAGAGTATATGACCTCAAATCCTCACATTAAAATAATAAAAGGTTGACAAGTGCTTAACTCTGTGACTATGCCTATTCCCTTCTTCTGTACCAGCCTTTTCTGCAGGAGCAGGGATTTAAGCCTTCTGCTTGAACCACATATCCCAATATAGATTTTTCTAGATTAGAGTGCAAATATTTTACAAAATGAAAATGTAACTGGGCCAGCTCTTAGGAGACGCAGTTCACTGTACTTCGCTTGGATGTGCCCTGAGGTTTTCAGGGTTGAAATAATGTACACTAAAACATGAGTCCAGCATGAACAATCTGATGGGGAATCAAGGCAGGGACAAGACATGAAAAACTCTTCTCTCTCTTTTGTACATCTGTCTTCGTAATTTGTTTATTTACTTCCTTAATTTAACAAAGACCCGAAGGACTGAAGCTCTATGCTGTTGATCGAGTCAGGGAACTCAGACTTTCCCTTAAAGCTACCCATGGCTTTTGCTTTGGTCCTAGTTTTGCAGTATCCTGCAAAAACCATCCTCTCATGCACCTTTCTGCTTCGTGCACTCAGTGTACCTGCCGTATGAGACACCTGCATTTTTTTGGTAATATGATGGGCACGTTCCTGGTCACATAATAGGAATGGTTTGCTAGGCCCAGAGAAAGGCAGGTATCAGGGAAGAAAGTATGGTTCAGTGGAACAATGCCGACGCTCCCTGCTCTCTCTGCCCCTCTGTAGAGCAGCAAGTCAGATATTATAAGCGTTGCTGTCGGCAGACATGTTCATAGCAGTCATTCCTGATCCAAGGTGTGCTCTGTTCTTGGGAAGGTCACCAGATCTACCAAAGTCAGCCTTTATAAAGAGCATAGGTACTGCTAATCAAATGCTACTTCGATAAAGATGTTTAGAATGTGAACTTTTCCTCTCAGACAGAACAGTAGTGAAATTTTCTAGTTACTCTGCCTTCCCCATAGCACTCCTCTAGCCATAGCTTCTCATGCTCTTTCATGACAGAGGTGGCATTTTGTGTTAAATTTTGTAAACATGCATGAGAGCATGTAATAATAAAGAATTCCTTAACTAAGGAATTTATTTTCATGGGGACTCTTCAAGGGACTCAAGCTACTAATGTACTTGAATCGCTGGGATTTGACTACTCATATTTTAGCGGCATTATGACTAGATTCTTAAAGTTTTCCTACAAATATTCTTTGGAACTATTAGAGTTGTTTCTTTTTTTTTTTTGTAAAACCCAAAAGGAGACCTTCAGTTTTATGCCACCTTGCAATAATCAGATCGTACCGTTCCAGCCCGAACTGGCATACAAAAATTCTGAATTGTTTTCTTGCTACCTTGCAGGCTACAGGTCGCACGGCCTTAATGGAAGCAGCAAGAGAAGGCGTTCTTGAGCTGGTGCGTGCTCTCCTTGAGAGAGGAGTCGACGTTAACCTATTTGACCTTGAAAGGCACAGCGCTGCACATTTTGCAGCCAAAGGAGGCTTTTTTGAGGTATCATCATTGGCTTTGCAGCAATGCTTTAACACCACAAAAGCTGGGGTGGTGTTTTTGTTTGTTTTCTGAGGTTGGGTGTTTTTGTTGGGTTTTTTTTTGTTGTTGGTTTTTGGTGGGGTGGTTTTTTGTTGGTTTTTGTGGTTGTTTTGGGTTTTTTTTTTTGTTTTTTGGGTTTTTTTTTTTTTTTTTTTGAGTCTAGTATCTCAGCTGATCAAAGCATAATAATCAGCAATAAGCAGCTTCTTTCTAAGTATCAAAGGGAATCCAGCAGCAGTAGAATCTCTCTCATAATTGCAGAGCCTTTTTTGCCAAGGTAGCTCTGAGTGTCTATGCCAGCGTGGCTGTCTGGTGTGGACAGCTCCATTACAGAGCTTGTTCCTCTCAGCATGTAGCATGTCACAGCTGCATTGCCCTTGTAAGAAGGGCAGATGCAAACAGCTGCAGGTAGGGACTTTCTTCCTTATCCCCCACATAATCTGCAAAGTATATAAAATTACGCAGTTTTGATTGTGCCTGCAAGGTCAGAGTTACTTTAAGACAGCGGCCTGCAGTAGGCCGGCAGGCATGAAGATTTTCCCTCACGTCTGCAACTGAACAAGGTTTCTATTTCCAGAGTTAAGGAAACGGACGTTCTGTGCACATTGATCACCTGGGCATGGGAGAGAAGTTCACTATATAAACTGGGAATATATGATACTGCATTTATTTGTAACTCATTCTCACACTTCCCCATCTTAAGAAACAGACAAGATTTTTGGTGGTACTGTCTTTGTTTTTCTAGATTTTGCGGATTATTTCAGCTTATAATGGAGACTTGGGCCTGATTGCTATGAATGGTAACACACCACTTCATTATGCTGCAGAGGGAGGATTTGCAAATTGCTGCAAGTTTATAGGACAAAGAGGTACATTAAAATAAGTTACTTTGCAACTATCATGTATGTTCTTTTTCTGGGCTATGGGTAATATTTCACTTGGCTTTTAGGAAGGATTTGACTCTCTGGGGTATCATGTGGCAAACATAGTTCTCATTAAGAAGTGCCTAACATAGGCTATTGTGAGTTATTTCTACTCAAGTTGCTAAGATGAGAGAAAACATCTCTCAAAGAAAACACCAGAAACCATAATTTAGAACTAGACTGTATTAAGTGGTTCTGGTTTTAGTTGTTTTAGAAGTATTGCACTTAAACTTCCAATAGAAAATTAATTTTTGCTTTGCTGATAATTAAAAAAAATATCACAGTGTAGTCATGGAGAAAACTTGGCACACCTGGGCATTCAAACATACTCCAAAGCAGCTGTGAACATTTTCTAACTTAATCAGATGATGATAGCACTTCAACCTTTGATTCAAAAGGACGATACAAAATCCTACCTTCTGTTCTTGTGATTCAAACTTTTAACTACCGGTCACTGCCAAATTGCAAAGTTGGGGTATAGAACACAAGTGATATTTTAATCTTAGTTTGTTTCCTGTTAACCTTGCTCACCACTAAGTAAAAATGTAAAATTTTCACTAAACTTCTGCCTTTCTATACATATTCATGAGAGGACAGATGAGTAGAGCATGGGTCTCCCAAGGAATCTTTCTTTGGAAAAGAAATATGGAGGCATTGTTAACCTTCCAGTTTGAGACCAACAAAGCAGTTCCATTTACTATCGCTATTTATAGTTAAGACAGTGTAAAATTGTAGACCTGTGGCAATTAGTTGCATGTATGTTACAAGTCTCTTATAATTAATTAGGAATTCCACTGCATTATCAGTGAAAGTGTGTCCATATTTTTAGGCTGTGATCCTACGTGGACAAACCTGTTAAAAATGACCCCAAGAGCCGTTGCCAAGAAAGGCGGTTTTAAAGCAGCAGCAGCAGAATTGCGTAAAGTTGAAAATACCTTTATGAAACAGTCCAGATCGGGGGCTGAGGCGGACAACCCTCGCTGGGCACTGAGGCTGTACGACTGGTCCTTAGAGCACCAGGCTGCCCTCTGCAAGGCGTTCGAGGCCGTCGACCAAGGATATGGGACGGTAGCTAAAGATGATTTTATATCCGTTATTCAGCAGCAGTGTCCCTTTGTGGACGTCAAACAAATACAAACTATTGCTCAAATGCATGAAGGATCTGACCCTGAGGGAATCAACATAGAAGAATTTTTTAAAGGCTCTAAATACCTGCAGAAAACCTGTCTTATATCGTCCTTTGGACCCAAAGGGAAGAAGGGGAAGAAAGGGAAGAAAGGAAGAGGCAAAAGAGGCATCGCCGTCCCCGTGCCGATTTGTGTTATTCCGAAGAGCGCATGTCCACGTAGGGAAGATGGCTTCCCTGAGTACATGATTGAGGCTGTTCAGAGCATTGACGATGGCCATCGTTTTAACCGAGATCACGCATCTGCCCACCCCGTGCACGACGACCGTGCCTGGTATATAGACGAGCCAAGGAAAACGTACATGAATATTAACTACCTTGTCAGAGCAGGAGACATTCTGTCGCTGCAGAAAGCGTTTGAGGAGGGTGTGCCCGTAGACGTAAAAGATAAATATTACAAAACACCTTTGATGGCCGCATGTGCAAGTGGGAACATAGACATTGTGCAGTATCTTCTGGAAAAGGGGTAAGATAATTTCAGAGGGGTTTTTTTTTTTGTTCTTTGGGGTTGTTTTTTGTTTGGTTTGGTTTTGGGTTGTTTTTTTTTGTAAACTGCTGTTTTAGAAGTACTTTCAAAAGCTTAAATTTCTAGCAAACATTTGAATGCAACAGACTATGGTTTGGTTTTTCTTTACATAATGTTTAGTATTAAAGTTAGTTTCATAAGATCCTGACTTAGAAGATTAGTTTATTATTTTTCACATTTTGTAATACGGAAATAGAAACACCCAAGAGGTCAGTTCCCCAGATTTGAAATTTTTGGTGTCTGGGCTGTTGCCATTTTGGTCAGATGCAGCATACCTACCAATCCGGCCTCTTGGAACTGCAGTTAGTTCATACCCACATCTCGAGTTCAAAACAGAACTCTCAAAATTCAGATGAATGATTTAGGAGAAACCTGGCCTAACAAGGTGCTCTTAGCTGAATCATCAAGGCAATCCCTGACTTCCCTGTTCCACATGCCAGGGCCTTTGCATGCAAATACGTTAAGGGGATAAGCCTTATAATCACTTTCCTCTGCAGGCTCAGCAGGCTGAGGCAGCAGGATTTACACCAGAAGCGCGTGCTGCTATTTAGCCTGCTCCTCACTTTAGAAGCGCTTCAGCAATTTTGTAGCCTACAGACACAGTTGTGAAAAATCTCAATGACAGCTTAAAAATGAAAGCAATTTGGGAAAGATTCAGTCATACTTGTGGAATAGCGTAATCTCTTTTTTATTGTTAGGCTGCTGTAGTTCTATAGTCATTGAGATAAATGCTTAAATGAACATTTTTCAAAGATATTTACATTAGCTTTGTTCTCTACCTACAGCTAGAATTAATTTCAACGTTAATTTCTCAGGATAAGTGGCTGTAGTTGTTGCTGCAGCACGTGGATCTTTACACACCCTGGTAATAACACTGGCACTCCTGGAACATAGGGAAAGTTCTATCAATGTGTACATTCAGGTCTTCCAAAGATAAGGATGCAAGAGGTAGCAAGTTAGTCTCCACTGCTTTTGTCAAGCCTCACTACACAACACGGGAGTCATATCTTACTGTATTTAACAGTTAGACATAGAAATGTAATAACTTCGTTTAAAAATATAGTACCAATTCTGAGATTTTTAAATGGACAGAAATCAGAAAGTGGAGAGGAAAGTTACCAGCACAGTGTCTAGCTTTGTGTCTTTCAACAGCGTGGACTTTCAGATACTTTCAAGTTTGGTATGGGAGTCAAAATACTCTTTACAATACAGCCTTTTCACTACAGTTTCACAAATCCATATCAAATACATCAAAACATTTATCCAGTGCTGTAGAAAATGCTGAGGTTTAAACATAAATTGGTGGTATCTACTTTCTATCTTGTTCCAGAAAGACTCAGAAGTAAGTTAAATTTGGGCTAAAGGCAAATTCAGTGTTTAATCAGGAGAAAATGCTGAAGAATGTTTGTCAGTGCTGTGTTTTTCCTGTTGCCTTTGATTGGTTTGTTTCTGAAAGAATGAATTTAGCAAAAAAGGATTCAGGGGCAGACAGACTATCAGTACAGGCATGGAGGCTGGATTGAGAAAGTCAGATAATTGAAACCACCTATTTTAATGAGAAATATAAAGAAAATTGCAACTGCATACAAATAAACCATAATGGCTAAGCAACTGAAAGATAACAAAGGTAAAACTGCTAGGTCTGGGGAATTTACTGCAAAAAGATCTCACCAAAGGTAGAATTCTGGAAAAGATTAAAAATTTAAACAAGAAAAGATGAACAGATGAGTCTGTTCTTTTGATCTAGAGTTAATATTAATGATCTGACCAGAAAAGCAAAAAGCTATCCCTGGAAGCAGCTTCCTTCCTAATTTTTTTCTTCCTTCTCCCTCCCTCCATGCCTTTCAGGAAGGCATCAGCTCTTTGTCCCTAGTGTAAATGGGACAGTGATCCTAACTCAGTTCAGGACTTCTAGGCTGTCCTAAAGACAACGGAAAGTAATTCACTTTGGTTACTGGGGAATCCCCTCATGAGGTTTTGACCTCTTCTGAACCTACACACGGCACACACGAGAGATCCCAGATCTGGTAATGGACTGTGCTTTCTTCCAAGAAGAGGGGAACCGTATTTCTTCCCATTTCACACCACTGAGGGGCTCTAGCGGCTCTTGGGAACAAGAGCCTTGCTTGCATGACTCCAGCCTCCAAGCTCCCAAGGCAGCCCGTTGCTAAAAGGCTGATAATACTTTTCCCCTCAGCTTCATCCAAAGGCAGCATATTGGAAATGTTTCCCCCAAACTGGCCCTTGCATTCTCTGGAACTGGCCAATTTTAACCCGGGAGCAGACATAGATCTAGTGCAGCAGCGCAGTTGCTGAAAGTTTTAAATCCTCAGATTTTCTGAGATAGACCTCTAACTCATTTGTAAGTTGGACAGTAGGCAATTTTGTCACGTTTTAGAACACCTGTTCTTGGCCCAGAAGCATTCTTTTTTCAATTCCTTATCCTGATTTTTACCATTCTTAGCGAAGCTGAAGCACAAATACTAGCAGCATTTTACAGGACTAAGCTATTTGAATGCCTTTTTTTTCTCTGTACCTGTGAAAACCTCCACATAGAGAATGTGTTGGCTTAGAGGGGAATATGATCAACCCCCAGCACACTTTTACAATTAACATTCCATGACAAGCAGGCAGTAAAATTGTTTCAGAGTAGTAGCAGCGATATGAAAAGATTTATTTATGTTGAATATGCCATTGCAGCGGGTAGTTATTATCGAGTGTACTTGGAGCTGTGGATGTTCCTGTATGTAGTCGCTAGCTTCACCTGCCACAACTTCTCTTGTTCTTTTGTAGGGCTGATGTAAACGCAACAGACAATTTCATGTGGACTCCCCTCCATCACGCGTGCTATAACGGACACCTAGATATTGCTGAACTGATGGTGGAGGCTGGAGCAGACGTGAATGCACCTGCAATAGGCAGTGCAACCCCCCTAATGAGAGCCATTGAGATCTGCAGATTGGATATAGTCTATTTTTTAATTAATGCGGGTGCTGACATCGAAATGACAAACAGCAATGGTAAATATAAATTTCTCCCCAAAAGGCTTGTTTCCTTATGTGTGTACATGTTTTATTAAAGAGACCAAGTTCTCGGAACACTTAGAGACATGTTCTGGATTTATGATTGCTATCAGGATGAAGGTAAGAGGTTCAGTTATTTTTCTACAGCACAGAGTCACTATTCTAAGCAGTTGGCTTTTCTGTGTTTTAAGCATCTAGAAAATAAAGTAACATGATTAATTACATGATTAAGGAGGCTGCTGCTCCTCACAGGATATATACAGTTATATGTATATACAGAGTCTTTGGAAAAAAAAAGTCTAGCTAGTTGTTAATGCTGTTTGATGGAAAATTAGGTTTTAGTTGTAGACAGTGTGTACTCAGCCACTCATTTAAATAACTTATTTTTTTATGCACAGGGAGCATTGGTTAAAAAATTTCTTGCTGCTTAATATGTAAATATTACCTCCTGAGAAAAAAAGTGACTTAACAGGAAAACAAATCTGAATTGGTATTGAAGTGTTACCTCCTCGCAGCAGATCCCCACTCAGTATTATTTCCTCTATTTTCAGAGTAATTTAAACAGTTAACACTTACCACGTTTTAAGCTCTCGCTCTCACATAGGAAGCAACACTGCTACATAATGAGACTTTCCTTCCCAAAACGCCTAGTAAGTGAAACCCTGCTTGGAGAAGGGATGTGTATTCTCCATTTCTGTTACCATGTGAAATTCTAATTCACACAGCAGTTTAGTCTCACAGGGTTTCATCTCATAAGATCCAAGAGAGTTTTTCCTTTATTAAACACTAAAGGTGTTCAGCCCCATTTAAGCCACGGAGCTTTCCCTTGCCAGCCACAGAGCAAGCACTGGAAGAGAGATACTTAGAGTAACTTGGTCTACATTCCTAACCTTGCGCTATGCTAGCCATCTCCTAGTGCTAAACGCTCTCAGCTCTCTAAGATCAAAGTTACAACCTGCAGGACCAGTATATTAAGCTGCAAATGTCAGGACATTAAGAGCAAAGCAACCACTCCAAAAATTCCTGCAATGTTTGGTGTCAAGCTTCCTCTTTGCAAGGCTTTATTTCTGCAAGCAGTGCTGATGACTGCCAGTCCTCACACCAGTGTCAGGCACACTGAATGGTTAATAAAAGAGAGGCCTAATTAAATTCATTTGACTGTAGTGTCATTATCCATTTGCAATAACAAGTGCCAAGGGTAATTTTCATGGCTTATGCAGGTATTTTTTTTTTTTAAATACAGGAAAGACTGCTCTTGATATTGCTAAAGTATTTGCAAATTCTCAAATAATTGATCTGCTCCAAAATAACCTGGACAATTTGCCAGAAGTACCAGAAAAAAAAGCAGCAGAGAACGAAAAAGTTGTGAAGCCAAAGTCACGTTCTACGCTGACGCCTGTAAAGGTACAAGCTGAGAAAAAAAGATGTATGAGAGGTAGTAACAAAGGATGGATTTGCTAATAGTTAGTGGAGTGCTTCTTTTGTTTGTTTGCCCCCTGTGTGTCTCTAAAGCTATTAATCAGCAGTTTTGTTAAAGTGAGCATTTTCAGAAGTCAGTACTTGTTCTTGCCAGTACTACTTGTTCATTGATTGAAATTTTGACTTGTTAATTATATGAACTTCATGTCTTCCCCAGTCCTACTCATGAATTATATCCTGTATGACTGACAGGTCACAGAATAATACTTCCTCTTCTTTTCACCTTCCTCCTGAAGTGTATGATCATCTAACTCTGTTGTGATAAATACTGAACAACTGATAACCATAATTTCATACAGGGAGCACCTGTTTCTTCACAGGATAAGATCAAGACCCTTCAAATTAGTAGAAAGGTCTTTTTATTCTGCTAATTGAACTCACGGAGGTGATATCAGGCTATTCTCATTTTCCAGCTTGTCTCACATCCTTCCCCTTCTACTCTTGACCGGAATCCTAGTTCTCAAACCCCACACTGATGTTTGGTTGTTGTACTCCTGAAAGCCTTTCCTGCGGCCCTTGGGAGCCTTGAGCACCTTATGATTGTCCTAGTTCCCAGCTGACATCAGCCTCTGTGACCACATCCTGGTTGTCTTACTGTGCATGAGATCTGCCTGATTTACCAGTGGTACTTGTTAGTCAGACCCAGGATGCTATTTAGAGAGAAAATGCAATTGGATCTGCATTGCTGGAAGCATCCTTCAGCGGTCCTGCCCTGAATGGTGTAGTAAATATGTCCCAGTAGCCAAATGTTGGTTTTCCTCTTTCAAGAATGTTTTGAATCTGTCAGGGATAGTGTAGGACTGGGCAGGAGGACAACCACCTCAGGTGGACAACCTTATTTATTCATCACCCAGCATAGGCTGGGATCCGCAGTGGTACTAGGTGATTGCTGAGTCTTAAAGAGCAGTTCATGTTTTAGTGTCCAAGGAGAGTCATCCCCTACCTTTTCAAGGGTTTCCCTCTGAAATTTTGGTTATAAAACAAATACCAGCTTTAAGAAAACCAGATTCTGAACAGATTAAGAAATTACACCCACAGTAAATAGATAGCGGAAGTATCAGAAGATGCAGGATGTGTGCCTTGCTTCTGAACGCGGTATATTTGTATAACCAAAAACTACTTCTCTCTCAGTCTTTACAGACATCTCTGCCAGCTGAAGAAAAATCCATTCTTGAAAAGCCAATGCATTTGGACAACATTGTTCATTTGAACTCTTTGATAACCAGCGGTGCTGTCAAGAAAGATAACATTGCATTCAAACCCAGAAAAGTACGTACAAGCAGCAAAACATGAGCAGTTTCATGGCAATTGAAAGGTAGACCTTGCTGTAGATCAGAAACCAAAACAATCCGATGACGTGACTTCACAATTCAACTAGCTTATAGATGCCATGACACAGGCTAGAGGGATTGCCGCAAAAGAATAACGAAGTAGAGAGTTCCTACATTTGTGTGTATGTATTACATACACACATATTTGTATAAAACAAATTACCATGGAAGTCAAGCTCTTAATCGGGTTTTAAAATAGGATTGATGTGGAGCCACAGTAAAATAGAAATGCAACTACAATAACGGTATGGATTTTTACATTCCTGCACCGAAAGGATGGGAGTCCTTGTGCATGGGACTCACACCAAGTTCTACCTTGCCTTCTCAATTAGTTATCACACAATTACTAACGTCAGTGACAGTTACTGAACTAAATGGATCACAGTACACTAGATATTGACTTCCTAGAGTTTGAACACTGGAAATATAATTTTTTTTTATCAGAGGCTTGTTAATACTCATCAGCAAATAACCAAGAAACAGAAAGAAAGAATCACAGATAAGTATTTAAAAAAACCATTTTTTTCTCCTAAGGACAAAAAAAAGGAAAGTAATACCATTGCTGACTTAGAAGTTTTGTTTAGAGTTTGTTTACCATTTCCCTAACCCTGATTTGTGCTAGTTTCTGCAATGGTCTCAGGGGAACATGGCTACGCTGCCAGTGACTCTACAGCTAGTTACTGTTTTGCACTCTGAGGAGCTTGGGCCCAAGTCAGTCATTCTAAACAATTAGCTTTGGATCTTCTTTCCCATGTTATCTCTAATCTGATCCCATGGCATGTTAGAGACTGGAACTGGCAACGAGAGGATGCTCTGCTTATACATAGACAAATTGCTGTGGTATCTTCTGCTGGGAGGCTGCACAATTCTTCTATGTCTCAGGGTGGAAAGGAACACTAGAACATGGCTCTGTTTGGCTAACAGTATCTTCTTAATGCTTCAGTTGCAGAAGTCACATCCAAATTAACTACACATACCTTTATTTTGTAGATTTGGGCCCCTGACGCCGCAACAGAGGAGCTGGTAAGAAAGCAAGAATTGCTCCATGAACGCTTTATGCTTGATGGCCAGTCAGAAAGCTCCACACCCCCCTTTAATAAAAAAACTACGGAATAAGCACACCATCTGGAAGAAGCTACTTCAGCACTTGTTTTGAGGGGACAAAGATCTAAAAGGCTGCTCCTCCAGAAGGAAGGAATCATGCAGTGCTCAGTAAATATCTCAGTTATGATAAAAAACATAGTAGCAAGTTTTTCCTCTGTAGATTATGTTGCTTACACACAATCTTTTGTTAAGGGATTAATCTAGGAAAAGGTTTATCCTCATGTGATTGTAAGTCTTGGAGCTGGCTCAGTGGAGTTAGTGGAATCACCACTGTTGTGACACACACATGTCCTTTTTCTTTGAAGAGGTATGGCTTTATAAGGCTATTTTTCTCCCCGATGTAAAACTTCTTCCTGAAAGATGGAAGTGTTACCCTTTCTACTAAAAGGGTATGAAATACAAAGTTAGCATTCCAAAATTATTTAAGACACCAGTGGTTTCGGTTGTCTGCAGATGCAACAGAGTACAGAATTTCCAGCCAGGACCGCTGCTGTCTATCTTACTGCTTTCATCTCCTCTCTCATACACTTACAAGAGCGTGCAAAACTTTCTACTTGCTCACTAGGGACTCAGCGCGTCTTGAGTTCTGCTCATTATCTCTGCAAAATGATTGGCAGCAGAGAAGGGAGCCAAATTTGAAGCTTTAAAAAGGTAGTAACAGGTGATAAATTTGGGGTAAGCAGATACTGGAAATACTGGGAATGTTAGAGAAGAGCTTAGAGAGGAAAGAAGTGGGAGGGAATGCCATTAAAAAAAAAAAAGAAAAAAAGAGAAAGCAGCACACAGATATTAAATACTCTGCAACGTGCAAATAGCCTGTGGAACCCTCTAGTCCAATTATCCTTGGGAACTTAAGAACTATATTTGCATAGGTTGTGAGAAGAGTCTAGTTAGCTAACAATAAAAGTCCGTTGTGTTTCAGGACCTCAACTAATTGCTGCTGGCACACGACAGAGGAAGTTTTCTAGCAATGCAGTTCACTCCCTAATTGTCCAGTGTGGTGATGTATGTCCCCCTTAGGGGAGGGGACAGCACTGGCCTAGACAAACACTGTAAATTAAATTAGCTTCTGGTTTGATAGTCCCTATTCTTCAAATTTATTTTAATGTTGCGAGACTTTAAGAGCTGTCTGGCGCAAAAGTGCAGCTACTTTCAAAAATTTGTCTTCAACTGCAAGTCTTGAACTCCAGAATCTGAGCTTCAACCTGGGTTCTTTCCTTCTGGTTCATCATTTCGTGTAATAAGAACCAAGTTTCACCCTTGTTAATGTGTGTCATACCATTTCCATGCCTGGATTTGCCTAGGTATGAAGGGAGCGAAGTGGAAGACGGCTGGGGAAAGCCTGTGCAGTCATGTTCTTAAAGACACCACCACTGCCTGCATGACACCGTGTGCAGCGATCCCTTTTGAACTGTAGCTGCACATCCAGATGGAAAGGTGGTATTTAGTGGATAACCAAGACAAATGCAAAGCGAGTAGATATATTTAGTGAGATACTATTTTCAAATACTACTACTGAACACATTTGTATGAATGTGGTTGTGCACAAGTAGTTTATGACAAGTTGCTTACATTGAGAAAATATCTGGGTATGTCTATCACTTTAATAGTTCAGTATAAAGAAAGACTTTACAGGCAAGTGAGATACTATTTCAAATCTCATCTGTCTTGGAATTCTTAATATCAGCATATCATTTTTGCCTGTCAGCATAAAACTGCTGGCTGCTGATGATTATAAATAACAAAAATAAAGCTAGTAAAGCTAGTCATAGAAGGCAGAGCAGGCAATGAGCAGGATTCCCATGAACAGCTGTAAATAAAGCTGCATCTCCAAAAGAAGGAGAGGCATGCAGTCAGTTTGCTAAACAGCAGCCATCAAAATTAAAAAAAAAATAAAAATCAAGCAGGACAGTCAGAAACTCCTAACTCATCCTGTAAAGGAAAACTATGTTTCTGGCAGTTATGTTGTGGAGATTAGCTCTCTGCTGTTAGAGCCAGCTGCTAGCTTGCCTCTCTGGAAGTACAGAAGTACTCCTCACTTGGGTAACTACTGCATGAGGGTAGGGACCATTTTCTGCTGGCTGTGCTCGTGACAGATAACTCAGCAAGTGGGAGAGAACTTGACTGCAAAGGGAACAAGCTAACCTGGCCAGCAGAACAGGGCTGTCTCCTGCATCAGCTCAGAGCATGATGCAGAGTTAGGCTCGTTGGCCTAATATTTTCTGTTCCTGTAGGAAATCCCCATGCTTTTTCATCCCAGCCAGAACAGGCTGCAGACTCTCAGTCTCTTTACATCTTGTCCCACAAAAAGAAAGGTGGAAAGAGTTGTGCCTCAGCTGAACACAACACAGTGGCTGAGTAGAAAGCAGTATGGCCTGCTGGCTTCTCCGTAGCTCCCTGGTTTTCTCCATGCCAGGCTGCCCAAGAAGTTGGCAGACTTGTCTCACACGCTACCACCCCATCTCTTATCCAGCCCTCAGCCTGGGAGTGGCTTTCTGCAGGAGCATGGTGCAAAATTACAGAAGAGGTGAGACAAAGCATCACCACGCACAGCACAGGGTTAGCCACTCGGTAGTGTGCAGTTGTGAAGACAGCTCGTTTTGTGCAAGAGAAGGAACAGTTACCAAATATACACGAGCGTTGTTATTCAGGACTCCCTGACCCAGGAATTCCTGTCTCCATCCCCAGTTGTTGTCTCAGGCTAGGTTGGTTGGTGCTTTTTGCTGCTATTATGGAGCAATGGTATTGTTTAGGGCTTTCAAAGTCTGTCTGAGCATTAGGATCTCATCAACTGAGTTGCCTCAGTATTGTCTCTTGAGGGTATCAAACAATAAATGATGTCACTATAAAAATCCAGTGCTCAGAAAAAACATTGTTGCATGAACAGTCAACTCATTCAGGTCCCAGTGGCAGAGGCAGGTATCAGGAGAACAAATTGAGGGGTTTGGCTGGAGTCAAGAAGCACCTTTCAAGATTGTCCTCCTCAAGCGTGCTGATGAGTATGCGTTTAGAGACTCCACACTTGTCCACCAGAAGTGGCATTAGGAGAGTCTGTGGCATGAAGTGACAGCAGCATAGGAGGTTTTTAGGGATGTGATAGCAGATATCACGACGGCAGTCAAGGGATAAAGCTCCAGAGCTTAAAACCAACATCAGCAGAAGGACGGGTATTGAGTACAGAGCTGGGAGGGAGCGAAACGCTGATGGACTGGTCATGGAAAAGCCAAGCGATGGTTTGGTGGATGGTGTTAAAAGGTACCAAGTGACAGAGAGAGGCCTCAGTAAGAGAGCAAAGCACCGCTCTCCCAAGCGAGAGGCTTCTGGGAAGTTGAGTCAGCTGCATGACAGAAAGTGTACTGAGAAGGAAACTTGCAGGTGGGAGTTCAAAGAGATTATGAGTGTGACTCAATCTCTTGAGACACATAGCACAAGTGAAAAATAAATCAAAGGGGAAAACCAATGCGGAAAAACGCAGAGGGCAGCAACACGAAGGAAAAGGAAAGACGAGCGTTGCACAGCTACACAACCCAAGACAAGATGAGCTGTCTAATAGCTTTGGTTCACAATCAGGCTGTGATCTAGCCTTAGCCACCCGTCACTATTTGCCTTTAAAGTTCAAGATGCATGTGAAGTCCTCAGGTATTGTTTCAAACTAACATGGGCACCTCAGACCAGCTGCTGTTGACACCCAAAAGTGCTTTGCGTACCACTCCATTGCAGAATACAGGCAATTGCATTTCTCATCCCCCAGTTTCTAAGATGTGCTATTTTAAGCTCACTTGCAAACCATGTGAAATTCAGGCTGAGTATTGCTGTTGTAGATACCATTGGCACACATTTATGTGCTCAAAACTCAGTTCTTTAGCTCCGGGGTGCTTTTCAAAGGCTTCTCATTATGCATGAAGCCCCAGTGCTGAGTAACAGACTCAAAATTCATCAGATACTACAGGACATGATAGTAACTGCGCACCAAGAGATATTTGGTGAAAAAGATCCCAGTGAATGATCAGCTGCTTCAAGCGTTTCTTTTCACGTACGGGGACAGCTGGATTGACGCACACCTAATTCCCCATTTTATCCAGAGCCCCTACCCCGACAACCCACACATTTCTACCCAAAATGCAAATGTGCACATCCTTTGTGCAGTTCCTCTGTCCCCGAGACTTCTCTAAGCCACTACATAGTTTCACCAGCTTGCCTCTACTATTACTCTTAATCTAGGAGGAAGACCTTATCAGAGTTTCCTTATGCTAAACAAACAGCACAACAAATCATCGCTCCGATATGAAGACAGCTTCAGCAAAGGCCACAAAATAAGATAGATTTGACAAGAAGTCCTCTCACCTCTGTTCTCAGATTAGCTTACACACTTCCTACATCCAGTGCATGTATTTTTTTTTTTCCTCAATTTACGCTATATTTCATGAAATACATACTTATGAACTGAAATATAGGAACATGCTTTTTCTCCCTATTTGGAATGGATTTACCATTCAAAACTTTTTTTTTTTTTGAAGGCAAATTGCAACACAAATATTGTTCTAGTCACAGCAATCTATACTCTTATGCTAATGCAAAACAGGCAATAGAAAGTGGAATTCTTGAGCAGCTGTAAGTGCAGTGGAGGTAATAAATACGGTTACAGCTTAGGACCTTTGAACAGCTCCTGAATAGCCCAGGCAAACAATTGTTTGGGATTCAACCCCAGGAAATTTAATTTAGCCTTACGACTGCTGCAAATCCCTTGCCGTAGCACCAAGGAACATCTCATTTGTAATCAGAAATCAGGGAAGAGTTCCAGCAAGAGGAACTGAATTGGCTTTAAGGGGCTGGAGGATTTCCTCATCCCCAAGTAAGGGCTCTGCTTCCCCTCTCTCCCCCTAGACTTGGCTGGGACATGGTATGTTGTCATAAGCCTTGGAGACCCCTGGAAGGAAAAGAAAAGAAAGAAATAGTAAAATAAAACAGAGTATTGCTGAGAGTGAGCTTACAGAAAGGGTGGGGTGAGTAATGAGCCTCTCCTACTACCAGCAACACTTGTACAACCCAACAGCTCTTCTCCCATAGCACAGGGCTTACAGGGAAATCAAACACATTGCTACATCTGTCCAATTACTACAGCTTGTGACATGCTGCTTACAGGAGAAAGAGTCCAGGTACCCCAAAAAGAAAAGACGGGAGAGCTGCAGAAAGACAGAGCTGACTATAAAAACAAGAATCTGCTACCTGCTAAATTTCCACAATCCAGCTCCTACCTGGTGACTAAAGAAAACAGAAGCAGCCTAGCACATCACAGGGAATTGCTGTTGAGCTGTACAACCATCACAGAGAGACAACCAAAAACATTCACAGGAGCCAAAAGTAGCTTCAAATTGCCTATTAATTCTGAATGTCTGTCAGCAGTTATTATCTGATGAGCCAGAGTGACCTGGCATCTACTAAAGAGAAGGAATCAAATCTAACCATTACTTAAATAGCTAAAGAATCATTTCATCATGACTTTCATCTTCTGTGCCTTTTAGCCCCCCTCTTCACAGTACCTTATTCCTCCCGGCAGCACTGCCCTCTCAGCTTGCCAGAGCTGCTTGGCCCTTTACTCCCCCCAACACTTTTTCCTGTTCCATCTGAGGGGATCGCATTTATAGAGGTGCAGGCCCTCCCTCTCCCAGCTGACTTGAATTGGCTGTTAGTTGCCAACATCTGGGGCTTTCCCTTACCGGCCTGACAGTTTAATGGTTTCTTGTAGTTACTATTTGACTCTTAAACCCTACCTGGGTGAACAGATTTTAATTTCTGAGTAAACAAGGAATATCTGTCTTTTGGCAAACTTCTGTGTACTGAAAGGCACCATCTGCATCTGAAAAATTTGCATCTTTTAAAAAATGAATTTGCTGAGGCCAGGCTCCTAACCTTGTGCAATGTGCTTTTGGTGAACAACTGTGGGAGGGAACTTGTCCTGAATATAAAAAATATTCAGCGAAAATGAATTTCAGAGATGCATGTTGCTTTGCTTACAGAAAGCAGTTTTACAATGAGCCTTGAGCATTCATAGCAAGATCTGCTGGGGGAACACTGAAAAATGTTGGCATATTTTCCTCCTAAATAACTTTTTGATGAAGCTTGTAATCAAAACTTCAAAACTGACCATTTTCCTTCAAGCTCCAGATAGGGTTGTAAATTAAAAAAAAAAAAAAAAAAAAGAGAAACCCCATCCTTAATGTCTCTGTTTTGGCAGACTTTTCAGAGTTGCCATTAATAGTTTTCACTAAAATAAATAACAAAAAAATAAATCTGTGGGCTTTGGATGGTTCTGTTTACTTGACTCTATTTGCATGCTTATCCAGTCAGGGAAGACAAACACTTGCTCATGCCACGTCTGACCCATCACCATCCAACGCCTCAGCTGCAAAGCCGAATGCTAACTACTGCCTGTTCACAGGGAGCGTGTGCAGCAGTCTCGGGCGCTTGGGAGAGGTGGGATCACTCCAAGCCATGACTGAGCCCTGGGCAGAAGAGTGGGTTTGTGTCACACCGCACTGAGGAGCTCTGTTGGTTTTGGTCCTGATGCTTGCCGGGGAGCCTTGGTGTACGATCACACCACTTACTTGTGTTGGAAGGGGTGTAAAGCAAGATCCTTGCTAGACTCCTAGATTTAAAAACTGCCCTAAACCTTCAACATTTTTCTAAAATGTCAGCACCTGTGTGCCTCCCCATCTAGCAGAGCAGGTCATTTATTTCATGCTCTGCATCTCGGAGCCCAGCTTGGTACCATGAGAAGATGCCCGAGAAACTCTCCAGCACCCCTGTCTTCAGTAGATCTTCAGCTGCCGATATTTTCAGTCTGAAACTCAGCTGCAGAAAGAAACTGTGGTGAAGATGGTGCTGAGCCCACTTCTTACGGAGGTCTGTATCTAGGGACTGCTTGTGAATCTTGCATTAAAGAGGCACTAGAAAAAAAAAAAAAAGCTTCATAATGCTACAGGTCTGGATTTGGAGCATGCCATCATGCATTAGGACAGACTTTCCTTCATGCTTCAATGGGCTGCCTGTTCCTTCCCCACATAAAGTACGTTCATGTCCAATCAGGACCAGTGCTGAGCGTGGGAGGAGGAGGAGGAGGAGGAAGGATGCTACCCTGCTAGACACCGTCACAGCGCAGTGAGGCAAGAAACACCCTGCTCCTTCCTTTTGTAGTAGAAAATGCCTTATAATTTAAGAAGGCTTGCACTGCAGCAGCTGAGACATCAGTACTTTTTCACTGGGTTTTCTACCTGGGGTACTGACAACAGTCAGAAATGTGCCTGGAAGCAATAAACTAAGCCAAAAAAATAAAGCAGAAGTGAAAGGAACAATTGAAAGTCACATCTGAACAGGGAAGACACTGTGCCAAAGCAGTCAGCAGCCTGATGGATATTTTAGATGTTTAATCCTTCAAATATATGCCAAATATATACCTGCATGTCCTCAGCAGCCAGCTGTGCTTCAGCATGTGGTTCACTCCAAAAAAAATCCCAAATGTTGGTGCCTGTCTTCTGCCAGAGCTTCTGATAATAACAGGTTATAATTATTTAAGTTAACAGTAATAATTGCAATACAACACAAATAACTGCGTCCCTAAGAATCCCAGTTTGGGGAGCCACAATCCAGCAAGTAGCTTTCTGCATCCATAAAGCTGAATCAGTTTAGGAGGAAATCCCTCGTGTGTGTGGTAGCAGAGCGGAGCTGGGGGACAATCTCTACCTGGCCCCTTCAAAGCGAAGGGTTTCTGGTGAAATCGAACCGTTTTGCTGGGCGATGCCCCCAGAAAGCGATGCGCAGAGTCCGCTTCTCCGCAGCAGCCTGGGAAATGGGACGATGGTGATGTGCTCTGGCACTCGCTGTTGCTACGGGTTTAACCCTGCTGGGAAAATTTGCCCCCCAATTGCCAGTTTGCCCAAGATCAATCTAACGAGGCAAGGAAAAGCTTCCTGGCACCATCTCGGTCAGGCGTTAGCTGCTGATGCTGATCCCTGGGTGGGCAGGAGCTTGGTGCGTGAGCGGGCTCACGCTGTCCCTTTGCTGGTTTTCGAACCTGCAGGCTTTAATGACGGAGGGGAAGGCACGGAGAGAAAGCCGCTGGTGATGTCGGAGGCGCAAAGAGGAGGCTGCTGGTGCAAGGGAAGCAAAGGTCTGCTCCTGGGGGCTGGGGGTACAGCAGCGGCTGCGGCAGAAGGAGGGAAAGGGGCAGCTTGCCAAGACACCGTGACTAAAAGTCGCTGTCAGGGGAAAGGTCCCTCTGTGAGGCTTTTGCCTCGGCTGGGCAGGAGGGACTGAGCATTTTGCACGCTCTATTTTCTTCGCAGCCCAAAGCAAGACCTGGGGCTCAGATGTCATTCTGAATTGCTTTTCCCCTTCCTTGCAAATATTTAACTGCTGTATTTTCCTTCTGCCAGCCAGCTGACAAGAGTGAGCTCCTGCTGCAAAGCATAGGCCAGAAGGACAGAAATACATTTGCATTCCTTCGAAGTGCGTCAGCGATGCAGGGGTGAGCCCTTGCCGGTGTTTCTTGGCTGACGAGGGACCAGGGGGACGCGCACCCACCTCTGTCCCCACCTAGCACAGGCAGGTTGCTCATGTGAATATAGAGGAGGAATATTTTTTTCTCCCTCTTTCTGGCCACTGCCGCAGGATTTTCATAGCAGTGCTTTCTTCCAATCTCTGCTGCCCTCTGCTGATGCAAAGCCAAGCAGAGAGGAGAGCCCTTGCCATGAGCCAAAGCCTCAGGTTTTTTTCTGCAAAAGCTCGCCCTCATCCTCACTAAAACAGCAGCATAGTCACAGCCTGTGGTTTCCTCTTCTTTGTCCCCAACGCAAATGCTGAAGCCATGTCACTCGGGGAAGGACTTCTTGTTTAATCAATCAAAATGATTTTGAAGGAGCTAATTTGTTCTCATTACCTCACATCAGGTAAATACTGGTTTAATCAATTTACAGACTTTAATATTAGGAAAAAAAAGGGGGACGGGGGGGGGTAAGATGAGAGTTAAAGGCTCTGGCTTGAAACTGGGTCTCTACACTTAGGATTTTCAACTTGATTTTCTCCCTGCGCCAGGAATAATTTTGGGAAACTTAGCCCTGACCCATCCACTGCTGCTTACAACCCCACATTTAGATCAGGCATCTGTTTTCCATCAGCAACCCAAGGAAGAGGCTGCCTCCTGCAAGGGCTGGGCTCTGGTGCAAGAGCAGAGGGGAGAATATTCTCTAATCCCTGCCTGATGCGCTTTTAAAATAAGTTAAGACAAAAGCTGCCTTTTTTATTGAGATAAATGCCACGATAAGTGAGCAGGGACAGAGTCAGGCTGCTGCATGTATATAAAGGCTGCCAGTTCTTCTCCAAGCTCCGCTGTTCTCCTCACCTGCTGCAAAACAGAGCTTTAAACTGTGTGTAGGTTGCTCTGCTTCTCCTGCATATGCAGAGACCAGTTTAGAGGAGACAAAACTCATTAGCCAGGCTTCCGGCGCGGCAGACCATGAGCCCGGTGTTGAACCTGCTCCTCCGGTGCCGCTCAGCGTCACCCTGGTCGGCCTCCATGGCCCCAGTGCTGCTCAGCAGGGCTCAGAGGGAAATGCTTCCCTAAAGGCCCTGCCAGAGAGCCAAAAAATGCCAGCAGGCTATTCCCACGCCAATTGGCTTGGTCACGGGAGGGAGGCAACATAGCCGTGTAGATAACACATCGAGCTGGAAATCCAGACCCTTTTTTCTCTCCGGCATCTCTAGGAACGATCGCTTCATTCCTCGACGTTTGAATTTCCGCCTCCGCAAAGCAAGGGCATCATTTCCACCATAAAGCAGCCTGAGCGCTGCCGGTAACAAGATTTATGATTATTGAGAAGTTATTTAGTACAGCTTTTAGATCCTGTTCCATTGATTTTGCTTCGCAGACTCTGTGGCTCCTGCCGCTATTACCAGTTAACTAACACCGGCCCTGCAGTAGCTTCTGGATGTTCTGTTTCTGGAGGAGGACCCTGGTGCTTGGAGCTGCGCAGAAAGAGGAGCATCAGCCATGATCACCAGAGGACTTACAGCCTAAATTAGATCTTGAATATAAGCTTATTTCTTTCTTTTTGTGTTATCCCCTTGGACTGCTGCTTGCAACAAGTGAAAAACACAACCACCAAAGCAATATTTAACTCATGCTATACATAAGAGGGTGAAATATCCTTCTCTGATGAGCTCTGTGAAACCTAACAGGTGATGGCAGCCCCTAAAGCAGTCCTGTTGCTTGGACAACTTGCGGCCAGTTCAACACCTCTTGCTGAGCTCTGCTGCCCTGTGCTTCTCCGCTCTGTGGTCCCCAGGGAAGGGCTTATGAGGTTGGGTTTCTCCAAGCTGATGCAAGTTTTGATCCTTACGGAGGAGTCATTTTGGTCATCTGGGCTGCAGGGTAAAGAGAGGTGCCTTGCTTAGGTGATGGTGTTTGGTTTTAGGTGAGGAGGTGGGTTAACAACTGGTACATACACCTTTTGACTCTGAGAATTTATTAGGTTGCATTACTTGGACAGCAAAAAGCAATTTTTCTCCTTCAGTAAAATCTATACCATTTGGCTTAGTGGGATTAATAACAAATAACAGAGAAAAAAAGAAAGCAAATTTGCCACAAAGCAGATTGCCTGAACATCCTTTGTATGCACGTGTTTCTGAGCGCGTGAAGGACAAGAGGCTGAGTCACCAAAGAGAAAGGTCTCAGGAAGCCCAGATAAAACATCAAACAGCTCAGCAGCATGTTTGCTTCTTTAATGCAGTTGTCATTTGGCCACAGTCACCAAATCAAGTTTCCCTTCAAGTAGCCGAGTTGTTACTTCATGGTCTGGTGTGAAACAGAAGTTCAGGGTCAGCACTGCCTGTGCTTCACCCCAGATCTGAACTAAGCTGGTTAGGCTGGGATGCAATGGTGCAGGATTCTCCATTTCCTAATGCTAGCAGAGCCAGCAAGCCGCCCCCAAATGCATCATCCTACCCTGTGGCTGCTTTTAAACCCAAACCAAATCTCAAACAGAAGCCCAGCCTGCTCCACTCCAGACGCAAAAGCCACGTTTTCATTCAAGCACTCCAAATCCCATTCACAGAGCGACACATACGATGTCTGCAGACAGGAGAGATCACGGCAGAGGCATGAAAACGCCCTCGCCGTGATGGGAGTTTGTGTACGCTGGAACATCTCAGCAGCAGTGCTGGGCCCTTTCCTCTTCAGGACGCAAAAAAAATCATCCTTGAACTGCACTAACAGATTTTGATTTTCATGTACTGAGAGGGAATGGTCAATTCTTAATAAGGTAATTAAAGTTCCTCTTTAATAAACCAGCACAAAACATTTTACGGCTCCCGGCTAGTGTCCAATGTAACTGCAGTTCAGATAAAGACACTGACAATGAACCATCCATTTCATCTAATGTTTATTGACCAGATTTAAAAAGCAGTAGGCTGTTGCAGGAATTCTCCAGAGAGCTCGCTGCTGCTGCTCTGCTGGGGGATTGCCTCCAGGTTTTTGCTTGCTCCGCTTTTCCGGCATGCAGAACGCACCTTGAGCCTCCCAGCTCTCCACCCAGAGATCGGAGCTTCTCCAGTTTCCCACCATCCACTTCCATCCCTTATTGCGACAGCGCTCAGTTCCAGGCAGCCTGCCTTGAAACCGCCAGAAAGGCTCAGCTTATCGCCACTGAAACATGATTGTGTTCCTTGTTAGGGTGCCACGCTAATTAATATATCGGAGGGGGCTGTCGCGAGCACATCCTGATTTACTGTGAGCCCAGCAGAGAGGGGCTGGGTGGAAGCGTGATGCCGGAGCTGGTTTCTTTATTTAACTCCAGAGTTCTCTTTGCCTCCCTACAGCAGCAGCTTTCTGCCTGCACTTCTCTAACACACTCTCTGTCGCAGCCCCAGGCATCACAACAACTTTGATTTCTTAAAGACAGACACAACTATATTTGTACTGAATTATTTTTACCCATAAATATCACAGATGTGAAGACAGTACAAGAAGTGAGAGAATCGTAACAAAACCAACCCTCTGCGCTCAGCCCTGGTGTTTCAAGATGCTCATGAAAAATCTAGAGATTTCAGGTCATCCAAAAGGCAGTTAAATTACATCCACAAGGATTTATTTCTGAATTTCCCAGCCTAGCTGGATGGCCAAAGCACAGTGGCCTACTCCTGGAACTTTTGCTGGAGAACAGACTTTCTCAGTTTCTGCTACCTGCTTTTTTTTCGGCTTTGCTTTATCCCTTGTGCCCTCCTGCCTCATCACAACAGCTGACACCCATTGGGCCTCCCTTGTTTCTCCTCTCCGCTGCATCCATCCCTCTCCTCCTCCTGGACCACACCTTGCGCTGGCTTCCCGCTCCATTCCTGGGATAGGCACTGTTCTGGTTTTCTCCTCCACTTTCAGCAGTGTTTCCACTTCCAGCACCGTCTGCTTCTCCCTCTTGCATCTGCCTCTTCCTCCCCACAGTTGTCTTCTTTTTTTGGCCCTCCTTTCGCTAAAACAGGGAGGGAGTTGGTATTCCTACACTGGGAGAAGAGCGCTCAGCACAGTTCTTGGGTACGGTTTTGAATTCCCATTGCTAACAGCCAGTCTCCTTTGGTTACCCAAAAGGGAGCTCAGCAGACAAGTTTTCAGCTGCCAGCTAGCGAGCATCTTCAGGAGTATTCTCTATTTCTGTCGATAGCTCCTCCATTGCTACCACCACATACCGAGATCATATATCCTAGTATTTTTTTCCATGGGAAAAGACAAATCATCCAGAACCTTGCGACTTTCAAAAAGCCATCATTGATTATCTCGCAGCGGCAACCAGGAATGTGTTGAGGAAACTTGCACTTTTGCATGCACCGGGGCACACGCAAAGATTTTTCTCGTTGGCAGGATGACAATTTGCATTTGTGCTACCAAAATGCGAATGCCACCGTGGGCCAGCTGAAAATATACTGGTAACTCCAACACTTTACATAATCCAGATGTGTGATTGACTGGTGTTGGACACTTCGCACATTGTAACAGGAGTCTGCTGGGTTTGCATCTTCAGATCAGACCAGCAGGATGTACCTGGAGGTTGTGTCAACACCAACCAACCCAAAGCAGCCGGATTCCCCTGCGCTGGTCCCAGGGAGCTCTGCCTGGGTTGGCCAACGCTCTGCCGGAGAGGTGAGGGCAGGTGCAAGGGGACAGGCAGCACAAGAGATGCTGCAGACACATCCCTACCAGAGCCATCACCCCCTTCTCACCCTCCTCCCCTGCCTCCCTGCGTGCAGACACCCTCGTCCACACACCCTGCCCCAGTGTTGCAGGCCAGCCCCGGCTGCTCACCCCCCAGATTTGCAGAGACCTGCCCACGGCGCTCCGGTTGCAGCATTCAGCTGTTCTCCAGTGCTCGCTTTCTGCTTCACCATCTGCTTCTAAATGTATTCTGTTAACGCGTTATTTTGCAGGGGCTGTTGGTGGATGAAAGGAAGCAGGTTTAACAGTCGCCACCACGCTGTATTTCTGAAACGTCAAATACTACACACCACGTCTCCTCTGGTGAGTTTAAGTGCTTTGACCTTTACAACTCCACAAAGTGTTGGAAGGCAGGGGAGGGAAAGCATGGAGGGCAACAAAACCACCCATCGCTGCTTGTGCAGGTGCTACCTGGGCAGCTGGGTTTGACCGTGCTCTGCAGACATGCTGGATGCACCACGCTCCAAGGACAAAACCCCAGGGGCACTGAAGAAATCAACACAGAAGGCGTGAGATGATCATGGTCTCCTACTTCCAAGGAAGCTCAATACTCTCTCCTTAGTGGGGGTGGTGGCACCCCACAGTCCATGGTCCCCAGGGCCAGGCCAGCTCCATTGCAGAGCCCAAAGCTGGCCAGATTGGGTCCCTCCTGCTCTCACCGGGTGGCATTCATAAAATCTTTAAGGTGGGAAGAGACCTCCAAGATCAGCAAGTCCAACTGTCAACCTAATGCCACCATGCCTACTAAGCCATGTCCTGAAGTGCCACGTCTACATGTTCTTTGAACACCTCCACCACTTCCTCGGGCAGCCTGTTCCAGTGCCTGACCACTCTTTCAGTAAAGAGTTTCCTAATATCCAACCTAAGATCTGTCTCCACTCTGTCCCCACCAGGAGAAGACACATGGCTCTGGGAGCTCAAGTGACCGGCACTGGGGTGGATGTATCCTGTTGCCATGTGGCACTGAGAAAGTAGAGTATGGCATTCCCTGCATTCTTCTGTACTAACACTTTTATGTGTTATAAAGTAAATGTTATCATAGATGAAGATGCTTCTCTGCAATCCCCATCCACGTGCTTCACCCTCCTGTTCCTCACCTCCCTTTAGCGAAGGTGTGATCCAAAGGATGACGAAGATAACAGACATCTCTCAAAACTGCCAGGGTTAGACCAGGCTCTGTTTGCCCAGCTACACATCATAAAAAGGTAAAAAGAAAATCCCTTCGCAAGATTGGCTGTAAACTGCCGTATACATAAGTTACGTTTACATGTATGTAAGGTTTATATATACGTAAACTGTACTTACATACATACATATATTAAAGCCTCTGGTAGGGTTGGATGATCCCTACAGGCTGAGCTGTTTGAATTCCTCAAGATAAGACTTAGGCACCTAATTGTATTTGCTGCACGGGGGACATTAATCTAAGATATTTATAGGAAAAAACTCATATTTTTCAATAGTTGAAATTCTTAAGGCCTTAATCAGGTTAGAGGGATTTAGAAGCCAGATTGAGATCTGCATCACATGGGAAATAGAATTGCTTTTTTTCTAACTGCCTATAATAATGATTTTAAAAGGAAAGAAAATCCTACCATTTCAGCAAACTTCTCTTCTCCGAGTCCGCACAAGCCAGGCTCCGGCAGCCAGGTGCCACCCTTCTGGTTTCCGAGAGCTCTGTAGCTTTTCAAGGCATTACCGCAGAACACAGATGTATTTTTATGGCAATCATTTTCACACCTTTGACATTGTTTTGTAACTACCTTAGATCCTGTTACGCTTCACAAAGCTGCAGAGAGAGATGAGGGCTGACAAGTCTAAATTTAAGGAGCCGAAGAGACCTGACTCACTTTCTGGCACGGCCACTGGCTCCCTGCGTGAGTGGGTAAATCACCCGGTGTCTGTGCAACGCCTCAACCTCGTCCAGGAGCCCTTCTTGCTTCAGCTGCATGTTTCAGAAGAAGTTTTCAGGGTGCAGGTCAGGATTGGAGAGCTGGTGGCATCTAGGCACGTCTCCATCACAGGCACTGAGTCCACACCCACCTTCTGTGGCCACGCGAGAGGCGATGGGTGGTCAAGGCTAATAGAAGGATCAGCACGGCAATATGTTGTGTGGGCAGGCCAAGCCTAAACTTTGTGCTTTGCTTTGGGCAACTGTTTCTAAAGAATACTGGAAACTAACCTTTCAAAACAAATCAACCAAAATTAAAAATCCAGTGGTATTTTCAGTTTCTGTTCCAAGCATTCTGCATTTCTAATGGGAAAGTAGGAAGGCGGGGAGATGACAGATACCTGGGATAAAAAATTGTATTTCATTTTCTGAGATCCAGATATTGTTTGTTGAACTCTGAAAATGTATTGCTATAGAAAATGGAAAAATGTTGATGATCCTATTTGTTAAAAAAAAATAAATTAAAAGGCCATGAGAAATCTAGAGAGAGGCCTTTCCTGTGGCCCTGCCCTCACAGCCGGGACAATCCCCTGGCTGCCTTTAACCACCTCCAACTCTGTGCTGGCCCTGTGGACCATCACTTTGCAAACAGCCGCAAAAGCCTCTGGGTCAATGCGCGCCTCAACGGCAGCGTTTGTATTTGACAAATTCTCTGCTTATGAGATCCACATATTACGGCGTCTCTTTCTTCAGTCTCAAGCATTAATCAGCAAGGCCTTTCAGGAGGGAGGAAATGGATGGTGAGTTGAGGATAACATCTGCAATGTGATTTTCCTGCTAATATTTCTGCACTGTGACTTCTGCCACATCTAATGTCAGCAGCGCTCCTTGGAGACCGTCTCCTCCAAAGCCATCTGCCTGTGTGGGTGATACCTCACGTACCTTGGAGAGAACAAGCAGAAATCCGCTACCGCTCCCCTTCCCCCCTGTCCAACAACCCGGAGCCAATAAAGGCTAAGCCCAGCTAAGGAAATAAATATCACGCTGGAA
>WHYT01016670.1:0-18074 GCA_009806455.1 Tetrax tetrax
ACATTTTTCCCCCCCCCCCCCCCCAACATCAGAACTTTTTCAGGACTTTTCCATTTAATTAGAAATTTGTTTCTTAATAGGAAATTTTCAATCAATCTTGAAAAAACCCAGGAATTCTGACTCCTAGGGAATACTAAGCAAAGGTAATGTATGAATATTTTCCTTCCCAAAGGACATATCTCAGCAGGTGTGAGAAACTAAATTAATATTTACATAGTTTAAATTTCTACTGTACCGCTTTAGTCTCTCTTGCAAATTCAGGAGTGGCAGAGTTGTGAGATGATTTGTGGGTACGTGGAGCGATAAACATGCAAATGAGAACCCTCTGCGCTATTAATCAAAACAGATTGCAGCAGTGAAGAAATGGAGGTGCTAAATGTACCTCAGCTGTCCTCATTGGAGGCAGAAGGCTGATAAGATTTGCTCAGACACCCTCTACATGTCATGACTTGGAAATTAGACTTAACAGAGGCAGGGGGCAAAAAAAAAAGAGACAATAAAATGAAACAATTCATCTCTAAACAGATACTTCCACCACTAATGCAGGAGGGGATCGTATATTGGATTCAAGCACATCTTGTTAAAATCTTCATAAAAGTAGCAATGGGTTGGATTCCGACGGAGAGGAAGGCTCCATTAGAGAAGACCCATAGCCCTCTACAGAAAATAAAAAAAAAAACAGTCTATTTTGAGATTTGTTAGTTGCTAATCCCAAAACATTTTTTCTGTCATCCATTAACTGAAGAAACTTGACGTTTCAGGAATTTCCACCAAGGTGTGACCTGGCCATCTGTTCCCTCAAGCCTGGGGTATCCAGCAGTGCACATGTGTAGGCACTGGCATCATGGTATGACGGTGCTCTTCTCTTCATCTGCTGCCATGCAGACAAGAGAGCCACGTTAGGAATTTGGTCTGGCCTGTAGTACGCCCTTTTCACAGGCACAGGGAATTTGTGCATTTTCTCCAAGGAATACTAGTAGTGCTATTACAGAGGATTAATAAATTGAAACTGTCTGCCAGAGTGTGTTTTTACAAGGTGAAGCTTCAAAAGATGCAATCTTTTAAAGAGAAAGTGCTCATGTAGCTTTGCCAAGAGCACGTGACTCTTGAGCGGGCTCCAGGCGTCTTCTCAAACACAGATGGATTAAGTCTGAAGTAAATTGAGACGTTCGCAAAGAAAGAGACAAGGGGAGGCAGGCAGGCCTGAAAGTTCTGACACGGCAGACCAAAACACGAACAGTTCTAACTTCATCATCTTTCACTGCTGTTTCCATAAATTCGTGACTACGGAAAATAATTTTCTTTCTGTTCCCGATTCTAACAGGGCAAAGGAATCAGCAGGGATACTCAGGGTAGGTCAAACTGCATTAAATCACAGTGGAGAGCAGAAATTCATAACAGTCCTAAACCATCAGTACTGAAGCTTTCCAGCAGAAATGATCAAAGCCAAAGTATTGCTTTTTTTTCTTCTTCTCCTCTATTTACATTGTATTCGTTCTAAGGAGAAGAATTTTAAGGCAGCCAAATCCAGGGCAATGCACAAAATTCACTGTGTTCCCCAAGGCTCACAGAGAACGTGTGTGCAAAGACATGTTGCAATTGTTTCAACACCAATTAGGCACCACAGATATGAATACGTCCTTAGGATGTGAAGCTCCAAAGAAATACTCATAATTCAGAAATTTTCTCCAAAGTCTTAAATCATGAGGGCATGAAGAGAAGAGGGTCCTAACTATCAAAGAAAGCAAGCCGATTCCCTCATTCTCAAAATTTCTAGCAGATAAAAAATAGTGTGATAACCTGTAATCCATCCAGTTCCCAAGTGCACAGTGAAGCTTTACCTCCAATCTATATTCAGACAACTTCACTTCTACCTCCATGATCAGGTTAATGAAGAAAAAAAACATCCTGCATACACTCACCAGTTTTCTACATAAGAAATCCCATATCTGGAAAACCTGCGGATCCAGACTCAGTGCCACCCCCACCTTTATAAATAGCAAAATGTGAAGGCACTGATTTGAAAGCCTTTGCAACCCCACTCTGCTCCAGATTTGCAGTCTGAACCTATTCCTGGAAGTTAAAAGGAAAAGAAAACATTAACCAAAAAGATCTGTTTGTGGATGCTCATCAACAACGAAAAAGGGAGAGAAAGTACCCTCTGGAACAACTGCATGGAGAAAGGCAAAGAGGAAATAACTGGGAAGGAAGATTTAAAACACATTTGTTTGACTAGAGAAGCATGAAGTCTAAAGATATAAGATGGTATAGGTACAAAAATCCACTGCCTGTTACAAAAGTAATTCAGTGATGTCTGTAGCCCCAGAACAAGGGCCTCATGGTATCCACGTGTCCTGTAGGTATGGCAGAAAGCCTTTTCTCCAAAAGATTTTGTAATTATAGTGGACACACAAAGCATCATTCCTCCACTTCAAATGCAGAAAACTGAAACACTGAGAGGCTGGCACTGAGGCAGCCTAGCTCCTAGAAGCCTCTGCATTAGGTCTCATTATTTCCCTCCCTACAAGACTGATGAAGCTGATCCAGCTTTGCTAAGTCCCACCGCAGTACTTCAAACACAAGCACCTCCCAGAAGGCATTTATAGCACCTTCCAGCACCAGACCCTAGTACCACACCTTCCTTTTCATTAGTCTGCCTTGATGACTTAAATACTTTTTCTTCAAGGGCAAACTGGCAGTTTGTGTTTAATGTAGGTGAGCATCCACAACTCAGAGCTCTGGACGCACCCTGAAGCTACCCCTGTTTTGTCTAGTGCTGGCACCGCACGTTTAAGAGCAGTCCCATTCCTGGGATGGAGAACACTTACAAATCTGATCGCTTTGAATGCAGAGGTGAGAGCTGATTTTCACAGTTAATTCATGATTGATTTCTGAGCTCTCATACATTAGAGTTTTCATGCGCAGAATGCATCCATCATACATTTTGAGGGCCTTGCCCATGCCACTGGAATGACTAATAAAAACAAAACAAATTTTAGCTTGTCATAAATGAACCCCACTGTAGATCCTAGTGATCACTAGAATTGTGATCGGATTTTTGCCTCAGACTGTTTCAAAGAACAGCAATCAAAACAAATACAGAGATTTTTTTTTTTTTGCCCCATCCAGCCCTTGAGGTCCTGCATTAAACATCACTCAGCTAAGCATGAACTCTTCACTCCAGTTAATTTTTCATCTTTGGCTTCAGCTCTTAGATGACATTTCTACTTTGGGGAAGCTGTATAGTTTCTGGTTCACAGATCCTACTGTACGTCATCGTTAAATAAAACCATTTGGATTCATTTTAGCCTCCGCCCATTCTACCTTGGCTGAAAAGTACCATATAGGCAGGGCTTTGCCAAGGCTGTTTTGGAAGGAATTTTAATTAATTGCTTTGTGTACAATTTAGAATTTAGCAAAGGCTCATATTTCAAAGCCATCAGCATGACAGTGTCACAAAAGGGGAAGGAAAAAATAACCCACTGCAGCCAACATCCATAAAAACGTGAAAGAGCTATGGTAAATTCTGAATGATAAGCATAAAAGGAGCCCCATGAGAGACTAAACCTTCTGTCGTACAGTGACTATTTTGAATTAAATTAGCATGATTATTCCATTATAAACTACTTTGTTTCAGAAGTTTTGTACTCTTAGCCATGGAAAATCTCTTAGGTCTATCCTTGTTCAGGATCTCAGAGAGAGAACAGACTTTTCCAAACTAAACAATGAGTCTGGCTGTTTTTCAAAGCAGAGCAAAAGTTCAGAGATCAGAGGTGGTCTTCTCCCAGTATCAGTAACACTTTTGACCAATAAAGTATTAAATATAATGAGCAAACTCATGAATTAAATGAAAAATTAAGCCAGCTGGCAGAGATACAGCTGGGGCAAAATGACTGCTGAAAACATGCAATAATTAAACAGAAGTGAAAAACAGATTATATGATGAGATGCCTGCAATAACAGGATATTGAACTCAACAACCAAGACGTGCCTTCCAGTTTCATAGTCCTAAAGACTTTTTTTTGATTTATGCTTCTTAGGAATTACCTAGCTGATGATGAGAAAAGCAAAGAAATTCTTCCCGAACACACTACTGCTGCTATTGCTGTTCCATCAAGAGCAAAGGAACAAGAACCCAGAGGAGAGACAGGTTTGTGGAAACAGCACTGTGCTGGGACCTGCAAGATCTGAGGTCATGCCTAATTTCTGGCATGAGGTTAGCCAAGTCCATTATCATCCTGATTTCTAATAAGTCTATGGCAGATTCTCACCCTAAACAAAGTGCAAGTAATTAAACTAAATTACTTAATTATTTTTATGCTTTCAATTGTTCCTCTAGAGAGATTCTTCAGTTTATTCTTTATGAAAAGACTTTCCCTGCGCTCTCAATTTTTCTGCCTAAGTTCTATGATCTTCATGCCAGAGGCTATCTCTTAGTGCATTTATGTAGTACCTACATTAGAGGAAGCCCCAAGTGTGTTAAACAACAGCAGCCAAGTGGCTACAGTTCTTAGTAACGTTTAATCACAGTCAGCTAAATAGGCCACAGATATACAGCAGACAAAGCTGATGGTGAAAGGGCAAGTGAGATGCCTTTGGAAATTTCACAGTCTGGCTAGAGCAGAGCTGCTCTGAAACAACTACCATGTTGTTTAGGGCTGCTGGGTATCAGATACTTTTGTTAAGGCCATGCCTATGCAATTATTTATAGAATAAACTCACTGCTTCCTTTGGAGTCACTCCAGAAGCCAGCCATCAGTGAAGGAAATTAAATAACAAATCTGTGTTCAACATCATTAAAAGAAGATTAGTCTTATGGAAATGCTGCACGTTCAGGCTGTCATGTTAAAAAGCAGACTGCTGTCCCATAAAGAAATGCAAAGCCACTGTAACACGATGCTCTCATAATGCCTTGAATCCTCACTCAATCAAAACTATCATGAATATCACCTGTGAAAACTCAGTAACAACTCAGTAACAACTTCTGTTGTCCCACCAACAGGTATCCCAAACATCATGCAACCTTCACGTGTACAGAATCAGACCCTAAGGAAACGGCATCTGCTGAATCCTAGAATATCCCAGCTTCTCTTGGCTTTTCTCAGAGCCTTACGGCTATTTAAACACAGTTGTTTATATGAGAAGCATCCAAAGTGGTACTACTTAATAGCTACACGTAGGCAGCTGGACTCAGGAAGAGACCCATACTAAACAGAGAAATCAAAAGCTCTTCATAGCTCATTTTTGGTACCACCAGAATTAATAACATTATCTGAGTCCAAAATGAACGAGGATAATTGCTGAGTGACTTACATGCATAATGCAGAATTAATCAGACCATGCTCATAACTTGGTGTTTAATCTCTCATGTAATATACTGTTAAATGTGCATAATTAGAAACAAATAAATGATAAATCTCAGCGTGAGTTGCAGATGTGTTGTCTGCCAGCATACTCATGGCTCCTGACTATGGATAACGTGGCTTACACCAAATATGCCTCCAGTTTGCGACTTGGCAGGATCTTGCCTTTTAGTTAATTTTACTCCAACAACTGCAGAAGCCTTTCCTGCATTTCATCGGAGACCATAAGGTCTCTGCTGCTATAGCTCTTCCAGCAAAAGCGTGCCAGGGTGGAAGGCTGCACTGCTCCTCTTCATTCACGGGGGCAATACAAGCAACCTCTTTACACCCAAAGTGAGATTTCAAAGCTCCTGGCCAGAAATCCACATACTTCCCGAGAAGTGCCTATAAAATGATATCCTGAGGATAGCGATGCTGTCCAACATCAGGTGCTAGAAACCCTGACAGCGTTGAGGCCGTACAAGGGTGTCACTTCTTGTATACTAGGGAGGGATGCGTGCCACCTCCTGGCAAAGGATCACCTGTGTGTGACCCTACAAGCGTTCCCAGAGTCAGCTCCTGGCTGCCAAGGCTCTGAGCACACAACAAAACCAAGGCAGACAATGGGAGCTGTGAGCGCAAACCAGACTTGCTCCACGACTGCAAACCTGTGCCAGAGCTCACTGGTTCCAGGAGGGCACTGGCCCAAAGGCACGGTCCAGCCAGCAGCTTTTGAGTGCACGGCAGGCTATTTGTGACCAGGAAAATCTGCTTCTTGTGCTGAATTTCCAAACATGTTTAATCCCAGGGACTGAGGAAGACATTGGCAAAGCATATGCCCTGCAGAATAGAGGCAAATAAAGCACTTTGCTGCAAACGGAGCCTAACATTTATTTGGGGTGTGCGATGGAGTCTGAATTCATGTGACAGAGTAATCCTGCCGATGAGGTCATGTGTTTCTCTGAAGGGGCTTCTTTGTACCCTGGGCTAGTTAGCAACGCTTTTTCTGTTATCAAGCATCTGATTAAACTCACAAAAGAAGAGTCTTTAAAAAACAGTCTCAGGCAGAATTGAGAAGTGAATAAATAAATTGGGGTTTTTTTCTTTTCGTTTCATCCAACAGGAAAAGGAGAGAGGAATAAGATGGAAAAGGGGCACAAGAAAGGGATTCATTGTTCTCTGATGACAGAACAAAGGTCTTAATCTATTTTCAAATTTTCCACAGAGCCCAACCTTGTGGCAAATACTGGTTACATCCATCCATGTGGCAAGCTTCACCTTGAAGGACCACAGTGCACTATCCACACAGTGCAAGCCTCCCAGAAGGCATCCTATGCCTCTCACTGCCGGAGTGACACAGCGTCTGTCTTCTGAAGTAGAGAAATCCTTACCAAAACACCGGGCTTTTGTTCCATTATGGGTCAGGTAAACTAAAGTGTGCCCCCAATTTTTATGTGACTTGAAGACAGAGAGCCCTTTGGATGAGAATATTTTGTCCTGCAGGTCAGACAAGTTTTGTAATGCTTTGTAGTATCCCTTTCCACGTGGCAGGAACACCAGCTCAGCTCTGACAGCAGGGAAAGAATGAGTTATAACGAAATCATTACTAATTTCCCTTGCAGGACACACATCCGAGGTCACCTTAGCTTCTGAAGTCTAAGAGCAGCAAAATTTGAGTTGTTTGCACTGATTTACCTGTAAGCACTCAAAGATGCTTATAAACTGTAAGATATCTGCTGTTAAATACGTTCTGCTTATTATACAAAAAAAGTATGCTAACTACTGATAAATAACATTTGCCCCCGCTCCCCCCCAGCATGTTTGGCTGGAAACCATCTTGGCTCAAGATGTGAAACAAACAGCTTGAAAGCCTGGGAAAAGAAAAGAAAAGAAGAGCTGGGGAGCGGGACCAGAGGAGACAGATACTGAGATTTCTCAGTTTTCTAATTTGATTGTACTGTTCTGGCAGATCAGCCAACTTCAGTTTCTCTTTTCCTACAAAGCATGTTAGACCAGCTGGTGAATTTGACCTGTGGCACTCCAGTGATTCACAGCAGCTAAAAATATGTCTCTCTTACTTTTTTAAAAATAGTTTTTGTTTGAGGCAAAATAAGCATAAGATGATGTCGTTGAATGAGCTGGAGGGAATAATGCAAACTGCAGTGGGTTGGCTGAAGTAATGTCTCACATGGTTTATGTTGCTGCTTCTTTCTGCCTTGGAGGTGCAAAGCCCAGGAAATTAAATGCTGTATCTATAAAATGCAGAGGGCTTTCTTACAAATTAGGTTTATTCCCTTTATTATGTGAAGAAGTGAAACTTCGAATGTTGAGCTGAAAAAGCCAAACAAATGTTCATTTGGAGTAATTTAAAATATATATATATTTCAGCTGACATTTACAAGAGGGGCTTGTATGTTGGTGTGATTTGGGTCCTGCTACTCAGGCAGCATGAGACAAGAGGGATCTATCCTGTGGATTTGTCCTGAGCGTGCAGCTCACTTTGCTCTACCACAGACTCTTGGTTTGTGGTGCTGAGCATGGATCTTTCTGGAGAACAGAGCCTCTCCTTTAAGAAAATTGGGAATACAAACTGCCAGATGGACTTACTAGGAAGTCTACTGCTGACAGATGGGAAAATCAAAATGGAAATAAAGTTTGAGATTAACTAATATATAGGATAGCCAAAGAACATATTTGTCTTGAGATACAGTTCAACGGAATGGTGAGACATAGACTGTTACCTTCCAGTATCATTGCAAGGTGAAAAATTAACAAGTCTCCCAGTGAATGGATTCCCCAGGCCCAGAAAAACTACGTCTCAACAGTAGTTGAGTCAAAAGCTTCCCAACCAAGGGTCTGCCATTTCAGAGTCTGCTGAACCGTAACGAGAGAAATTAGGCTAAACAGAGCTGGCTTGTTAGGGCTGGACGCGTGGAGCTCCCACAGAACCACGTGCTCTCGGCAGAGACTCCAGAAAGTGCTCACAACCTTGGGATTAATCGTGTGGTCTCGTGGTCAGAATTGAGGACTGAATATCAGGCATCCTGCACTGAAATTATTTTATGAATCATCTACTGTGTCTCAGTTTATCCATTGGTAAAATCTCGCAGGGAGAATGTATGCCTCAATGAACTAAGCATTCCAAGGACCTCACAGGAAAGGTACCATCAAATCCTCATTTCCTTAATTAAACATCTTCCTGAAGAGTGCTATAAAACTGCCAGAAAATACATTAGTAAAAAGTAAAGAACTGGAGTGTTATCCCCTGCAATGTAAAGGAGAAAAAGAATCACAGACAGGGAAATGTCTTCTTCACTGAAGAAGAAACTCTGACCAGAGATGTGTAGCAAATATGCAGGTAACTGCACGACCACTTAAAATTCTAGAGCAAGAATAGAAAATGGAAGACTTATTCTGAAGCCAAAACATAGGATGTGCCAAGCCAATTACCAGAATAAGAAGATAAAGCCATGGAAATAAATAAGGTTAACAAAACCCACAGAGAAACATATGAGAAAATTTGAGAAAAATCTTCAACTGAAACAAAATACATGGGTCCATCTAATTATCTTATATTTACAGAATGGTCTTTCATTTATAACAGCCTCCAGACATTTTATGAAATCAGAGGAATCATTCACACACACGTACACATCGTCTTCCTCCATGACGAGATGTTGGGTAGCAACGTCTTCTGCCATTACACAATTGAAGTGACTCATTTCAGACAGGAACTAAAGAAGAATACTACATCCAGCTCAAACCACAGAAGGATTTTTATACAAGCCACAAGAAACAAGCTAGTTATTTTTTGGGCAGATTATTCAAATGTGTTACATATAAACTAAAAAAAAAAAAAAAAAAAAAAAAAAAAAAAAAAAAAAAAAGAGAAACAGAAGAATTAACTGGGAGAACTGCACCAGTGGGCATCTAGCTCCCAGTGACTGAGACAAGGCACAAGTTAATAGGGAATTCAGTCTGTCCTTGGAGCTTGCTTTTTGTTAAGAGCTCGGACACTTGAGCATCGATTTCTCAAAATGAAAACTCAGAAAGGAGAAACAAAACAAGCAGGTCAGTGGGGTGCTTTTGAGCTGCATTCAGACTCACAGCAGGGTGCACAGCAATCGGCCAAGTAGAGCAATTTGCTACAAACTTCAGAGAGGAAAGAAAAAAAATATATATGGGACTACGCATCTGCTAAATACTTTTTTTTCTCGCATCTGCAAAGCAATGTCTGCTTTTACTGTAGCTTTCAGAGCCGGGAGAACAAAGCCTAGACAAAAACAGTGGATTAGAAACAGCAGGACACATCAGTGATGTCAACAGTAACAAAGAAAACGAATTCAGAAAAACTGTCACTGTTCTAAAAACAGAAGCAGAACTATAGAAATGGGTCATCTCAGAAGGACTCCGTTGGAGAGCAGAAGGGATGTGTTGGCACCTTCCTTTTCCCTGGTTTCCCACTGAAATCCCCATTTGCATTTACAGCACAGAAGTTGAGTTTTACCCACTAGACTCTGAAGACATATGTGGAGCTCTGGATTGCTAAATGTGGGATTGAATCAGGTCCATCAGAGATCTGACACAGACACTGAAGCCTAGATTAGTGACTTCTCCAATATAAAAAACCCCTTTCACAGCAAAAGCAACTTTTGCGCATACTCTCACAGCAGAAATCACTCTTGCCTCCTAAGTATGTACTGTACCTTTTAATAAAGCCTTTCCTAATAGCAAAAGCATTTGCTTGGTCTCTGGTTTTTTCCTCCTCATAGCGAAGACGCAGAGCTGGAAAAGATCTACGGTTTTCTAAACTTGTCTTTGGAAAGTTTCTTTGCCAAGTTACACTTTGTCAGGAGCTCATTATTTTCTGGGTAGACACTAGAGACTTCACTCTGAATTATTTTGAGGGCTTTGCTGTTTCAGACTATGAGGTTTGTGTGCTTTTTTGCATGAATCACAGCAACTTACGTTCATTCCACATACAAAGCTCTGCTTCATTTCCAGACCCTTCTCCACAGTATTTCTTCCAAAACTACCTATAGGTTTTCCACAGCCCATTTCACAATGATGAGATGGGAAGAGTAGAAATTCAGGGCTTCAGAATTTTTTCCCCCACTCCTTTCGTGCTGAGCAAGAGCTTTTGAGAACAAAGCAGCAGCCAGTTCTGGGAATTCTGGGGACAAGAGCCTTGACAGTCTCATTTGTCCCCAAAATTCACAACCGAGGTATCAAACATCAGCTTTTCTATAGATAATGAAAGGTGGGAAATGAATCATCAATACTCTTGATAAATATAATCTGAATAGGTGAACAAAGAGGTGATCTGCTATAAAAAGTAGGTGCCAAACTACTAAACTTGCAAAAAATATTGGAGAAATCTGTGCTGTAGAAAACAGGATCTTTGCATTTATAAGAACCATGAACTACTGACATATTAAATAGATACTCACATAGTATACAAGGGAATAGGCTAAGCACACTGAGCCAACATTGCTTTGTACAACATCTCTGATGAAGCCGGTTTCTAAATTTCTCCTGGAGATCAGATGGAAGAAGTCAGCCAAAATTGTACTCCATACACCCAGCATCACACTTTTCCATATTTACAGTGATTTTAGCTGGAGGAGTGTCGTGTACAGAGACAAGTGGTGTGGAATTCTTCCGGTTTAATGACTTTGCTGTAACTAAGAGCACAAATAATTTACGTGTGTATTGGTCTGGAATAATAAAAAGTGTTTAAGAAGTATGATTGCTACCGAGGATATTGGTCAGAAGGCAGCAGGATAATTCCAGAATTCATTGTGGTTATCTGCATGCAGCCTGTAATTTTACTTTGATTTAACCATATACTTAGTCAAGCACTGAAAACGTCTCGGAACTCAGTCATGAAAGCCTGTACTATTCTCAGCGACCAGAAATATTATTACTTCTCTCCTATCATTAGCAGACTTTGGTCGTCATCTTAAAAGAAGCTGGGGAAATATATGGGTAACCCTTCCCCAGGCGATTCTTTGCTTTTAAGCCAATTATTCGTTTCCTTGGGCGGCTCTCCTCCCTGCCGGAGCTCCTCTGTCCTTGGTACTAGCATCCGAAACGTGCGGGAATGTGCACATTTTTCCAACTCCCAAGACCACAGAAGGAGTTCCTTGAAATCTGACTTCCAGTAACAGCCCCCCAGGCTAGATTCTGCTTGGCCTCGTTCTGTCAGATGTGGTAGCATCAAGAATTTGCATCTTTGGCAACCTAGGGTAGGGTAGCAAACTCTTGGTAAAATAAAATACATAAGAGTGAAGATGAAGCTAAATAAGCCATGGCTTGGCAAAACAAAATGAAATACAAATTAGAATCACAAAATATGAAACGAATTGAGTGCAAGGCATTTGGAAAAAGAGAGGAGACTGTTTCTAAAAAGTCCAGTCTGAGGATGTTTCTCCGTGCTCTGATGTAAAGCAGAAGCACTTATGTAATGTAATGGAAAATACAGCCATATACACAGCCCTGAGCAAGTGATTAGTTGCGATGGTGACTGAACTTGAACAAAAATCTGTGCTGCTGCTTCAAATGTCAACAAATTGGGCACTGTTACACTAATGGGAGACTTGAGAGACCTCCACCAACAACACTCTGACCTCGTTCTCTTAACCCACAGTGACTTGAGACCTGTCTGTGCTGAAGCCTTAGCTGACAGCAATTCGAGCTGTGGAATAAAAGAAGGGATGTGGAGCTCAATTATCCAGCAACAGATCTCCAGTGAAATCAATGCAATTGTGTCACATGAGAATTTGGCTGGCAGCCTCTGAGTTCTGCATAGGAGAAAACCTTCCCCTCAGAAATGCAAGCTTAAGCGAAGCAGACAAGGAATAATGCAGACAATGAAATGCCGCTCTGTGCATGAAAAACACTCGGTGGATTCTAATTTCCCTCTGTCAGACTGGGTTTATCCCCTTATCACTCCATGAGCAGTACTCCTGACCTGTATGAGCATAAACTAAAACAGACCAGGCAAATGCATCCTCTGCACAAAGACATTTCTCTACTGTATAATTAAGACTATATAATCAAGCAGCTATACTATGTGCATATTCAACAGTGAAATAACCACTGCTCATGTTAGCGGAAAAAGCTCTCTCCCCAGGTGAAACTGCGGAAGTTACACACTACAGACTCAATTTTTATTTACGCTAAGACCCCCTTTTTGTCAGTGTAGTAGGTATATTAATAGGACATTAGGGTATAGGATTATAGGATACATAGGGCACATTTCCATTTATAGGAATTGCACTTTTCTTACATCAAGTGGGAGTTTTATATAAATACACATAAACAAATGCAGTTTAAGAGTTCCTGCACATGTTCTGAGCAGCATAAATAGAACAAAAGAGAGTCAGGCCACAGCCTGGAAGGCACTGTGTTAATTCAGGATCAGTTCCCTTTTCTTACAGATGAGACTTCACCCACTTGAGTGGTGCCAGTGGGCCCATTTTAATGTGGAAATGTAATCACATCCACATGTAGAGGGACCCCAACCAAACCAAATTAACTCTGTGTCCAAAATGACCTTTCTCAGCACTGACACGGCATTACAACACCAGAAGCACAGGGCTGCTGGGAGCGCAGATGGGGTGGTTACGCTGAGTTCCCAGAGACGTAAGAGCCTAGGCACCACATCCAGCGATGGGGAGAGCACGGACAGGGACACGCGGCTGGCTGGGAGTAAACCGTATTTCCTTCCTTCTGACACCTGTCAAATCCCAGTGTACTCCACTAAGGCAAATAAACAGTATATGAAATAACAGCCTGAGAATGACAAATAAAGTACAAATAATGTCTAATGCACTTGAGAATGGTGCTCTCTCTGGGTCCTGCATTCTTTCCATCAAACCTGGCACTGCAGCACTTGTATTTCTGGATCACTGTGATTGACTTGCTAACTTGTAAAGTGTATAAGTCTACATCATAATTAATGCTTGGCAGTGGAAATATAAAATCCCTGGCTTGTAGATGGTATATCCTTCTATAAACACTTCACTTGGCCACCAAACTGGAAAAATAGATAGGACATTCATAAGGAGTGCTCACCATGGGAGATGCCAGCATTTTTTCCTGGAAACTATGTACATTGCCAAAGTACTTCAATAAGAAAAATGATCTGAGATCTTTCCCTTAATACGCATCCTGTTCTCATTTGACTTGTAGTCTACAGTGTGCAGCATTCATTCTGAATCAGACTTGAATTACTGCAGTACAAGCAATGCAGAAGGGAAGTACAAGCCACAAGTAAAGGAAAAATATGCATTATGCTGTCTCACTAAGAGGAATGGATTGCCCACACATCACAGGCTACCTTTATATCTTTCTTGGCATAGGCCTTTGTCACAGAGCACAGAGGAACTATTTAGGAGGATTCAGCGTATCCAAAAGAAGCCAGCTTTCCAAAAGAACCAGTAAAAACAAAGAACCAGTGCAAAGTAGACACTGAGCTCCTTTTGAAAGTCTAACAAACTGACTTCTGGCAAAATGAGATCATGCCAGGCCAAGAAGGAAGATAACCGGTAAGGTCTTGTACCGAAGTGTGTAGCACATACTGAAAGTGACCCCTTCTTGTCCAAATAAAGGCTTTTCATCAGACCAAAGAAGGCAGGACACCACAGTCACAACTGTGCAGCTCACAGCTGGCTCTCTCACCTGCTAGCGCTGCATCGCGTGTCTTTGAGACAAGCCCAAAACTGATTGGCAAAATCTGTCTCTTTCCAGTTCTTTTAATTTCTTGGGAATAAAAAGCAAACTCCTTTCTTGGAAAGAAATCTTTTTCTTAATCCCTTTCCAGCAGGAGTTCCTCAATGGTAGAAATAACTGTTTAGCCAGTTCGGATGGGCACACAGGAAAACAACCTCACAGTTTAACGTTCATGCATTCTGAGAAGACTACATTTACATCCCCTTTTAGCTTTGTGCTGCCAGAATGGTGTAAAAGAGCATCAATTTAAAGAAGAATCAAGAGTTTAGATTAAAATAATGGTTAATATCCTAATCTAGTAAGAAAATGAGCATTTGTAATTTCAGGTTTATGAGCTTATGATGTTCTGATGCATCTTGGGATAAGGCACGGACAAATGCTCAAGTATGTAGTGGAAGCAGAATCACTACGGTGGAATTTTGCCAGGCACCCAATTTCAGACTTTTCAGAGTACCTCGGCCAATATCTACACCCATCTAGTCAATGCCCCAGCCTGGCCTGGGGAAGAGGCAGACTAACACAACCGACCTTTGTTGCGCTTGTGATTCAAGTGATTGTTTTTAAAATCTGTATTAAAGATTTCTGTTCTACCACTCTGTCCTTTCTACTCAATTACTAAAAAGAATATGTTTTCTAAGCATGAAACAATATCATTTTTGTCAGGAGTTTGGAAAGCAAGCACTTGTATGAATTGAAGAAAGCTTCCTTTCTCTTCCCTGTGCAGTTCTGGTTATGGGGAAAGAGCTTTCTGTGTGAGTAATCTTTCCAAGTAGGAAGCAGAGCTCCCCTATTGCTAGGGAAGAATGGACCTCCAGTAGGCTAATATGTGATGGATGACTGAATGCAAACTTGGCAACGTTGTTCCCTGCTACCCAAAGAATACAAAATGCCACAGGCAATTCGTACACAGGGACTCTCTACTTGGAAGTTCTGAAAACTTGGCAACATCCCACCTTAGTTTAATTGAAACTAGAGGGCAAAACAATTAAGGATGTGAATTTGGAGAAATTTCTTGTGACAAGATCAACTCAGGATGAATTTATCTTTGGTGATTGACTCATGCATAAGCCAAAAAAAAAAAAACCATAAATGGAAAGTTATTTTCATTGACTCCACAACCTGAGCAGCAAAATCTCATATTTGTTAATGAGATATAATGTATATTAACCAGTATTCTTTAAAGTCTACATTCAGATACACTCACTGAAGCTAGGGGTCTTTTGTTGTTGCTGCGTCAGCAACAGGATATGCAGTATATAAGAGAGAAAAAAAAGTGATGCATATAGAAATCCAGTGAAATATTACATTAAGGCATTAGTTATAAGGGCATGCGTGTTGTTCCTGTGAATTTTAAAAGTAATTCAAACTTTGTCCTTTTAAGAGAAGGATCCTTGTTACATTTCTTATTTTAATGTCTGAACACTTTCTGATGGATCAAGAGATGCCTCTTGTCAGGCAGAATCCATTTCTAACTCCTTCTCCCTCGTCTGCCCGTTCTGCACACTTTAGTTACATCATACACTGAAAGATTTCACTAGCTGGAAGAACGCCCGGTTTTTAACTTCTCTTGCATGTGGAAGGCATTTAACTTCAGCTCAGATTGGACAGAGGGTCAAACGCACGAGTGGACAGTAACACTGAGTTAGGAGAAGTTTCACACTTGTACAAACCCCAGACCTCGGTGGAAACTGAGACGGCTGAAGGTTGCCCCTTGGGGCTGTTAATTTTCCCTCTTTCCAGTAGTCTCATTCCTCAAAGAGTTGCCTTCTTTCTCCTTTTTTTTCTCTTCACTGTACAAATAACTTTTTGGAACAGCTAATAATAGCAATTGCAAATTCTTTGTTGCAGAGAGTGTCACTTGTTATGTCTACTCACTCTTTCTGATACAACAAAGCCCTAAAATGCTGTAGCAATATTTACAACATCATCAACTTCAGATACATTCCTACACAAAACCAAGAGAAGCCACGGACAGCAAGTCCACTTTGATATCAAGCAGTTTAATGAATTAAATTACATCTTCCAAATTCATAAGTGATCTGTACACATCCCTTATTTTTCAGCTCTCGACCACAAGTTATGATGGTTCCTGGCCAGAACTTACTAGTTACTAGTCCTGTAATTGCTTTCACTGCTTTTGCATATTTCTCAGCCTGGGTGAAGATAAAATATTTACTCAACCTAATTCACTCTGCTATCTTCCTTGGTTTCCTACTTCAATAACAACGATTTTAATGCAATATTACATCAGCAACTTCCTTAAAACTACTAAGGGTAGATATTACATTCTACAGTAGCTTCAGACTTCTGTAGTTTATAACCCCTGGTTTTGATAACAGAGACATCTTTGTCTTTGAGACGAGTGTGCTAAATTCACATCAGAAATTAAGTCTGAGAAAGTGCGTGTTGGTAAATCAGAGCACAATTTTAAAGCCCAATATCTCAAACTGCCACAGTTCAAAGCAAATGCCTTTTTATTATTGGAAAGCTGAGATTTTAACTTTCTAGTGACATAAATCATCCATTTCTAAACCTAGAGCTTTATAAGACGCTGGACCTTAAAACTGTCAATGGCCATTCAGCTTAGCAGACTGTGATGGCACACATCCAAGGACAAATATATCAAGTCACAGGCTGCAAATTAGAGTAATTTTTAACCACACTGAATTTCTCATGTCACAGAGGCAGGACAGGTAAGTGTGGGGCTGATAATGAAGCAGACACCACCCTCTGCATTTACACTTACTTCCAAATGTAATATTCAACCTAGACAGATACCAAGGTTCACTCATGGAAATAGTCAAGTGAACAAACACTGTTTCTCCCTCACAGATTTGACAATATGGGACATCCAGTTACACCAGACAACTATTACACAGTTCAGTACACCTCACTGCCATTTAGCACCACTCAAGCCTCTGAACACACCCTACAAAGCTAGATGAACACATGCACTGTTGTGTTGTATGAGGAAAACGGCAGAGAACTGCACCAGCAGGTCCAGTATTTCAAATGGTTTTACCAGAGGGGATGAAAGAGTTAAAGCTCTGGCTCCAAAACACATCCCTGTTTCAAATGCACACTTGCTTCTCAGTTCTGCTTCACTCTTGAGAAGGATGAAAAAGTCCCAAGAAGCACAGACTCTGTCATTTAATCTCATTTTCTCATCAAAAAGTGAAACAACACTCAAGAACAAATTTTGACAGTCTTTACAGCAAGTCAGAACATCATACATTATTAGTCTTTGGCTTTTTTTTAGATATTTTATAAAAAGCAGTAATAGGAAAAAAAAGCTACCTGATCTGAACTTCAAACACCTTTAGAAATGCTGTTCTAGCAACGCAATAAATCTAAGTGAATACCAAAGAGAAATGATCCAGTCTGAAAAGAGTTGGGATCAAAAAAAGAGAATAGATTTCCATTAACAAGAAATCTCCAGCTAACACAGTTACTCATAATTTTGTGGAGCACTTTTGAGACTGAGCTCAGGGATACTCCCAGCAAGTTCTAGCATCGTTAAGCATCATTATTTCAACAGGAGAACTGGATCTGGGTGGTTCTCTTTTTGTATGTCTATCACCACAATGTACCTGGATGAGACGTCTTCAGCAGAACATGAGTTTCGTCTCCAAAAGAAACATGACATTGCAATCTGCAGGCTGTATGCTTTTCAGCAGATCCTTTGGCTGTTCTACAGCTTTGGAAACACCAATAAAGTAATTGTAGTTACAGAATTGGAACTTGCAAAGAACTTTCTCTGGGCTGAGAGGAGTTAGAAAATAAAATCAATGAGTAAAATTATGGGAAACAAATAGCAATTTGCTGAGGATAGTGACAGTGATAGAGGCAGTGACAGTCCCCTGCACAGCATCCCTCTCACTCTGCCCCTTTCCAGCTGCTGATCCCCCTGCTCCGTTCAGAAGCGCATCCATCCCTTCCTGAGCAAGGGAGCAGAGGTGCAGCAGCTGCAAAGGGGATGCACTGGGAACACCCACA
>WHYT01016670.1:22712-33372 GCA_009806455.1 Tetrax tetrax
TAGGACAGTGACCGTCCCCTGCACAGCTTCCCTCTCACTCTGCCCCTTTCCAGCTGCTGATCCCCCTGCTCCGTTCAGAAGCGCATCCATCCCTTCCTGAGCAAGGGAGCAGAGGTGCAGCAGCTGCAAAGGGGATGCACTGGGAACACCCACAACTCTTCCAGGTACTTTCAAAATCCACTGCCAGGGAAGGTGAACTGCAGATAGACCGATTCTCTTCTTTTATAAATAATTTTATTTGATCAAACATTTGCTCCTGAGCTCTCAAGAGCAGTAAGAAAAAAAAAAACAAAAGACATCATAACACTTTTCTGCAAGTCTTCCTAGGATTCAAAGAACCAGTGCTAGCCCCCAGTCAGGCTACAGCACCCTTAAGATTTCACAGCTTTAAAAGGCAAGTACACAACCCTAGCATAATAATAATAAAAAAAAAACCCCTACATATAATGTTAATCAGGAAGTGTGTAAAATGAATTCCTGTTTAATATGTCTTAAAAAAACAAATAAACTGGGAGAGAAAAACAAACAGCTTCACAATAAGGCTTTTACCCAGTGCACAGAATTGTATGTACTTCATTAGTTACTTTTTTTTCATGAAAGAAAATTTGATAAATATTATTCTTTTTAATTCTACAGTGCCTCCACCGTGCAAGAGGACATGCTACTGACTTTTCAAAAGTTTAGAATAACTGCCAAAAACTCTATCTCCCGGTAGCCAGAGAGGAAATCAGCCAGGGAAAACTCTGCAAAGGTGATGTAACACAAAGGTTTGAGTAAGTGGGCTTAACTCCCAAGTGCAATCACCTTCCCCCAGTCAGCTTCTCTATTTTAAGCCCATTTGAGCCTAACTGGTAAGTGCAGACACAGTCATGCAGAAAATCTCAGTGCACAAGGGAGCAAGCAGTTAAGATGTAAAGTAAAGCAAGTGTTTCCATTTTTCCAGGATGATGGAGGATTTCACGCTCCCGCTCCCCAGAACCCACCCACTTAAGTACCGGTAATAAGATACCAGTTGAATCTTCCTTTGTCTTTCGCTCCCCACTGCAGACGGATGTTCCCATGCTTTTGGAAGCGACGGGAGCCCAGCGGGGGCTGGGGGGGGGGGAAAGGTGACAAAGGCTGCAGTGCAAATAAGCGTGCGGACAGCAAATTAAAAAGGAAAAAGGGCCTGACACTTTTCGAGTCACACACAACAGCGCGGGAAGCGGAGCTACCTGGGAGGTTTAAGAACTGCAAGTGGATTTAGCACGGTACAGGAGGTGAGGATGGGGGAAACGGTTATGCTACTTCAGTAGCCAAGAGGAAATCCCAAATTTGCTTTTCTGCCCTTCTTGTCAATTAGCTTTCTGTCTGTATTTCTGTAGGTGTCCAGCAGTCAACTCACTCCTCCTTCATTCATTCTTTGGATCAGACTGATGCCATTGAGTTATTTCTCACACTAATATTACACCGGCTGATAAAGACAAACTAAAGACAGGCATGCTTCAGTTAAAAACCGTTCCCTAACAAGGTCCCTGACTATTCAGGCTGAGTCGTAACCACGAAGGTCGTGACAGAACACTGTGTTCCTGCAAACTTGGGGGGGAGAAGAGCTGCTGGTTTTTTAATTCAGGAAGGAAGCAGACTTACCTTACAGACTGACAGAGATTAGATCCCGCTGTGAGCAGCCTCCATGAAATAAATATGATGTTCAAGTCAGCTAGCTGCTTCTGACTTGGTTGCCGTCCTGTCAGAACTCAGAGAAGTTGTGCTGCCTAATTTCTCATGTGAGTGTGTGAAAGACAGAAACGTTTGACAGTAAGGCAAACTGGTCAGATCAGCCAGATTCTGCTGGGTTTATATAGCTGAGCTGCAAATCCTGATCCTTGGCTCATTCCACTGTAATAGGATGCCTGAAGGCATTTTTTTTTCAGTTTTGCTTTAAAGGAACAGCCTCTCTCTTTGGCTGAGCTTCTGAAAGACACACACGCACACTCACAGACACACGCTGTCATACACAGGCATGCACACAAAAAAGAATTTGCATGCAATTTATGGCTAAAGAAGGAAACCCCTGAACTATTAAAAAAGAAAGTTAGCTCAGGGCAAATGACTCAGAAAGCAGAATATTTTCCTTACAGCATCAGCAGAGCACATTATCAGGAGTTTTAATCCCCTCATGCCCATTATTTTAACATTGCGAAAGAGTAGCAAACTTAAATAAAATCAAAGGAATTAAAAGTAGGATTTCAATTCCAGGAACTGATACAGAACGTAATCAGCCTAATGTGCAGTTAATACAAATCAACCCCACTCCAGTGGAATAAACTGAAAAATTCAGATGTACACAAGCTGAGGACCTGGCACATCCCCATATTTTCAAGTTTGTGGTCCCCTTTGCATCCTTTTGCACTCCTGCTCTCTCCAGCGCTGGAGGGAGAAGAGTGGAGACGTCAAGAGAAAGGTCTAGGGAGCAGACTCTTGGCCTGATTTTTTATTTTCTTTTAAAGGAGAGAGAGATAAAAGCCCGAAGAGAATGACACAGGCGGGATTCCCTTTCTTCTCAGATCTGATAAAAACAGATTACTGGCTGTGTGTGCTGTAAAGACAACCCAGTCACTTTTGTGAAGCTTATGGTTTCTCAGTCGTTGCATTCTCTCCGCTCCCATCCCAGAGCTGTCAGTCACAGGGTACTCATCTGGGACCCTTTCAGGGCTTTTTGTGGTCTCTGAGCACCCTTGAACCTCAGGCTTGTGGCAAAACAAAGATCACAGACAAAGGATTCTCATTAACACTGATCTCCCTCCTACCTGATATTAAAAGTTTGCCTCTCCTCTGCCTACACCCCAGTCCAATGTTGGTTTGTATTTTGTTTCTTTGTTTTGGGGTGTTTTGTGGGGGGTGGTTTGTTTTGTTTTTTTTTGCTTTGAAAGAAGGGGGGCACGGTGCCACAGGGTGAGAGGGAAAGATTAATCTTTAACTTTCAGGTCTATCTTCTAGGATAATGGACAAAATCACTCTTCTGTTGGACGATTTGGAAAACAAGACTTATCCAAACACATCTGAAGACAATGAAAACAGAAAACACTCACTGGTTTGGAGAGGCTGTGGGACAGCCCTGTAGGAAAGTCGTGGGGTCCTACTCAGGAACAAGGATGTTCCTAAGGATAAAAACTGATTGCCTGGGCCTTTCTGAATGTATCTCCTCCCAGCTGGGCTTTCCCAGACTCTATGGACTCACACATCATTTTCAGGATTTTTCCCATTTTGCTGCTTCACATGCACAGCACTACCAGGACAATTTGGCCCATCCTACACATTTAGGAAAGGATGGGAGAATTCCTGACCCTGACATTCTGAATCATCATTTTAGAATCATTATTTCTGAAGACCATAGAAAGAGAGTTCTTTTGCTCACTGAACTACTTAAATTTTCATTGCTGTGGCTTTCATACACAACATTGACCCCACGTGTGTATTCTCTTGTGTCTAATAATATCGCCAAGCTCCCTTCCTCAGCACATGGCACAAATTTTAGTCATTTACAAGTAGATGCTGATGAAAAATCAAGCAAAAAAAAAAAAAGCCAAGAAAAACCTCATAGAAGTTTTTACAAATTATTTTTCCAACAAACACATACCACTTCTCTAATTAACTACTGAAGTGTTCAAAAAGCACTGAGATAAAAAGTTTCAGTAAAATCAGCGATGCATCTGTATTATCCATTTATGAACACTCATTTCCAATTTCTGCATTAATTATTTGACATGCTGTGTTTCATAGCAATCATTCCCTAAGAGAACAAATGAGACTCTGTCGGAAAGAGGGTCAAAAACGTTGACTAATCCCCGGTAAAGGCATCAGATCCTCTTTGACTGATGACTTCTTAAAAGTAAATCTTGTTCGGGACATCACCACCAAGCTCAAAGGCAATGGGGTTACTGTACGCAGCCAGTAGTGAGTTTCCAAATTGTGGGTGTAATTCTTCTCAGAATATTCTCGTGATGGTCCTGATACCAGCCTACGTTAGCTCCCCCTCAGTTATACAGTCCTGTGAAATTCAATTAAAATGAGTACTCAAGGCCAAAAACTGAATGTGAGATGTAACACAATTTTTCCAACAAAATCTGATGGGGACTCGGAAAAATACAGTTGCCCATGCGGTGAACAGCTTGCTGTCTCTTACTTCAGTAGTCCTTTCACATACACTTGCAAAACACTTTATTTCATTGTCCATACCCACAGGGCTAAACAAGGCAGTTAAAACTTGTGTGTAAACTGCGGAAAGCAACTTGCAGAATTTGGTTTTGGAGCATTTGCTAATACTAGCTTTTCTGCCAACAGCTGTTGAATCAAAATTTAAACTAAATTTTTCTCCAATAATTCTCCACCCACTTACCTGACTTCAAAAGAAAAAAAAAAAAAGCCATATGAGATGAGTTTCAGGTAAGAGTTCAGACCTGTTCTTGTTTTATCTTTTGGGGCTCACCCATCCTTAATCATACTCCATTGCAAACACTGAATGATACAGTGAGTCAGAAGCAAATGATAACATGAAAAAACAGAGAAAATGTATTTTAATCACAAAGATAGCTTTAGGTTGTGATCTGTAACAAGCGAGACTAAAAATGAATTCTATGCCCTGTGGTATCCTCTTTCATGAGATAAATACAGATAGCAATTGATTTTTTTTAAATGAAAGGAACAGGGAGAAATTAAATGAACACTGAACTGCATAGTCTTGAGTTTGTTGCTATGTTTTTATGTGTTTACAAGTTCGTATTAGCGATGAAATTCAAACATGTATGGAAGATCATAACAGATAGACAAATCTCGGAATATCTTAATATTTATGAAAGGATAAAAGAGACAAGTAATCATTTGGGGAAATATTAGTGAATTGCAAAAAGTGCACTCAGTATTGCCTGGAGACAAAACTGTGACAACACAGGTAATTAGACTCAGTTCCAGTTTAATAACTGCTTGGTTCCCCTAGTCCTAGGAACAATCTACTTTGTAGCAGTGTATCTGGGAGACTGAAAGCTGCCCCGAACGCCGAGACACAAACACAGGGGAATTAACGCTGTCCTTAGTGCAGCCCGAGGTGTCTTTGGCCACGCACTGTGTGCGGTGATTTCAGTCCCGTGCGGATGGGAATGCAGAGAGCCACTGGAATAGAACTTAAGGAACAGAAATGGCCAGATGATACTGCTCTGGGGCAGGGAAACAGGTACCTGAGTTGAACAGTTTTAGGAGCCAGAAGTATGCAATGCCTGTGGCTGGAAGGGAGTCTATTTCTCATGGAAAACTAATGTTAGAGCAGGACAAGTTAACTCCATCCCTGCCGAAACCAGGACACATTTAGGTGAGAACACTACACGGTTATACACAGACCATCCTTCCCCATATGTTATGAGCACTGGCATGACCATGTTCAACCATGCCAAAGAACATTGCTTTGAGGCTGGATTGATCCTGATAATTGCAACCCGTGTTAAAAGGCAGGAAAAGTCTCCACTGTTTCGGTATCAGAAGCTCATTCTTAACCCAGCAGAAGTCTGACCGAAATAGACAAACGCAGAAACTGAAGGTGCAAGTTTGCAATTGCTGCGTAGATCAGCACTACTGTGAACTTCAGTGGAATCGACTGCACAGGTAAAGATCGTAAAGTTGAGGCCCCATAATGTCCGTTAAAATGCTAAATATCATACCAAACACTACCTTACAAAAACACACTTGTCAATTTTGGAATTTTTAAGAGATTATCTCCAAAAAGGAAAAGGAAATTTGCTCTATTATTTGTAATTATTATTATTATCAGGACACTTCCCAAGGGTTGTGTTCATTCCCTAAATGAATAAATAGGAAGCAGCTGTTTGAGAGCAGATCCACGGGGCTTGTGTGCTGCCTGTACACAGGAAGATGGTTGTGACAGATATCAGTTTAGCCTTTCTTTAACTGTTCTTTTAAGAGCTAAGTGTGTCTTGATAGTATTTGCATGACCTGGAAAGATCACAAACTTAATCAGAAACAAGAACTAACCAAGAATATGTTGATGTTTAACAAATTTCCAACTCTGTTATCACATCAGTGAATAAAAGCTATGTGCCTGTTAAGGGATACATGAGAGTGGAGCCAGGTGACTTGGGTGCTAACGCAAGATCTGCCATAAACCTGATCTATAAATATTAAAAAAATCCCTGATCTATCAAATAATTGTCTTTGCTAGGTAGACATCAACACACTGATAATATACACTAGACAAGAATTTGTTGTCAGTGATATCACAAACATTTACAAATATAATCTAGACAGTACTATGCTAAATTATAGAATCATAGAATGGTTAGAGTTGGAAGGGACCATTAAAGCCCACCCAGTCCAACCCCCTGCCAGGAGCAGGGACATCTGCAACCGGATCAGGTTGCTCAGAGCCCGGTCCAACCTGGCCTTGAGTGTTTCCAGGGATGGGGCTTCCACCACCTACATTCACTCAAGAAAAATCAAAGCTTCACAAAAAAAAAAAAAAAAAAAAAAAAAAAAAAAAAAACAAAGCAAAGAACTCTTGTGCATAAAAGACTGGGATTAAAAGCTACAGGATTTGCTTGTAGAGGCCTGAGACCCCTGTGTGCAGCACTTGCTGGGTCCAATCCAGCCCCCCGCACTGGGGCACTGGTGACACGGTGCTGCGCTCCCGCCTCCCCCCACCCGCGGGGGCCTGCCCTGGCCCGTGCCCATGGGCCGGCCAGAAGGGTCTGCACAGGACGGAGGTCGTTCAGGCGTGTACACACATACATGTACAAACCTGTTTATTTTGCACAGATGCACCCGCTTTTCCCTTTCCCCTTTTTCCTCCAATCCTTACACCTATGCTTTGCTTAGGTGTGCTGCACTTTGCCGAGGCAAGATTGTACGAGACGCGCTTATTCCCAAGGTCATTTCCTTTCCAGGTTCTGGACTATCTGGTAGTCAGACCTTTTCTCAAGGCAGCATTGAGAGTGAGCTGTTTGTTCCATCATTAACCATTTCAGGGACAAGTTACTGAACTGCCTGGACTGCTGTCTAGACCTCATCTGGCAGTTCCCCTTTTCCTACAGCCTAATGGAGTTGCTGATGTATCACATATCTTTTATTTCATTTTATTTTTTTAACCACTAAGTGAAATCTCTTACCTCATTAAAGAAGAATCTGATGAAAGGCAAATCTATTTCAAAGCCAGCTGATATATTCACCACAGTGGCGCAGGACTGCCTGACCTCCAGGCTGCTGTGGATTTAACGTGGGAGCCTACAAAAACTTGAATGTCGAAATTAGGCAGGAAGAGGTTGAGAGGAAGGGGAGCACTCAAAAGGAAATTCTGCTCTTAAGGGGGTGTAAATCCAAAATAGCTTCCCTGAAAAACAAAATGACATTACTTCAGGTTTTGATTGGTATAAACGAGCTTGCCTCCTAAATGACAGGTTAAAAGTTTGATGTTGTAGACTGGAGAAGGGGAAGCGGTTAATGTTTCCCCGCGCTGTAAAAAGCCAACTGTGTCAATAGACTATATTCCACCTCGAGAAAGAAAGTTTCTACATGTGGTCAAATTTGACATCAGAAATGAATAGGTGCAGCCTCCTATATAGTATCAGGAAACCCATGGCCAGACATAATACGTCAATGGAATATTTTTGTACCTCGAGAGTATGAATAATGTGATCATTGAAAATATGCCTCGGGGACCCTCACGACTCAGGGTGTGCAAATCTCAAATTCCTTCGCAGGTTAATGGGTCTATTTGGAGAAAATGTCAACAATCTGGACACTTCTACAAAGCTTTCTCCAAACCCCCCCATGTCACATTGGCTTGGAAACTAGGCTGAGCACAGCATGAGACCCAGCCCTTCTCAGAGAACTATGGGACTTGCTAGGCATGATTTGAATGGTTTCCTTTTCTTGCTAAATGCAAGCTGCACAGGAGGTTTTTAGGACTTAAAATAACTAACTTAGTTTTCCAAGAAATTCATTGACGAAGGTTCCTGATCACAGACCCATCTTGGAGTCAATTATAAGAACTGGACAAACACAAGAATTTCCATTCTCCAGACAAGGTGGTCAAGGGGTAGTAAATGACCCCACCTACGTCATGCAAGTTTGAGACCACGTACCTCACCACATTAGAAAGGCACTTTGCTCTTGCTATGAATTTCTGATCCTGGATAACCAGAAGGTATTATCACAACTTAACTAGCTGTCACTCCCACTAGGTCATGACAGGTATCCAGACAGACAGCTACAGAAACAATGAAGGTGGCCTTCGAAATCAACTCAATGTTTCTTTTATCCTCAGACCCACAGCACACTCTGCAGCCTCTGTAGTCTCACGCCCAGGATAAGCCTGTCCAGCACGTGCAGTTGACACTAGACTGCTGCCAAAATCTCTTTGGAGAAACAACTTCTAATTCGTTTTACACCCTTTGCACAAAATCCTTTCCGTTCTCGTACCTGCAGTGGAAATGGCGGGTGGAGGAACAGACACTTGGTACCTTCTGTTCCACCAGCCCGGCACCGCGAAGCCGTATGTCTCCTTATTCAACCTGAACTCAGGATCCAGGGGAAGGCTCAGAAACAGCTTGTAAAGATGTTTTCTCCTGCTTCATAAACTACCCCTGCATGGCACACAGCTCTTGCAAAGAGTTGCAGCCTCTTAAGTATCTCCTTTAAACAACATACAACGTGCTTTTGATAGCTAGAAAAATTGCAGTTTAAAAATTGTGAAAACAGCTTATGCCAACTGGTTCTAGACCAGATGGCAAGCCAGGAGTGAATGTGAAGGCACAGGAAAGAAAGTGTATACAGACTGTTTGGTAAGAGGTTGCCTCACAACAGAGATGTCACTGAAGGTGTGTTTCAGAATACCAGGGGGGTTTTGAAGCCCTCTTTGAGCACCACTGTGGTTCCACTACCAGAACTAGGACATTTATAGGCATATAGCTGAGACAAGGTTAAACTGCTATCACACCATTGGCCTGCAGTACAGACGTACCCAAAGGCTCCATATAAGTGTCTGGCTCTTGCAAATTGAAAGAGAAAATAAAACATAAAGATACGTGCCAAATACCTGAAACTCCTAGAAAATGAAATATTTTCTGGAGTGACTTTTGGCCTATGCTTTCCCCTTTGCCAGGGGTTTAGGCTGCACCTGAGCCGGATATTACAGGGCTGTGTGCGTCCCTTCACAGAGCAGAACAGCTCTGCACGGATTACACAGCCTTGTCTGAGCATCCTCAGCCAGACAACTAGGGATTTTCCATTTCTATGATGATTCTTGACTGGTTGCAGTGATTTATCTTGAGTTCCTGAGCACTTTCAAATACACATTAAGCACAAAAGAAAGGAACATGACAGCTGAATTGGGGACTGCTAATAAATATGTATTTTTTAAAAGCTGTGCAGACTTGCAAAACTTATCCCTTTATATCAGTTAAGAGAAAAATGTAAATAACAGGGTAGCATAATTTTGCTAAGAATCTTTGCAAATTGTCCACAGTAAAGACTGGGAAGCTCTTTGTATTGACGGTTACTGAGTGATTTTGCGATACTCAACATCAGCTTCTTTATAGGGGCTTCTAGGTTAGCCCTGCCCTAGAGTAACACTGATCTTCAGCTTTGCAGCTGTAGGATCTGCTCTGAAAAGGCTACTGCTGTTCACTCATGTATTCCTGGGATGCACCTGCACAGCAAAATACAGGTGCAACTTGCTGTATTGCTTTCACCTCAGTGACACAGATAATGACCGTAATAAGGAGGTGGCAGTGGGGATTTGGCTGCAACCGAGCTCAGCTTTGAGAGCTGACTGGAGACTGTAGCTGTACAATGTGGCATCTCTCCAGTACTAAAATTATCATGTATTTTAATAGTCCTTACTACTCATGCCACCCAGTTTGAAGCTTACTTGGAAGTCATGCCTGCATATAGTACAACCAGCTCTCTGTTTTGCTGGCAATATGTGAGGACAGAAAGGATAGGTAACTCTGAACAAGTTCAATGCAGGTTCCTTTCAAAGCAGCTGGAGGAGCCCCAAAGTTATGGCACAAATGACATCCATAAGCTCTCTAGCTACAGAGTCTTCATGAACTTCTAACACAGGATAACAGAAACAGTGCAACCATTTAAGTGGCTAATGGCCACCCTTTAATGACTCTCTTACTCACTGAAGTTCCAAATGTACTTGGTAAACATGGCTTTGGCTCCCCTGCACGCTGTCTGGCCAACATTTACTACAAATCAGTTTCCAGCAGCCAATCTTGAACATCTTCACTTCAGGGGTCCCTTGCAATAAGGAGGGGGGATGTAAGAACCCTTTTAATTGTTCTTCTACCTTGTGAGCTCCAAAGTAGGAAGAATCCTGGAGGCACATTGCTTAATGTCATTGCGTTAAGCAGCAGCAAGCAAAGTGATGTCATCAAAGACATCAAGTCTATTTCTTGGAGATATTTGGATGAAAAACCTATGTGGGGAACTGATTTCATTTTGTAAGAATCTCAGCTCTAAACAGATTAGCAAATTATTGTGACAGATGGTAAGCCTTTCATGAGAATGTTTACCACTGAGTTCCACAGGCCAGGATCTGGCCAAGCCCATCATCTTGAAATCTAAGCAATGTGTAGAGACTTCCAGAAATCATATGCTGCTAAGGAAG
>WHYT01016670.1:37032-80333 GCA_009806455.1 Tetrax tetrax
TGAACAAGTTCAATGCAGGTTCCTTTCAAAGCAGCTGGAGGAGCCCCAAAGTTATGGCACAAATGACATCCATAAGCTCTCTAGCTACAGAGTCTTCATGAACTTCTAACACAGGATAACAGAAACCATTTAAGTGGCTAATGGCCACCCTTTAATGACTCTCTAACTCACTGAAGTTCCAAATATATTTGGTAAACATGGCTTTGGCTCCCATGCACGTTGTCTGGCCAACATTTACTACAAATCAGTTTCCAGCAGCCAATCTTGCACATCTTCACTTCAGGGGTCCCTTGCAATAAGGAGGGGGGATGTAAGAACCCTTTTAATTGTTCTTCTACCTTGTGAGCTCCAAAGTAGGAAGAATCCTGGAGGTACATTGCTTAATGTCATTGCGTTAAGCAGCAGCAAGCAAAGTGATGTCATCAAAGACATCAAGTCTATTTCTTGGAGATATTTGGATGAAAAACCTATGTGGGGAACTGATTTCATTTTGTAAGAATCTCAGCTCTAAACAGATTAGCAAATTATTGTGACAGATGGTAAGCCTTTCATGAGAATGTTTACCACTGAGTTCCACAGGCCAGGATCTGGCCAAGCCCATCATCTTGAAATCTAAGCAATGTGTAGAGACTTCCAGAAATCATATGCTGCTAAGGAAGGTGCCAGTAAGGCAGGCTGGAAGCTAAAGAGGATTGTGGAAAAGGGAGACGGGGATATTCTTTCCTGACTTTCACTCCAAGAATGAAGTCTGGAAGCCAGAAGACAGCAAGCCAAAGACCTAAACACACCTGGTCTTGCAGAGGTGGTAGCCAGAAGAATTGGAGAAATGTATCTGTGCCTACAAAACAGGTCCCTAAGGTGTCAGGCTAGAACTGTGCGAGTGAAGATGTTTGGTTTCACCTTTGTCTGCTTCAGATTATTGTGGCAGTTTCTTCCTTCAGTAAGAAAATCAAAGTATTAGAGTAGTGCAGTGAAGGATATTCTATACTTGTATAGATAGTCTCATAAAGGAGAAAGGATAAGTATTCCATGATACAGATCTTGTCTTTCCAGTAGAGCAAACCACAATAAAATCCTTTCTGGAGTAATATAGGGATAAGTTTGAAAGTCGACCCCGAAAAACAACGTATATTAGTTCTATTCCTTGCCTTTCTAAAATCCTCTACATGAAATTCATGCTATATTTTGTATAGTTACAAACAGAAAACGAAAAAAGACCAAATGACTTCGATAAGGTTACATGCAGTGTCTGTGATAGAGCCAGAAGCAGTTAGATGTCTTTGCACCCAGGAGGATGCCTCAGCCAAATCAAATCCTTCATCACTTTGCAAGTCTGCAATGGAATGTGTGGCTTCTGGGCAAGACAAAAATAGAAGGAAACTTTATTTGGAATGGACATCTCTGGGAAAAAACTGTTTCAGCTTTTCAAAAAGGAAAAAACCCCAACAAGTCTTTCCCAACTTCTAAGTTAAAGGATACTTTTTCCTAATGACTCATGATAACTGTCAGACCCTGAACTTGCAGACACACATTCAGCTAACTACAACCCACATCACAAAATCTGTTTCATTAGTGTTATAATGGCTCACTGGGACCCCAAGCACCATGGAGAATGAAGATTATGGCTTAGTAGAGTCAGCAGGGAACAAACACATCACTGAAACCAAACTTTTGTCCTCAACAAACCAAAACACTTCCTCTAATTATTCAGTACATTAATATCAATGCAGGAATAATTATTAGCTTGAAACAGGCATCTACACCTCTGCATAGCTATTTACCTACCTGTCTAGAGCTTCAGAAGGATATCCAAGATCTTGCAAGGAACAGACCCCTATATAAATTTCACTGGCCCCAGTTCTGCCCGCATAAGCCTCAGTCACGTTTGCCCTTTTCATTCCTATTATGCCAAGTAACGACGCATTCCCTGCCAATGATGGCTATGCTCATAGATATTTACAACAACTAGCTGAATGAAATCATACTTTGTTCCATCCTGCCATCTACACTTAAGTGTGTCAGAGAGCCTAAACTATTACACTGCCAAATTCAGAGAACTCATGAAATATAAAGCAATACAGTTCAACTTTGCTCAAATAGAGTTCAGCCAATTTTCATCAGCTGCAGATCTGGTTTTGTGTACAGTTTCCATTTAGGACCTCATAACACCACTTGTTTCCTTGCTTTACTATGAGATCTCCAGACTACCTGTTTTGTCTACTTCAGTTGCTATGTTTTCTCATGGTTTAGTTGAGAAGTTCCTCCTAAACTTCAGAAGCTTCACACACATAACCTTGCACACCTTCTCCCGCTGCTCCCCAAAAGTCCTTCGCCTCACTAAGCTTTCGGTGTCTTGTTAAGGGTTGATACTGATCTCACACAGAAGAATGGGGTTAGGCTGTTTGGTCCATTCTTTCCCAGCCCAGTGCATGTCAAATTCTACCCCAGTTATGAACTGTAATGAGTTTCAGCCATATGACAGCTCCTTATCCGTGATGTTTGTATGAACTGAGTAGATGGGTGCTTTCACCGAATACACAGTTCAAGTACAGAACACCACAAGCATGGGGTTTGGCTTTTTAGCCCAGTGCTTTGTTTTTTTCCACATTTTATTTACAGTCTGAAGGAAACTTTAGGATGGGAAGAGGAAGGCTCTAAATCCACTCTCTTTTCGTCTTCCTCACAGCACAAACCCAGGCCTTAGAGCCAAACGCTGATGATACTGCAGTAGCAGCAGGCCAGTCTGTTTTCTTACAATATCCATTTAGAAACGATGAGACTTCACCCTTCTCAGTTTTGTCCAGTATTTCTAATTACTAGTAAGACTGGGTTGTCTTTTATTGAATACAGCTATTAGATATAAATAGACTCACGTAATTTCAACAGTTCTGCAATGTATTCATTATTTCTAGTTGCTGCTTCTTTGCAGTCCTGCACATTGGACATTGAAGTTGTCTTTTAATGAAAGTTTTGGCTGCAGCATTTAACTTTATTGATTCTGCATGTAAATAAAGTTTCAACTTGTGGGATTCCAGTTTAAAGTATGTATGACACGTTGTTATATTTCACAATATTCAGAGAGGAGGGAACAAGAAATCAAGAAAAGTCCAAGTTCTCAAAAAGATTAAGAGAAGACCAGTGCTGGAATTCACTGAACCAAATATGCTTGTTTGCAAAGAGAAAAGCTTCACCTCAATACAGTCCACTCATTTTCATGTGGATATATTCCTTGCCGGTCTTCCTGCCTTATGTTGTCTTTCAGGTAACTGTAATTCTTTGTTATTCCCTGTAGTGATAATACAGCTTCCTAGGATTTAGAAGAAAGATCCTTCAGAGGAAGGCACGCTATAACTTCAGCATACAGACTTTATACATTTCAGGTTTACTTTTGGCTTCTTTGTTGCTTCTCATTCTTAACTCAAAAGGAAAAATCATTTAAAAAGAAGATATTAAATATAATCAAAGTTCAGAAGGATGAGAAAAGACAGTCTTTCAGTAAATGCCCTGATTTCCCCCAAGACAAATCATTTAATATTCTTTGTGCCTGAGTTTCCTCATCAGAAATCCAGTGATACCTGTAAGTCTTTTATTTCTTCCAAGTTTTCAGGGCAGGAACTACGTTACTTTCCAGGTCCTCTGCACGTAACACAACAGATTAAAGCAGAGCCTGTAGTAGGACAAGTACTGAGTAAAACCAGTGCAACTGAGGACAAAATTTGACCAAGGGTGCTCAGTACATCAGCCCCACCTCAGTTATATATAAAGGCTCAAATCGGAATTAAGTTCAGTGTCAAAAAGAAAGCACCAACTCCATAAAACCAAATGTTCCAAACCCCTGGGATTTAGTGACGTAGTCACACATGATATTAAAGGCAGGACACTACTGACTGAACATGCAATTCCAATATATCCCCACAACTGGTATGTTGGAATAGCTCCTCAGTGTCCAGCTACTGCAAAAAGTATTTCTGAAGCATGCTAAGATGGATTAAAAAGGAAAGGAGGAGGAGGGAGCTAACAGAGTGGCCTATCACAGCCTCTCCATCACTTTCCTATCCCTATTTGGAGGGAACGGGAGCTTTCCAAATATCTGGATGCAGCAGAGGCTGTAGGTCTGAAATCTATGTCAGCAATCTGTGCTGTCGCCCACTGCCCTGCCAGACACAAACCCTGCCTGGTGGGAACCGAGTTGTCGCAGGACCTGCTGAGTTTGGTATTTGCACTGCGGTGTTTAAAACTGCTGCAAGGAAACCCAAAGGATATTAAGCAGAGCTGTTCCTTCCCTGTCAAAACGTGTAAACATGAACAAATACGGGGTCTGTCTGGAGAACATCAAAGTCAGGTAACACTTAGCCCAGTGCAACACGCCATAGCTGCGGGGGGACTAAAGTGTGAAAGAGTTCTTGTTTTACATAGCTGCTGTGAAACGTCATGCAGCCTGGGGTTAGAGCATGTGTTGGCTGTGTTTCCACACCCTGAACCTACGTCCTCCTTCTCCTAGCTGCTTGGAGCCAGATTGTTTCAACCTTTTGTTTGCTTTAAAGTGTCCTTCTGTCCTGCTGCCCTTGAAACAACACACACTCTGCATGCCAGATGCTGCTGATGTAGCGCCGCTGACTTGATGCATGTTCTGACCTCATGACTGAAGGAACCAGTTCTTTAATGTCACAGCGATATCGTACACAGAACAGAAACAAATGAAGTGGATACACAATTCTCCCAAACTGTGTGGGTATCCACACAGAAACATCTGCTGCTGTCTCAGCCGCAGACACCCGAGCCTCCAAACACACCAGCAGATTTACTCTTTTCATGTCTCACAGCCCTGCTGTGATTTGCACAGGCACACACATGAAATCACGGGGCAGATCTTCATCTTTGCTTACATGAATAATCAGACAACTCGCGTTTATAGACTGTTTATATGAGGAAGGTCTACAAGAAAAGACTCTGCTTGGATTTATACTTTATAAGGATATGACATCCTATAGTTCACGTGTGCTGCAAATGTATTTGTATTCAGGGCCAGATCTCTACTCCGATGCAGCACAGCTGATTTTGGTGAAGTCATGCTGAGTAACAAGCTGGCCTTCTCTCATTAGTGTGTCATTTTGATTTGCCCTTGCTATTTTAAAAGACCTGCCTGGGGTTTCCCATACCAGATATGACCTCCAGGCTGCCCTTTCTCCAGGATGACACAATAATCTCTAATTGCAAGCCCTTGAGAAAACTTTGTAAGCACATTATGCACCATTCTTGATCAACTTTCACTCAGCTCAGGTTCAAAACAGTTGGCTCAGTGATTTAGCTGCAAAAATCAGCTAGAAGACTATACAGCTTTGTTATTATAACAGAAAATCTGAATCCACACACCACATCTTTCCTCCAGACAGAGAATTCCTTCTCTACAAAGCTCCCTTTAAAGTGTTGATTAGGAGTTACTTTATAAGAGAAAAGAGAAGCTACTGCCATTAAATCCTCTCTAGAAACAAGTTAATTTTTTTTTTCCACAGAGATGGTGAGGTGCTGCATCTAGTAGGTATATCTGGAAATCAGTAATATCATTAGTTCTCTGTCGAAGTCCAGACCCCTGACAGAAGACACAAGCTCCCTGCAAATCCCAGAGGTCTTCAATGGGCATGACGGACAGAGCAATCACTTTGACAAATTTTTTCAAAGCCCTGCTAGAAGAATTGGATCTCCTCCCACTTCATCCCAGTAGGGTAATAAAATAAATGTGTTTCCTTTGCCACTTACTCTTCCAGAGGTGAAGAATGTTTTCATCAGGACACAGAGATGGAGGCTCTTCTTGCACCTTTTGTATATCTTTCACTGGAGAAGTTAGATCACCAAAATAAACTGAGTAACAACTAATGATCTGTAACTGTGCATGTGCAAAGCCCGCTTGCATACCTAACTCCAGCACTTTCTTCTACATCCACTGTCAATTGCCCCCTCCATAGGGTGTGTATTGTCCCACAGCTGGTGTCATGGAGTCACCACTGACAACTGAATGGAATTCACATGTGAAAAATACTTTCTTAAATAAAAGAGCTGTAGGTGGAAGGCTTATGTATTCAGTAGGGTTCTCACTCTAAGAGAACAGATCTGCAAAAAAATCAGCTGAGGACTGGGGTAAGCTGTTTATCCTGTCATTTCCCTTCATTACCTTTGGCCAAGGCTGTAGGTCTGTCTTTTCCCCCTCCTCCCCAAAGTCTATAGAGTCTCATTTTATGACTGGAAATTACAAAGGTGAAATCAGTTTGGAAAATTAATTCCAGAGGATTTCCTTCTTCAATTGAAAAATATTTCTGTGTGGAGACCATTGGGAAAGCCACATTTAGAGTAGGAATGTATGGGGACTTCAAAGATACTGTTCAGATGAAAGAACAAAACTGTTTTATAGCAGAAAAATTATCACAGAGACCTGAGACTCGGAGTACAGCCTATGTGTGAAAACAGAGAAAAAAAATCTTCTGTGAGCGTTTCTGACCCTTCAGACCAACATTTTGTTTCAAGAGGTACTTGTATTTTTACCAGGTGCTTGTCAGAAATATACTGACTTAAAAAAACAAACTGGCACCAGAAAATGTACAGCTAGGTAAGAACACAAAACCTATATATCCACAGTCAAAAGAAATATTTCTAGCATCTGACAAGGGGAAAAAAGCCTCCCCCTCATACACCACAGACTTCATTTGAATGACAAAGGGAGTCAGGGGCTTCTAATACACCAGAGACAAGAAAGTGTCTCTCCTCAAAGGGGTAATGCAAAGAGGTTTGGAAAGCACACAACTTACAAGTGGAAATGCCTGCATGGTACCCCAAACTCTGCCATATGACATCCTGAACTTCAGGTATGTGCCTGTATTTAACCTTACTCAAAAAAAACAAAAAACAAACCAAAACCAAAACAAAACAAAAACCAAAACCCACCGCAATCCAAAATCTTTAAATTCATTAAGTTTAAAGTCTAGTGTATTCTTAACAGTTTTGCTGAGTCAGGGCCTATATCATGTAGTTTTAGCAGGTGTAGAGAGGCAAGTGTGACATCTAATTGCAAATAATTTGAAATTATTGGTCACCAAAAACAAATACACACCAAAAATGCATTAGTAAAGGTTTTCATTTAATCTTAAGGTGAAGGTCATCTTCAATGGATCATAGCAGCTCTCTTACCCATCAGCCTGTGAATTCCCTAACATTCTATAAAGATGAACATCTGGTTGTTCTCACTCTATTTCTGCATTTAAAAAAAAAAAAACCCACTGAAGTTATACAAACAAATCTCTTTTCTTGTACAGGAGGAGAATAAAACATCACTGTACAAACTAAAGAGAAGATTCTCAGTTGTACTAATTCCCACTTGAGTTGCCTGCCCTGGAGGGAGAGCAAGTGAAATTAATGACTCCTTATGGGACCAATTTGGTGTGAACAGGCTTTATTTCAAACAAGAACCATTACTGCAATCTTTATGCTGTCTTGTACCTTCCCCTGCCAAATATATACATACGGCTCACAACTACACTGTGTACAAAACTAGTTGTTCCAGAAAAAGCAGAACAGACTGAATTCCTATCAATTTGTGTCTTTTGATCCCCAAATTCCCGCTCTGCCCTTCCCTGCCACAATAGTTCTACCAAGCATAAGACATCATGTTCTGTTCCCATTTAAGACCTACAGAGCCCAAACGGGCCAGTCCGTACATCCAAGGCTGACTGGCCAGCTGACTGTGACCAAGCCGTGTCACAGCTGAATTCTTTCTGCCTGGCCATTACTGGGCACACAAATTTGGCTCTTCTGGTCTGCATAGTTTCTGGGTTCGTGAATGTGCACAGATTTACTAACATCAAGACTTTCACTCCTCAAACATCTGATCAGAATCTGACAATATGTTTAAGATAAAGGCACATGTGGAGCGCAGGGAGAGGAGACGTTCCAGGCAGGCTGGATGGCTGAATTCACTAATATATGTCGTATAAATCTCATTTCCCTAGGAAAACACACTAAAAATAGAGTCAATAAAAAAGATGAGGAAGCTTGGAATGCTTTATCTTTTGCTTATTTTCAGCACAGCTGATCTCTTTCAGAGCTAAATCAAGCCATACTATTTTAGTCTTTGCCTAATAAAGGGATTTTAAGCTTTGTATGAAACAAGGCATTACCTAGAACTTCCATGGGAAAGTAAAGCTTGGCAGTGTGGTACCTCTATAGCAGAAATACCTTTAATCTCTCAGACAGTACTTGAATCTTCAGATAAATCTGCTAAACAAACAGCTGCTCAGCTAGGTCTACACCACTACAGCTAACTGTAAGACATCACGTTTTTCATCCCATTGACATGTGTGTGCCAGGGAGAGAAGTAGTTCCTCAATTACTCCTCTTTCTAGCTGGCAACTACACGGGGGTGGGAAGTCTGCTGCAGAGAGGTTTGAAGTAAGCTGCTATTCGTTTTGAGTAAAGGAAGAGATGGGGGCTCTGGCCTTGACAGAACTACTGTGAACCACTTAATTTGCTTTTATTCTCCTCCCATAGAGATGCCTGTGCTGTACTAACAGTTGATGTACAAGGGCACGTGCAAGCAAATTGCACATCTCCTTCACCTGCAACCCATGCTGGCAGGTCACAAGCCAGCAAATATGCAGCTATGACAGCCCAACACTAAACCCAAGGTGATACATCCTTCTTGGCACCACCTGGGATTTCAATGCCATTTTAACACAGTTCCAGTTCCTTAACCAGAGCTGGTGCACGTCTGCCAGCTTAGAGCTCATGTACAAATACGTGTTTGTCTGCTCCGGTCTACATAGCTGTTATAAGGCTTACCTTAACCCAGTTCAGAAGCAGATGAGCTGAAGCTGCATGAAGGCCCTCAGAAGAATGTCCACAGGAGAATTTACTGCAAAAAAAAAGTAAGAGAATGAACTTTAACGGCAGTAGTTATCCCAACAGACAGCTCTTGAGCTAGTTTGTTCTCTGCTCTGCCCCAACAGCAAAGCAGTAACAATTTCCCTTTTTCCCCATGCTGGCTCTGCAGCTGAAGACTAGGTCACACTGCAAAACTACTTTCAGTAGTTTTTGTCTTTTTACTCCACACAGCAAATTCCACCACCCCTACAGATCCATGACCTAATTCAGTCTCAAAGGAACCAGCAGAAGCACACAGAGAAAAACCAACGAACAATCTAAAATTATGGCACTCCTTTCACACAGGACTTAAACCATTTCATCCCTGATATGTTATTGTGACTCCCGACAGCTCTCTGCATGTGATTCGTGGCACGCGGCAGTGACACAGGGCACAATTGTTGCAAACGTTGTAGCGACAACTTAACAAATTCCTATTAAGAGAGATCAAGGCAACATGACATTTGCAGAGAGCAGGATTAAGTTGCTTTTGTGTGATGCTCCAGAAGGCTTAGGAACTCTTGACAATTGTTTGGAAAAGAGTGACTTTTTTTCTCCCTAGGAACAGATGCTTAAGGAATAAAGTGTGTTATCTACTTGTACAAAAACCAGTCAGGCAGAAATGTCCCTGACATTATGGAATTCATGACGAAGGAGGCGGCAGTAATGGGAAGCAGATGCAAACATTTTATGATTCAGGAGGCCAATCCAGACCAACAAAGGGGGTACGTTTGGCTAGAAAGGCAGTGGGAGCATCTCCCAACAATATTCTGCTGCCTTGACTTCATGTCTGCTGGTGGAACTCATTAACTCTTCGGTGGTTTAAAGAGCTGTGGCAACATCTGGACCTTCAGATTTCGTGGACACAACTCTGCTTGATAGTGGGACACAAAGCTGGTTCTCTGCACTCCCTCCTATGAAAAAAAAAAAGTATTCAATTAAAATTTTTCAGCTTACTGTGTAGCACATTCAATTCCTTGATTTGGGAGACAGAACAGACTCTGAATGAAAAAGCTGTTGTTCATATATATTTTAGGAATCCCTTTCCTGCACTACCCACTTGCCTGACAGCTTCCAGAAGCGTAGACTCACAATGTTTCTTGTGAAAGAAGGCAGCTTACTGCCTTCACTAAAGATGCGAGACATGAGAAAACTAAGGTCTAGGTATTTTGAAGTGGAATGTCGACAGAATTTGGGCATCTCAAACAGTTTCAAAAGCCCCTTTAACTTTGTTGTTGTTGATGTTTTTTTTTTTCCAGTAAAACTCCCCTTGATATCTAAAGCCCTGTTTCTTCATGTTTCTTCATTTCACAGAATAGTTCGTTTAGCTCATGTATGGGAAGGGCTGTTTTTAACCATAGGCCGCTTTGCCACTGGTGGGGAACAATCCGTCTAAGACCAGTTCATAGAAAACAATCAGTCAGTCACTGAGTTAACAGAGCAAGAGTATCCATAGCTTACGCGCTTTATAGTAAAGAGTAATGGAAGTAAATTCAAATATTTAAAATAAAAGATTTGGACAACTCTATCAAATTAAATAGAATCACTTTTGCTTGAGGAGTTACCCACTCATGAGGTCATCAGCACGCATAATCCCATGCAAAATGCACCGATTTAAGCTGCTGAAAGAAAAGGAGCAAAAGCACCCCAGATTAAACACCAATGGAGGACAAACAATCTTCCACCTCAGGTCATTTTTTTTCTGATCCAGTTGATAAGCAGTAACGCTGCTGAGGCTGTAACTACAGACTTCAATAATGTCTCACAGCCTCAACCTTAGAAGTCATGGGCTGGTGTTGCTGCTGCTGCGCGTAACTGAAAGTTTGTAGAGGAAAATTGTTATCTTTGCAAGTAACCATCGGTTGTTATACCAACAGCCTCTGAAGGAAGAGGCACTAAGAGGTAACACCAAGCTGAGAGAAAATGTGTCAAATTGGGCCAGTATGTCCTAAATGTTCCACATCCTTCCTCCTTTTTCCATCTCACTCCCCACTTAAAACTTGAAAGTTCTTCTAAGAGTTTAGTGTAAGCCAGGCATACTTTATATAAAGATTAATATATTCCTGCAGTAATAATATAATAATAAAAACAATGAAGCAGTAAAAGACACTTTAACTACCAGCATAATCAACTCCCTAGTAGATTTGAAGTAAGCAAGTAAAATGTGTCAGAGTCAAAACACAATGATAGATATTAAGGCAGAGAGAAGCACTGTGATTCTTCATTAGACTAGCTAAAAGTTTCAGCTGGATTATTTTACCTGCTAATTGTAATGATTTCTGAATGCACAAGTTCTGTTTTATCTACAATTTCTCTACTAAAATGGTTGCGTAGATCATTGAGACAAAACAAATAGATTTCCACAGAAATTATATGGGGTAGCACTGAAATAACTACACAGCCTTACAGAATTAATTTACATTTTTAAAGTTCAGCTACAAAGTTAATAGAATACTCTAAGTACCATGAAACAGTTTACGAACCCTATGGAAAAGAGCTTGCTGATGAGCTGTTTTTCCCCTTGCAAAGCAAGGAACCTTGTGAGAAAGCACGTCCGAGAGGTCTGTGCCAGACCACCTACCGACCTGTTTAACTCATGCCAGGAGCTGCAGGATGCCAAGTGGGCCAGTGGGTTTCTCTGCCCAGATGAACTGTTTGCGTCCCGGCAAGAGCACCAAGTTCAGCCACAAGACAAAGGACCATTTCATTTCTCCTGCTTTCCTGTTCCACTTTTGTGTCCGCCTGTGAGTCTCTGTTGTTAAAGGAAATGATTAATTGGGCACTGGGGAGCTGTCAGTATTATGGTTTTTAACCAATGAGCCTTTCTCAACTCAGATGCTAAGCATTTCAAGATACTTGTTTTTTTTTTCTCCTTGAAATTTTATGTTCATAAATTTGGTTTGGGTTTTCTGGTTGGTTGCTTGTTTTTTAAAGATTCTTTATCAGAATTTGTATTTGATAAAGCACATAAAAAGACACTGAGCCCTTGCAATGCATTAATAAGAAGGCTACAGCCAAATCCAGCTCCCTAACTGCAGTATAATCCAAAATAAGTTTTTTCACTTCTGTAGAGAAGCAGAACTAGGTACCGCAGCACACATGAGAGCAAAAGCAGTGCTGCCGCGATGTACGCCGGGCACCTCCCACCACCAAGCAGCCGGCTCAGCGCTGAAAGGACTGGCAAAACCTGGGCTGGTGGGACACAGCCTCTCCGCGTGGGACAGGCGAGCACAAGCTTCACTGCATGAAGACTGCTCGTTACCAAACTTCTGCGTGCTGCTAAAAGCTAATCGACACCCACGTCAGCGCATTTACCCTTTTCCCCCTCTATGGCCTAGCATAAGGGAGCTTCAAGCAGACTCAAGGTCCGAGTATGTGCTGCAGTCAGAAAATCTTTACTGCACACTCCTTCGAATCTGGCGTACTTCGTAAGCTACGAGCTCTTCAGGACAGAAACAGATGCTTCTTGTAGACATGGGCTGTGTTTGACAGTGCCACTGGAATTCATCATCGCTATGGGTAACAGAGCCTTTTCAAATGTCACTTTAGCCCTAAGCCAGGAACAGTGAAGTACAACCAAAAACACAGAAGTGAAGTTCTCTGCCTACAGAAATCAATGAGAATTTTGTCCTTGACTTCACTGGAGCCAGGCTTTCATCCAGTGTATTTGTACTTTAGGTTTCCCGTGGTGAATAAATAGAAATGAAAAGCAGAAGTCCTGGCACCAGTGTTATGCGTCAGACAATCAAGTATGTGCAGTATGCATTTCTTCAGAAGAATCAGGCTTTTAGGGCATCGGTGGCTAGCTATACAACCATGTGAAATTCTTAAGATAGACATGACTTCCATAGCCGGAGCAACAACCTCCTGCATGTTTTCTTTTGTAACAGGAAGCTAGCAGGGTTATGTGTCTCAGAGAAGTTTTGCACGCAGGGGTGTTCGGCGTGCTGGGGAAAGAGGGGTGTGAAAAGAATACTGTCAAAGCTGGGACAGCCCTTGTCAAAAGCTGTGATGTAAACAAACACAACAATCCATGAAATGAGATTTTTCTGTTTTATAATCCAAAAATGGTATTTGGTCCCAAGTGAGAATTTTTCCCCATAACCCAGCTGAAAGACTCTGTCCTTTGTAGATACTTACACCACTATGCTGAAGAGAGTAAAAAGTATTTCCACAACATTTTTTACAATTGTTAATAATTATCAGGCTTTATATACATGTGTTTGTCACATCAGAATTACTGTTCATATTCATTTCAGTCTGAGTTGTCTGATGCTATGTTGTAATTTTCTATTAAGAACATCTGACTGGAAAAAAAAAATTAATCAAAGGGAGGCCAATACTAAAAAAAATATCTATTAAAATCTTTTATGGAGCTCCTTTTGTTGTTTGGTCTGGCCTTTATCTGTAAACATACTGGAGAAATTACAGCATTCCCATTATGTATAAACATCTGTATTTTTTCTTTTCTAAACACACCCGCAGCATCTTTTTTGTTTGTATATACCTGCACACACGCACCAACCATCCCAGCTTTGGGTATCCAAAGTCATTGGACGTTTTGGAAAAAAAGCCTGGAATAAGTGAAAAAAAAATCATAAATATGTAGAGCTAGCACAATTCTAGGATCTGTAAAACCAGAAACATTTTTCAACTAATTGCCTTTTATAGCTTTTATCTTCTCACAGGCAAAATAACACCCATCTGCTTTGTGAGACAGATGAAGGAGAGAGATCATTAAAAACAGGTTATACTGGCATTCAACTGTTTTAATGGTGGTTTTTTTCCTCTTTTCTCTTTTTTTTTCTTAAATAAATCACACATTGAAAGTCTGGTTCTTTGTAAAATTATGGGTCTGTGGCATACAATCCTTTTTGCCATGTGTCTTTGAAGATCACTAGCCATCCAGGAGATGCTTCCTTATTCAATGTCCTTCCTCCCCGAGGTACAGCTACGAGAGCCGTCAGTGCTGCCTGCACACTACATCACATTTGGCACAGCTCACAAGTGCCAAGGGGAGGAGCAGAGGGGCAAGACATGCCCCTGCCTAGTACAGGTGGCACCAGGAAATCCCATGTTCTCCATAGAAAGCAGCATGATGTGCTGTTTTAAAGGTAAAACAGAAATCCCAGAGCTTTTCCTCCTTTGGGTCATCCCCACCTCCCTCTCCTTTTTCCTCTTCTCTGCAGGGAAGTTCAGCCTGTGGTGCACAGACTTTCCATGTCTGCAGTTGCACATATTCCCTTGTTGTGATTTCTTAGGAGCATTCCTGAACTGTGAACTCGTTGATTCTTCCAGATTAGAGCAGGGAAGCCAGTCCAAGCGCCTAGTATTTCCCCCCTGATGTGGACAGACAGAGTTCAGCTGGTTTGCATGTGTAGCCTGAACTCCAGAGAATGGCTGAAGCTAGAAGCAGCTGCTGATCCCATCACAGCAGGATGCTAACTGCACATTGTCATGTAAAGACATCATCACTTAAGAGCTCTTTCCTAACAATCCCAACAGCTGCTTTTCTGGCTTTGTTGACACAGATACCCCAGAGTGAGATATGCGGGTGCCTGTGCCCTTTTTCTTCCTTCAGATTCCTTTTAATATCCACTTAATCATACTTACTGGTTTATCTCTTTAATCCAAATGATTATTTCAAGCAGCTCAGTCAGCTGCATGCGTGACTTTGAGGGAAAGATATGTATATACACAGTTAGGAAGATGTTCCCTGACCAGCTTGAGGGCTGAAGATCCACTGAACAGTTTTGATACCAGGGCGGCTCAGGGACGGATGATCCACTAACAGGCCATAAGTTTCAGCTCTTGATTCACTTTGGATATGTTGACATGGTATCCAGCAGACAGGCAGGAGTTTGTTCAGGTCCAGACAGCCACAGTCCCTTGGAAACTAACATGGTAGAGCTTTTGCAAGTAAATAATTTTGCTCAAGTTAATGAAATCTGTGGAGATATGTGTACTAGTTCAGGCAAAGAATCCTACGTAGTCGAATCTTTTGGTCAGGTCAGTGCCCGTGGCAAACAAGCTCATGTTTGCCTGTAAAAGACCATGTAGGCATAAACTTAAATACTCTCCAAAACTGCAACGCGGGTCCTCATTTTCCTTAGATTCTCTTGATAATTTTGAGGTTACTGTTGTTTGTTTTGAAATTGCTATGGTGAGTACCTCGGCAGGTATCTGATTCAGATGATTTATTTTAAAACTCTTAGCCCAAGGTAACATTATATTACCATCTAGCATTAGTAAGCTAGATATATAATATAAAGTAAATTGTGTCTACCAAGCTTCTAGCTGTACGGTACCTCCTGCACTTCTCGCAGACCTCCCAGGCTCTCAGGGAGGTGCAGCAGCTGTCAAGGCCGTGGGCAGTGGTGGCTGTTCTGATGAAAATGCTGATACCGAGGCATTGATTCTTCCTGAAGAGATTTTGGTTAAACGTTTGGAGACTAAGAAAACTCCCCCTCCTCAACAGGGCAAGGGAAGAAAACAAGATGGAAAACTTGTGGGCTGAGACAAAGACAGGGAGATCACTCACCAACTACAGCCACAGGCAAAACAGGCTTTTTTTGAGAAGTAATTTAATGTATTGGCAATTAAAATAGGTTTGGAAAGTAAGAAAAAAAATTAAAACACATTTCTCCCACCTTCACAGGCTCAACTTCACTCCTGACTCCTCTGCTCCCCCCAACAACCCCGAGTAGTGCAGGGAGATGGGAAATGGAGGGTTATGGTCAGTCCATAACAGCTCCTCTCTGACACTCTCCTCACACTTTTCACCTGTTCCAGCATGGATCCTCCATGGGCCACAGTTCCTGTCAGGAAATATCCCGCTGCTCCAGCACGGGGTCCTGCAGGGCCCGCAGCGTGGATCTCCGCTCTGGTGAGGTCCTTACCCAGGCTGCAGGGAAACACCTGCTCCCTCTGCTCCTTCACTGGCCTGGGTGCTCACAAGGCTGCTTCCTCACACTGTTTTCCTCATCCTCACTGCCTGTGTAGTGTTTTAGCCCTTTTTAAAAACACATTTTTCACAGAGGCACCACCAGTGTAGCTTGCAGGCCCAGCTATGGCCTGCAGTGAGGCTGCTGGAACCGGCTGTGTCCGGCACCGGGCAGCCCTGGCCTCCCCTCAGTGCCAAAACCTTGCCACCTTCACCTGGTACACACTTTTATAAACTTTATGAAAAATGAGAGGCTTTTTTTAATTTTTAAAAAATGTGTCTTTGCCCCTGAAGCACAGGGGCAAAGCACTGGTCTGTACAAATGGAAATGCCCATGAAGCTTCCTTGTTAAAATGGTAGGACAACATCCATGCTGCAGATGAGTACACCCAGAGTCTGATCTGGATTTCAGCTGAATTTGGCTTTTGCCAAAGTCTGTAGCCAGCGGCCTCTGTTCCACAGGAACACTGACTCCCTGCTCTGACGCAAAGGAAATCAGGACATGCCAATTCCTGCAAGATCCTATGGACACCTTACAACATCCCATCCCAAATGGTGATGAATAACGCAACATTCATCTTCCATGTTGAGCAAGCCGTGGTGTCGCCAGCTTTCACCCCCAGCAGCCGGTGAGTCAGCAGCCCGGGATGTCCCTAGCTGCCGTGCAGGCAGCATATGCTAACACAAGCTAGACTACTATTTAAGGTCATTCCTAGCTTCTGCGTGGCCCTAGGCCAAATCATATTTGCAGGGCTTTAGCCAACTCCTCCTCTGAGAAGCGAACCTCAAAAGCGGTACGCAGTCACTTCCTCTGCACGTCCCTGGTGCTCTCGGCTGGGGTGGCTTCCTCCTCCTCTGCCACCTCCACATCGTGCTCCTGGGGCAACACGGGACAGCTTTCTCCCAGAAACACAGCTGGAACTTCGCTTTCTGGGCCACGAAGCCAGTGAAAATCACTCAAAACACAGCTGGGGCTCAAGTCAGACCATAAATGGGGAGCTTTGGGCCTTGTTACGAGGTTTCATTTAGCATTTAAACAATTGTTTTCATGTGACTGTGCATCCGGTGATGTCTGTGGCACTTAGTTTTCAGAACAGTGCAATCTCTTGTGCCTCCCTAAATCACAGAGGCCGAGTAATCCTGCCTGGGCGAATATACTAGCTCTGACCCAGGGATACTGCCCGGATGCACGTGATCAAGGTTTTCCCTCAAGGTCAGATGAGAATACCTCACTTCATTGTAATGAAGCACACTTGCAGACCTAGGGAAGACCTTTCCCATCCTTCTTTTACAAGAGTAGAGGTAGACAGAATATTCATGTCAGCCTTGGTCACATCTTTCTTGCTAAGCACACTTTGTCATCAGTTCAGTGATATCCTAATTGCTAACAGCAATATTACAGTGCAAAAAACCCAACCCAACAACTCAAAATAGCTGAAGATGACTATAGGAACAGTAGAAAACTTCTTATTACATATCAGAATGTCAGTGTGAAAAGTGTGTCCTTGATGCCATCCAAGACAGAGCAGGTAAAAAGGGAACAGAAAAGTTCTTCTATCATAAAGCCTCATGTTTCTGTTGCTCCTCACAACTAGAAAAGGATAGTGGACTTCAAGTTTTTAATCTGGGCGCCTCCTTGGAAACAACAAAGCAACAATAAAAGCTGCTGTATATCAATATGCTGGCTGGATTTTTACGAGGTTTATTTCTAAGATGTTGATTCATTTGTAAATTAAGAATATGGTTTGTTGTGCAACCTCCTTTTACACTCAAACATCAAATGCAGAAAATTAAACAGTGGCTTGCTTACCAAGAAGAGGAGATCCTCTTTAATTTAGAAGAAAGTTGTTTTCTTTAAGGGTTGGCATTTTTTTGCCCCAGCATAAGTATGCCAAGAACATACAAATAAAAAACACACAGTATGCACTTCAGAGAACTAAAAAGTCAGTGATTCTTTTTCAACTATTTACTTTACACAAACTAGTTCCGCTCTCACCAACCACAAATTCTACTCAAAAAAGAAAGCTGCACAGACTTATGTTTGCTTCTACAGTTAGAGAAAAGATGAGCGACAACTACATCAAGACATTTTCCCTAGTGTCAGCCACTAATTGCTATATCATTAAGAAAACAGCACTACGTTTCAAGTAGCTATAGTGACTTATTCAGAACCTTCTACTGTTATCTCTCCGTTGGTACTGGCCCTGCTGCCTGAGGAACATGCATAGCTGCAAGGCTGAGCTGCAGCAGAACAAAAAAAAACTGCTTGAAGATGTAAGATATACTATGAAAGTTTATAGTAAGGCATATACAGCTAGCTGCCTTCAGCAGTTAGATACACCACACCAATTAATGTGTAAGGTAAAGCACAAGAATCTGCAAATTGTGTAACAGGGCTCAGCAAAATGTCTTGAGGGACAGTGAAAACTCGTTAAGTGCCTTGTAAACCTCTATTATAGTTGAACAGAAAGGCTGACAGTAAGAAAAAATTGTGTATTCTGGAGAAAATGCTAGCTCTGCAAAAGAGAACAAGTTGCAAAACGAGCCTTATGGAAACCTTAGTGACACCAGAGGCAGCTTCTGCCTGGGAAAATGGATAGCACAGCTCTTTGCGGCACTTACCACCTGCGCGTGCTGTGACACTGTGTAATTAGGCAGAACAAACTACTGGAGGGAATGGAGCAAAGACATGGAGGAAAACACGCGTTTCAGGAAACAGAAAGACACAGTGATCTTTATCACTCATAAATTAAACTCCGAGCCCAAATGGTGTAGCAGCATGCACATTAAGCCAGATTTCTGTTCTCACAAAAATTGTAAAAAATTATTGCCAGTAAAGTTTTCCTTTAAAAGGGCTAGTTGTCAAAGCCACTTTTGTGAGGATTAAGCAAAGGCTGCCCCTACCACAACTTGCAGTGCAGATTTTCTTTTTTTTTTTTTTGCTTTTTCTAGAAGCAAAATTCTGAGCAGAAAATCTGGATTTGTTTTGACCTCCTTTCTGCGAGATACTTGAGAATTTTTCCTATTTCATAACAATAGTGATAAAACAAAAAATTCTGTTGCAACACTCAAATTATTCTGCAAAATATCTCAGAAGTTACACACATTTAAATCAAATCAGTCCAGTGTCATTATCCAAAAAGTTCTGCTCATTTCTAGCACAGAGCACAGCTTTGGCCCTTTCTTCCATATGAGGCATACAAAAATGTTTGCAGTGGCAATGTACGTCACTGCAAATTTCTCAGAGTCCTACTCAGTTCTAAAGTCAGGCCAACATGAAGATGTTTAACACATTACAGCATCAGGGCTAAACCAAGACAGTGCCGCACCGGCACAGGACAGCGGGCTGCTCACTGCAGCTGGCACGTGGATCTCACCGACACGTAAGCTTCTCAGAGAGTGCGAGTGGGATGTAGGAAGGAGGATAACTCATGTCCACTTTCAAACCAATAATATGAGGCAATCCTAATACAGATTAAAATTAAGCATGAGATCTTGTGTTCAGTAACTAAATCAGAGTAACAGGATCGGAACTACCACTGCACTCAATCCAGTTATCAAGATACAAATTCAGACAACAGGGCACTAGCCACCATGTTCACCACATCTCTCACGCTCACATGTGCTCTGTAGCACATTCTGGAACTTGCAGCAACATCAGGACATTTCATTACAAAAGATAACTTGAAAAAAATATTATATCCATTTGGTAAAAAAAAGGTAAAACTTCAAATGGATTTTTTTTCATGTCACATCAGGATGAAATAAAAACATTTTCATTCTATTCAGAAAATTAGCTATAAACCCCAAGAAATAGCTAAGAAATTAGTGTCCACTGCACTTCTAAGAATTGTGCTAAAGTAAGTTCAAATTACTGCTCAAAGCATCACATCTCAGTAAAATGAGGCTCCGCATGAAACTGAGCATGCAGCTTGCCGGAGAAGTCCTGACAGTGTTTGCAGCTTGATTCTGAGAAACCAAGCACTGGCACATCCTGCAAACTCCACCAGCAGTGGATGACTGGTAATTTTTTTTAAGATGTTGCTGCCAGTAGGAAGAAACTGTCAAGCAAAACAAACGACTTGGAAAATCCCGTTTCAGGAGGCCAAAAAAAAAGAACCGTGGCCATTTTCACATCTGGTGATTAACAGAAGCCCTGTTTTTCTTACTCTTTCTCTTTTTTGTTTTGGGTTTGTTTGATGTTGGGGGTTTCTGTTTGCTTGTTTGGGGGGGTTATTTGTTTTAAAATGCTTTTATAAGAATCAAGAACCAGCATTTGGAATACAGGCGCTCTTTCCTCTGAAGATCTCCACTGTGTGCCTGCAGAAGGGGCAGCTGCCTCATCAACAACACAGATCAGACTTTCAGCAAACCTCACCACTTTGAGAAATCTGCTTTCAGAAGGCCAACAAGTAATTGTTGCAAGCTGCACATCTGAAGACCATCAAGCTGTTTTTATTATGATTTCAGGTTTATTTTATTTTAGGGTCTTTAAAAGAACCAAGCTTCATTTGTCAAGTAATAAATATACAAAATGGATTAAAGTATTTGTGAAACTGTTCATTACCAAAATAAGACATCAACAAGCAATCAAAAGCCATTTGTACAGCATCTTCCCCTGGGAATTTAGTGCTCTTAATGCCACTTACATTGACCATCATTTTTCTTCACTACTGGGGAAGGAAACAAGAATCTCATCTTGTGCTCAAGACCAAGTTGATCCAAATGTCTAAACCAGCTACAGGCTCTGACAGGGGATGCGATCAGATTTGTTTTATTTTCTACTTTTCAATTAAAAGATATCACTTGAAACCACAATATATTTAATTTGCTGGATTTAGAGTGTCTCCCCATGAAAGTCTGCCGTCCAAACATTTTGGTTTGTAAACAAACAAGTTCAGACTGTAGTTGTTTGTACTACAGTAGAAGAAATGAATGCTTCAATGCATAGTCATCTGTTGCACAGCAAACTGCTAAAAACGTACACAGGATCCATAGTCACCCTTTGGGCTTCACCGGATAAGCAACAAGAACAGGGGAACTCAGCAAAGCTAAGATCTCTGCCATTAATACTCCTGTCAGCAAACACTTTTAAGCAGAGATGTCACTGGAGAAGCTTCACGTTGTGGGCTTCGATCCTTATCGCAACAAGAACTGCTAATACTGACCTGGGTGCCTTTAGCAGGTGAGTTATCTAGAAGATCCACTGCTTTAGCATACCAAGTTGCAAAATACCCTGGCAGACGGTAGAGCATTATCTTTTCCCAAATCTCACTCATCACTACCGCTGCAGGTTTTCTGCTACTTCTTTTAAAGACCTGCAGTGACAATCAAAAGCACAATTTTCCTTGGCCAACTGTGCACCATGCTCCAGAGCCTCCCCTGGAAAAACCACAAACTCATTGCTTTTCTAAACGCTTTACTGACCTTCCTCAAAAGGCCATGGCAGCTACTTTTTGAAGACCTGTAACAAAGAGAGGGGAATGCAATCATCACATAGTATTTTTCTTACCACTCGTCAGCTATTCCCCTACTCAGGTGAGCAGGGACTCTGGGGACCAGGCTCTGAGGCAGGCAGTGTTGTAGGGGTTGACTGATGTCAAGAGAACTGGCTGTAGCTCTGGGTTTGGGTGGGGATGAACTAGAGGAGCAGAGAAGACAGGAACTCCGTCTTCAGCACTATCTTCTCTTTAACTGATCGCTTCCAGTAAGAAAGCGGCAACGAACCCAGACATGCAAGCGCAGCTTTTGAGGAAATCCGCTCTTAACCTACAGCTCACTTGCCCTCTGAGCACACAAGCAAGAAACCACAACATTCCTGCCCAGCCCAAAAGCCTAAGTGTAGTTAAACAGGAGATTTTTTTTTCCTAGGAAACTTGGGAGTTAATCAACCTTACAGAGTCTTCCACATCCTGCAACAAATGGTGAAACCTTTTAATTGTCTGGTCATCAGTTTGTTCCATAACTATGTTTGGTGAGAAAGCTATGGCCAGGCAGCAGCTCCCCATTTGCTTTGTCCTGTCTGCTGAGCTCAGGTTAAAACAATCTAAGACAAGCTAACAAATCCAGTCAGGGACATCAGGGCTTCACTGTCACCTGCTTTCCAGAGCAATGGCCAGAAACTCAGGAACCAGGGGGCTTCTCTTCAGCTTTGCCATGCCATGCCGGCTTTTTGCTACAATTACATTCCCTGCAAATGCATTTAGGCTTTCCTATCCTTTGTGTCACATCTGGATGTTAAGCAATTCCCCCTCTTTAATTTGTCAGGAGTTTCTGGAAGTGCTCAGCATTGTGGTCCCTGTAATTAATTTGTACACAATGCACAATTTTAACTGTGAATTTACTTTTCCAGGGAACGCTCTGAGGTGTTTTCTTTAACAACACTAATCCCTGCAAAAGCTATCAACTATCTGCAGTGATCCTGCTCCCTCCTGAAAGCTTTCTCTGCTAAAGACATTACTGTCTCACAGGAAATCATTACCTTCCATGCATACACTACCTACCTCATACTTTTTGCTCACATTGCTATCAAAAGCAAAACTCAAAATTTTGCCTAAACCAGGATGATCATTATCTGTTTATGTAGGTGAGGTACCCATTCATGGACCGACCACACAGACACTCTCTTTGACACAGGCTGGAAAATGCAAACACACTAGAACTGCCTTGTTTCTTTTAAAAATAGCATTGAATAAAGGGCTCCTTCATTTCAGCAACTGCCTAGGAAATTGGAGCGTTTTGTGACCCGCTCCTTTGGAATACATGCTAACATCTCCATTTCATTCAGAAAGCTGCCGAGGGCTTACACAGTAGGGAATGAAATTCCCCCTTCCCAGTAGGAAAAGAAATAGCGGTATCCAAAGATTAACCAAAGTAAGCCACAAAGGAAGCCTGCAAGCACATACTTCACAGCATCGCAGCAGTGTTCCACTTACATTCCCTGTGCGGCCAGTCTTCACCAGCACACCCTTACCTATGTCACATTTGGCAAGAATTGGTGGAAAAGATATTTGGAGCAAGATGCAGCTCCCTGTCAGTAACAGTATCGCAGTCTGTAACCAACTCTATTATGTTTCCTACACAGAATAAGGTAGGGGAGAGTCTAAAAACCAGACTAAACTTCAGAGATAGATCCAAAAACCTTTGTATGAATATTCCTTCATTCAGATGTGTAAACATAATTTATTTTGTCATATGTACTAGTCGGTATATTACCATTTTTGTAAGAAATAAGATGGCAGATCACACAGGTTTATTTGCCCAGAGTTTTATGGATATACCACAGAAATGGGAAATACAAGTGCATTACCAACCTTACACTACAAGCGTAGTAAGCTCTACTTAAAAATCTTGCCTTATAGTTGAGTTAAATCATATACACATGGACTGAGGCAGTTCCCTTACTTATACTCTGAGTAGGTCAGACATGTAGCAACCGTTTTATCTGGACAAAGAGTACAAATTACTATGCCTTGCCTTTCTCTTGGTATAGATTTGAACTGCCTGACGTCAGGCTTATCTTGGAACAGTGCAAAATAAGGTCTGCCTGCATTGTCACTGAAAACATGCCCTCGACTCCACACTGCTTGTAGAGAGGCTCTTCACTCTTTGCCATTTAGGCTACAAGAAGCTATTACTCCTTTGTAAAGGAGAAGCATTCTCAGGTGTAAAGAAAGCAAGACAGAGCAGGAGAAGGAAGGAGGAGACTGAGGCAAAAACAGGGAAGAAACAGAAGAGATACAAGCTTTACTGAGAAGTAAAATACACAAGGAGACTGAGATCTGGTCTGATGCAAGACTTCGTAAAAGCATGCATAGTCTGAAAATGTAACTGGAGAGCTGATTCTAACAGGCATAGGTAGGGCCTGATTTTACGTGGTGGCATCTTAATGGACAGGCTGGTATCTTGAGGGGACATCTGGCAAAGGCTCAGGTAACCAAGCAGACACAGAGTCTCTGGAGAGTCTTGTAGGGAAGAGGAAACATTCTGGACCATAGAGGAAAAGATGAGAAATTCAGACATGAGAGCTGAGATGTTATAACCAGACATTAGTAAGACAGCGTAGCAGAGTCTGAGGGGCAGAGTCACCATTGCTCACTGAAAGACAGCAGTAAGATTATTCAAAAGGTGAGAGACGGATGGCATAAAGACCAACAGCAAATCTTTACTCTTAAATCTGTTCTTAGGCAATTTACACGTGAAAAAGGCTCACAGGGAAAAAGCAGTGCAATGTAAAGTGGAACGCTGCATTAACCTTTTAGCATTTCCATTCATGCTTACCTTCCTTTCTCCTGGTGTGTTGGAGACTGGGCTTCAGGAGAGCTAGCGCTCTTCTCCCTACAACATTGCAACTTCCATCAACACTTATAACTGCACCGTGCATCCAGCAAGCTCCTGTAAACTTTTATAGATAAATTACTTTGATGCCAAGACCAGTAACTAGCTTGTAATTTAAAAGCCTTCATCCCATCCATTGCAACATGTCAGTCTGCAAAGTTATGCCAGCTTTTGAAGATATCACAGTCCAAAGTAGTCTGAGGACAGATACAGAAAGAGAGGATAAACCAGATTCTTTAAAAGCTTATCCTAGAGAAGCAACACTGCAAACAGCTGCTCCACTTTAAATACTAAATCAAAGATTGTTTCTGCCACCTTGCTGTCTCTGCAAATCTGTTTCACTAATAAAATCCCTTCCCAAACCAGTGTTGGTCTCAGCTGAAATATGTTTACCATTTTTTCCTAGCTATATAGAATTAGAGCAAGCCAGAGAAGTATTATCTCTCTTCTCAGCTCAAGAAGCAAGGATAAATCCCATTTTCAATCTCCTCCATCAAGAAGAATCGATCTCTGCTAAACAGAAAAATAGAAAAGCTCATAAATCCCTGCCTGTTTAGTTCCTAGGAGACAGAACTGGAATTGAAAATAAAAAGTTTCTTAAAAAAAATGAAAATCACAGGTCAACAACATTAATTATTGTATTGCAACATCAATGGCTCATTGATTAAGAGAAACATTTGTTCTCATACAGAACACATTTAACATCCTCTCTATCACTGTGAAACAAAAAAAAAAGCTCCTTATGGTCAAACTGCCATTACCTCCTTGGTTTTTTGTAGTCCCTCCCCTCTCCCATGTTCATGTCATTTGTGCCTGTTTTCCACCTTTCTTTGCACCTTAGGGTAGTCATCTGTGAGTATTGCAGCTTTAAATCAGAAATGTTGGATCCTCTTAGGAACAAGGAGATATATATCCAGTAATGACTATGAGACACTGTGTTCAATAACAAAAGAGTCAAAAGGCAGCCCTTCTTGTGAGACAAATATAATTTATCTCATTTGGAGGAAACAGAGGCACACAAAGAGGTTAGATGTCTTACCCAGGGTTTCAATGAGTCATTCTAAAGCCAGAAGTTGGACCAGAGAGCCCCGAGCTCTTGCTCCTTTGCTCTAACCAATTAACCACTTTTCCTCTTTAGGATTTATTTCCTCTTTCATGACTGATGACTCAGCTACTGTCTAAGGAGAACATTATGTATTACTCCATGATGAGAGGCTAATTCCTCCTTGACACATGCTGTTGGGTATAACGTGACCCAATGCCACTGAGACAATCACTCCATTGTCTCTGTATGTTAATTGAGACAAATGGTGTAATGAGTCATGTTTAGGTGTCTGTTTCAATGTTTCCTCTTTGTTTTCTGCTCCTGAGATTAATGCCTTCTTTCCTTGGAGGTGACTGCTGATGTTCCTCCTCTCAGGGCACTGCTGCTGGGACACTGTGTGTGCTTGTGCTATCTCATTTGCAAAATATTCTGCTTATTCAGATTTGCTATTTTCAGAGTCTTTGGAGAATTCTTTTTCCACGCCGACTGCTTTTGAGGTTAAAAGCAAATAAGAAGAATGGAATCAAAACAACTCCCCTTCCATCCCCTTTTTACACTCAAAACAAAAATGTGAACCCATATTTACAAGTTTTGCCATTTGGGATTATGGTTAAATGATTTTATTAGCTGAACATTAGTCAGCTGTTAATTAGGGGCATTTCTGTCTGAGCTTTCAGTATGGGAGCCAAGGACCTTCACTCACCAGGCTATGGCTGGAGGAACAGAGGGTGAACAGTGGTACGCAGTATCTTTACAGCAGGGCCTGGTATTTGGTATTTGTCATGTTCATTTTTTCACCTTTGCAGTCAGTTCCACATGACCAGATGCTTGAAAAATCATCATCTAAATAATTTCTCCAGAGAGCAAGCCCACAGGTTCCAGAGCTGAAAACACAGGCTGTTAAAACTTGAGCTAAAGCTCTAAGCCAAGACTGTGACGCTTCCTTACTAAAGGATAGCTGAAACTAGTGATCTACTGCTTTCTTTTCTCTTTTAATCCCAGTAGATTGCAATCAAAGCACAGCAGAAGGATTTCCTCTGGCCTCTTTAGCTGTCCAAGTCTTGTTTCTCCCCAGCTAGCGATGAGCAGCGCAGCAAAAGGGGTCAGAGAGGCACTGTGACTCTTACCCCGCGTAGGGGACCAGCGGTCCTCACCTTACTTGCATCCGTTGAAGGCTCATCTAAACACTTTTTGCAAGCAGCCACAAGCAGCCCGTATTTGAAGCTGGCTAGACATGAGCCTTCTTCAGGCTGATGGACGCATGGGCCCTTTTACACAGGCCAAGGGCCCCAGGCTTGTTGCCACATCAGCATGGCTGCACAGCTTCTAACCAGAGGCCAATTCATACCCAAGTGGCTTAGGCAGGCACTTAAATACGTGCATAAAGCCAGAGAGCCAGGCCATGCTTTTCTTCACAGATCTGTTTTTCTGTGTCAAAATCTCACCAAGAGGGAGAAAGGAAATAGCCCTTATATAGATCCCTGCCATTTTTCTCTTTATGGGCTCTATAATCCCACATATCATTTCAGAGTATTCAGCAGACACAGCTGAATTCAACACTTGCACATTTTCCCTCAGCTTGCAATCAGTGGTTAGAGGTGAACATGTAGTCCACCCAAATCAAAATATCATTTAGTGTTAACAGAAGCTAAACAATGTTAAAGTTAGAGGATTTTTAACATAGTGAAAGGTTTTGAAAGAATGCCTCCTATTCAGTGAAATTAAAATCTTCCCTGAGACATCCACTGTGATTTAAGCCAAAGTATGCACAGAAAAAAAACCCAAAATATCCCACAGAGCTGCACTGTAACCATCCATGGTCATACTCAGCATCAGTAAATTACTGCGTATCAGGCATGGCCCCAAGGGAGTTTAGCAAAAGTTGTTTAAGGATTTAACAAAAGGGCACGAGTCTGCATATAAACAAAACTCAAAGCAGGCCTAGCACAGTCAATACGGTGGAATTTATTGCTAAAGGCAGTGGCAAAAATGGTGAAAACCTGTTTCTTTTGACAACTTCTAAACAAGTTACCATGCTAGCCTTTGCAAGATCACATATCTCATCGGAAACATCCACGTCTCTACCAACCCATCTGTAGCTGGGCTTTGAATGAGGGTCCTTCAAATGCAATGACATGAGCCACACACAGGACAGCAGGTACCCTCGTAGTGTATGATCCATACGGGGCTGCGAGCTGTGATAGCTCTGTAAGAAGCAAAACTTAGTTCCGTGCTTTGCACTCTCAGCTGAGACAGGTTAGAGGAAGACAGCACCAGAGGGAAGCAGGGCGCTCACGGATTTGGCTGTGAACAGCAGTTAGTGATGAGGCAGCACATAGCAGTGATCCATTTTTACACAACTTTATGCATCAAGATTTTATGGAGGTGTTAAAAGCTAGATGTGGTGACAAATTTTGGTCTCAAAAATAGAGCCTTAACGCTTTAGCAAGAAGAATTGTCCATCCCCACCCCGAAGAGGCAGAATATACCCAATTTGGATAAAGACAGAAGCTGCCACTTGGGTGCCTCTCAGCTGGCCCCAAGCATGTGGTTTCGGTTATGCCCTTCATAACTGATTAAATTCCAGACTTGTTTGGATTTTGTTTCCAGCCTGGAAATACAATACATAAACACAATACAATCATATTCCAAACAAGTTCTGAAGAAGTAGTTTGTTTCCTGATGAATGGTTAAAGTGCCATCAAAATATTTGGCTGCCAGCATAAAGAAAGGGGTTTCTCCTCTATGCTGGGCTAGCTGAAGCTGAAAGACAGCTTTATGGGTTCTTTCTAAATATTTAAATAAGGACATGTCAGAAAGTTCAGTCTGAAACAACAAGAAAACACTTTCCCCCTTACCCCCTTCCATTGCAGTTTTCTGTAATTTCCATCTGACTGTTTAAGGCCGATCCTCTCTCAGGGACATAAATACCCAAGGGAAGCTCTAAATATCCAGACATTACAAAGATATTTTGTTTGCAAGAACATTATTCAGCTGATGTTTTTATACAGCAGATGAGAGACTAAACCAGGCCATTAGCTGCATAAACAACCCAGCTCCGTGTTACAACACTGCATCAGTTTTGTCCTTACAGCTACACATCTATTACTGCGCTGAGCTAAAAAGTTGAATTTCATCAACACACCAAACTCTGGGCCTTATTACAGCTAGGGAAGGGCAAACATTAGAATAATTGAACTTGAACTTCATAAGGAGTAAGTTAAAGGTAACACCTGCTGTTTGACATAGGGAGTTTAATCAGTGAGGATTAGGAAAAAGCTATCCACCCTGATGCCCGCTCCTTCCTTCGGCCATTCTGTCATCATAAATGGGTGCCAGCACGCACAACAAGCAGAGCTTTGCTACAGCATATTCCAATTCAGTTCGCAAACCCTTGAGGGGAGACAGAAAATCCATCATTCCTATGTGTACAAACATGCTTCTTTAGGCTTTTTGGCCAAGTATGCCCATTTAAGACCTTTCCTTTCAGCCAAAACTATCAATTCCTGCTTCTTAGTTGAAGAACAATAACATTACATGTTATTTGTTATTTAATTTTCACTGAGTTTATCTGAACTTGCATAATGGCTTTAAAAAAAAAAAAAAAAAAAAGCCAGGTAAACCAAATTATACCAGAGTATTCAAAATGAAGAGATAAAATGCAAGCTGGGCAGATGAACAGTTTCAAAGCTAAGGTCAACTTGATTTTGAGAAACACAGAAGTCTAAGCTGTTTTCTCTGAACTGCTGCCCACCACTCTTGTCTGCTCCCCTGCGCATCACAGATCCTTTCTGTTACAGCCTGAAACACAGTCCTGAGTCTGATCATTGGACTCAGGAGTACTGCAAAACCTCTGCAAGGACCAGTTAACATCCCAGTTTAGACCTTACAGCTAGAAGAGAGAATTTGTTCTCTTGGAAGCCCTTCAGATCTCCTCCTCTGCTGCTTTTTCCTTTGTCTGTTTTCAATGCAAAAGCAGTTTTCAAAAAACAAAGGGTCCAGTGAATGATTTAATAAATTCTGGATTAAGTAAAAACTAAACTGCACCATACGCTTAATTCAGACAGCTGGAATATATATATATTTTCAATAGGCTCTAAGAGAGGAAGGAAGGAAAAAAAACAGAAGAGAAAGTGTTTTAAAGACAGCAAAGCTCTACTGCAGATTTCCAGAATCCATGGGGAAGTATATTCTCTAGAGGAACACAGATGAATGAATGACAACTACACAAAAATAATTTTATAGTGCGTGGCAGGGGAGGTAGAAGAAAATGTTTTGGGTAACAACGACAGAAGGAAACACCAGAAACACAGAAAGGAAAGGGAAGTGCCAGTGAAGAGATCACTCCTGTTAGAAGCTGACCTTCGCCGGGCTCTGGAGAGCAGATGCAGCGATTCCTGCCATGTAGATGCAGCGCTGTGTTTTGTAATTGGACGTTGCTGGAGGGGGTTGCACAGTGAGCTCTTTGTACTGGTTTCTTTAATAGTCTCCTGTTCTTCCCCGGGTGCTTGGAGAGGCTGGAAGGGAGGCAGAGGGCAGAGTAAGATGGGAGAAACATGTCAGAGGGCTGAGAGACAGAAGGGTATAAAGAGCAAAATATGTTTCCCCATGGGCTGCAGTGGCAAAAACATACACCAGTGGTTTGAGGGCTTGGAAAGATGAAACACAGGATTTAAGTTCAAGACAAGATAACATTTTCTGTTAGAAGCTCTGACTATTTACATTCCAGTTGTAGCTGTGAACGGGCCTGGATAACCTGCTGCTCCGAGCACCCCTCCATGTCCTGGGGCTGACAGGCTCGGCCTGTGCCAGGCTGGGAGCTAAAGTTTCATTCGGTTTCTGATCCCGCCACCTCTGTCCTGACAAGGGCTGTGTGCAGGTAAATCACTGGGCCAGCCTCTTCAAAGAAAATGCTTCATCTTTCCTAGCATTGGAGAGATCATTTTCCCAAAACATAACCATGCTTCTACACTGGTTCAATTCCTTTCATTTTTTTCCGATCTTATTTCGGTGAAACTGGAGAATAACAGAAACCTAAGAGCTCTGTTAGATGTGTTTACCTTTGAGAAGAATTTGATAGAAATGGATAATCCTGCTACAGACAGGTTTTGCAACTGTTCAGATCCCATTATTTTAATCCTGGATAAATTCTGGAAGACATTTTGATAGTAACAGCTAAACACCGAGTTTCTTGCTCCCTTTAAGGGATCTATGTCCTCTAATGCCTTCCCCAGGCATCCCCAAATAGATTTCCTGTATTTGGAAAGAGAGGCACAGTTTCCACACCCATCCCTTGCATCACTGATAAATCACCATCCACAGCTTTGTTAAATCACAGGATATCAGTCAGTCTCTCCAGAGATGAGGACAGAAAGGTAACTCCAGCAGTATACCACTACAAGCGTCACACCTTCAAAAAGAATTTTCACTGATTTTAAACAACTGCTGTTTCCAAACACCAGTAGAGGACAGGTGGAAAAAAACCACAAATACCCTCATGGACATAATAGTGCCTGTTCCCCTTTTATATTTGGATACAGTCAGCTCAAGGGAAAGCAAACACACAAGGCAAGTGACTGAGGTTCACCACCCTTCTCTGTCCAAGTTCCAAATGCCTGTGTTTAAGGCGGTCATCGTTACCAGCCAGGAACACCTCTGTGCTCACATGCTCAACAGATCTTCCTCTTGGAAATCTCCCACATTCCAGCAGTTATAAGTTATAGCCTGATAATTAGAGTACCGGCTTGCATGCAGAGATACAGGTTTGAATCTTTTCTTTTTTGAATCTGAATGCCACAGCCTATGGTCTGCCTGGAGAAGAGGTAGGAGCACCATCGTTATGACTCTCTGCTTTTCTTTACCTAGACCCCAAGCACAACAAGTATTCGCAGTCAAATACATTTTTAAGGGATGGTTTCATTCTAGAGAGAAGTGGGAAATATTAAAAATATCATTTGATTCAACTATGTATCTAAGTCTGGGCCAAGAGTAAATAAGCAAACAATTGCTCAGACAACTCATTTATTTAATCCATCCTGTTCTGCATTAGTGTCTTGGTTTTTTTCTTCTCCTGCCAACCCAGTTTCTTTCCCCACACCCTTCTCCCAGTTCTCTCCCGATTTCTTCTCATTCTTTCAGCTTCCTCCCCAGGGAGCTGGGCCAGGCCATTGCAGCTGGCAATGTTGGGCTATAGTCCTCGCTGTGATGCGACTTTGTCCTGTTAACAACTCAGGGTACCCTCACTGATCTACTGGACTCATGCAAAACCTTGACCTGCTGGCTTCCCTGCTGCACTGCAGAGTTTAAGCAGCAGAAACAGTTTATTTCATTAGACATCACAGTATTTTTTTTTTTTTTTTTCCAGGGACTGATGTCAGTTTGAACATGTGGCAATTGGAAAGACAACATTTGCACTCTGGGAACAGCAAAAGCTGTTTCCTTTGCTTTGTAATTAGATCATCAAGTTGGCCTAAATCATGTGCAGCTTAAAAAGGCTTATGCTTCTTAACCTCAGTCACTCCAGCTGGAAAGAGACCGTCAAATGGCTCTAAAGGTATCCTTAAGCCTGTTTTGTGGTGTAAACCCCAAAACTTCACAAGTGGATCACATATAACTGAAAGCAGTCCAGCAGGGTTAAGCACTGAAGGTGAATGGCTTGAAAAGGGGCTTATCTTCTGCAGCTCTGGAATGGGAATGTTATGGAACATTTTTAATCCGAAAGCAGGAATCACCTGTGCCTTCACTCGTAGCTAGGGTCAAAGTAATTCTCAAGAAGTTAGATGGTTCTCATTCTTCCCATTACGCTTTGCATGTCCACCCAGAAGTGTAAGCTCCCTTTAGCTTCTCAGCCCCAGCTTTCCAGCAGCCTGTTGAGGGGAAACAAAAAAACCACAGGGCCTGTGGGTGTCTCAGTGTCTCCTGTGCAGCATGGATAATGATGCCAACCTCTTGAGACCTACAACAGAGTGCTACATGGGGACATTGCTAACAGGGGATGAGTTCTTTCTGAAGTTTTGTCCCATATTTTACAAGAAATATAGGCCTGTAAGCTCTGGCTTGAAAAAACTTTTTAGTTCCAAGTTTGCTGTGAAATACAGAAAAAACACTCATGAGCCAATTCTCCCATTTGTAAAAATAAATCTCAGTATGAGATCCACATGGACTACATTTTCTCCTGGGCCATTCTTCCCCCACTGGGAACTAAAAGAGATTTCTAAAAGTCTCCCAACAGGAAACATTCTGTGATGTCTCTACTTCACCACAGCACCATCGCATGAGAAATCGTACAGTCCTTATGCCTAATTTTGTTCTAACAAAGTTTATTCATGAACCATATTATTTTTAGCAGCAGAAGGAAGTCCTTGAGAGCAGCTCTACATTCAGTTTCTACATTGTCAAATTCAGTTTGAGATTGCTCCCCTTTCCCCCTCAATAAATTCTTTCTAATGTCCTAGGCAGAGGTTGGTTTGGTTTTTTTACCTTCAGTTGTGGCAGTGTAATTCTTCACTAGATTGCACTTTAAACTAGGTCTGTGAAGTGATCTGCAATTAACTAACCTAATATACATACCAGTGCATAAATCCATACCACTTCCCTTTGTAATTCCCTTCCCCCCGACACACATCTCTGCATTGTTTTGCTGACCTAGTTTAGAAAACCTTTACTCCCAAAAAATTACTCAGTACAAGTGAGGACAAATTGAGCAGGGCGACAGCATGCGGAGCTGGAAATTGTTTTTATTGTGAGCTTTCCTATGAGAGGAATCATAACAGCAAGTCATTAATTTGAAATTATCCTTAAATTCTGAGTCCTTTTGAGAGGTTTTGTGTGGATGTATTATGTCCTGGGTACACAAAGTAATTACTTATTCCTCATTAAGGCACAGAAATAAGAATGAGTACTTATGCTTTGACTGTGTAGTAGAAACATTGACAAATGCAACAATTAATCCAACCTCAGAAGACAGAATGTTAATAGTTTTCCCTAAAAATAAGGTGTCTGCTTTCCTCAGTAGTTGAAACTTAACTAGAGAGCTGAAAGCTTTAAAATGAAATTCTTAATTTTGAGTTCTACTTCAAAATATATGAGTCTTCCTAGAGAAGTATATTCAGTGCTTTCCCATTATTTCAGAAAAAAAAAGTTTCAGTGAAAAAAAATCTGACTACTGCCAGTAATTACACAACCTGTCACTAGAAAAATGCCACGTCTACCATCCATAACACCTTATAACCATGATCTTATTTCTGCCTAGGGAAGAAGTTATTGTGACAGATGCAGTAGCAATGCACGTACAAAACAAAGCACAGAAAGCATACCTTCTTTAGATCGATCAAGAGATCTACCAGCAGTACTTGTTGCTAGGCTGAAGGTGCACAAAAAGATGCATCTCTGAAGACCTTTTTTGCCTTTATCAGGAGGTTTTATAGACAGCTGCTCATTATTGTCTACCCACACCATTCCATGAATAGATTCTTAGGGGTACACACTGAAAAAATTGCCTTATTTTCTATTAAGAAAAAAAATAAAAATTAAAAAAAAAATTACAAGAACTCAAGGAACACCTCCCAGCCACCACATTATGGATTTAAAACTGCCTAATTTTAACTGCACCATTCTTATCTTTAGTTGATCTCATTTGAAGTGAAACAAAATAAAGTTTAAAACACCCAAGCCTGCTGTCCTGTATCACAATAAATTGATATTCATTGTACAGCACTGGCTGAATAACAGGTTTTAGATCAGAAGCCAGGAAGCTTCCTCCAAAGAAACAAACAAAATATAACGAATCAAACAGCATGAGTTAAGTTTGAGGCTTTATGTTTTTAAAAAAAACTTAATGAGACTCTTTGGCTTGCTTCAGATCTATGGAAACCAGAGGCCAGTCCGCAGGAGAACATCAAGTTAAGCACTGATTTCAACTCACTTCCAGCAGCCAAGGGTTTAGTGAAGAGCAGTCCCTTGCCCCCAGCTTGCTCTGGGGGACAAATCCCATTAGCGGAGTATCGTGAGACCGCAGAGTGACACAGAGCAGCGCTTCAGAAAGCGGCCCAAAGCACTAAGAACCAGAGCGAATCAGCGCAAACGATGGGAGGACAGTTGCCAAAGCAATCTTTGCAGTTGTTCTCTTCTGACTTTGGGTGGCAAGAGAACAAGGGTGTTGTGCCACAGCTTGCAGCTTCACACAATGTCAAGGGAAAAGATTAGCTCATCTTTCAGTGACAGACAGGAGCTTGGCCTGTGTTTTTTCACAAACATCACCTTTCCCAAGGGAGAGAGAATTTACACCCTTGTCTGTCTCAAGCAATAAGCGTCAGCTATCAAATGCAAACCCGCCGCCTCCCGTCAGCACTTCTCCAGAATGACAAGCAGCTGGAGGGAAACAGTACAATAACCCATTGAGAATGAGAAAGAGAAAGCTTTTTGCCACAGGGCAGCGTTACAGGTCTTTCTGAAGCTCAAGGAAAGGTAATTAGAGGTCTTGTATAATCTATTCCTGTCACGTCTGGGCTGTGATGGAAAAAGGACCTCCACCACTCTTCTAAGAAATTTAGCATACTGCTGGAGACTCTTTATGTTAAACATACGGTATTTTCAGTGTAGCGCCCAGCCATGAATACTGTGCAAAATACTTACAAGAACTGAAAAGGTTATCCAGGACGGTATTTCAAATACACATAAAACCTTACGCAATTTAACGCCTTCTGCTATCAAAAAGTTGAACAGCTTTTAGCCAGGTCAAACTCAGAGTAGAAGACATGTGAAGAACTGTTGCCTGCGCTTGTGATGGAGAATTAAACATTGTTAATCCAATCATGGCTATTTTGGTAAAGGTACTGACAAAACCCCCAAATAAATAAACCTGGTTCAGAATTTCAGCCTGATCTACTGGTGTCAGCATCTTAAAATAAAGTTGCAAATTGATGTGAAAAACAAACAAAAGCCAGTGCCGCCTCAAAAGTGCCTGCCATAATTAAAGTCTGTAAAAATCATCATAAAAGGAATGACGTTGTCCCAAAATAAGATGATATCAATCACAGCGGGAAAGGCAGTTTTCCTATGATGAAAACACTTTTTAAAAAGAAGAGGTGACAAATTGACGACTGCAGCAAAGCTAAGGAAAACTATTTTGGAGAAATGGCTTATGGCATGCTGAAAGTGCTTGATATCTGCCAAGCACAGCAGGCGGAGGTGGGGGGGAGTGGGAAGATGGATGTATGTTCCCTTAAATATGAAGGCAAAGAGAACAAAAGAAAAGAAATAAAAAAAAAACAAAACTACCCAACAAAAAAACAGAAAGCACAGAGCTAGTAGCTTTCAGTGTTTCCTGCAGAAGTAGTAGCTAGTACTGTTGAAATGACAGATCCCTCTCAACAGCTTTTAAACACATTTGAAGTGACCACCTCTTCCCAGGAATTCAAAGTCTAAGCAGACAAGGTAGGCAAAGAAAGGAGTGGAAAGGGGAATAATTATCCAGAATTTGTAGATGGGGAACAAAGGGACTGAGTTACTTGTCACACAATACCTTGTGTTTCAAGTACCCAATCCCATAGTCGAAGCAATAAAGACCACCCTTTCTCTTGACAGTGTATTTTTAAATGCACACAATCCAAAGAAAAGGAAGGCCCTATCACTGAGAAGTATTAATCCTCCTAATTAAGTGGAGTAGTTGGAAAGCAGTTAAGAAAACAAGTGAAAGAGTGAAAGGAAACTAGCTGAATAAAATCAGAAATAAACACTGGGCTTGGTGCTAAATATGACACTTCCATCAGTCAGAGGCCCCAGGGGAGTGCAGTGCTGGCGACAGATTTTAATGTTTCTTGAGGAGCGTTAAAAGCCTGAGAAGCATTTGAACGAGTACAGTATAGAACAGCAGCACAAAGCCCCACTGGAGCAGGGTACAGCCAGCGGGAGGTCTGAATTGTATTCCTTCAGCTCCCACTACCTGAAGTAATTTCAGGCTATTTGCTCAGCTTAGCATCTTCAGTAGAAACGACCAAATTTGAAGACTCATCTTAAAATGAACATTAAACTGTAGTCATTAAAAATCAGCAACCATTTTGCAAATGCCTTGCCCTTTGCTTCTGCATCCCAGTCCATAAATTAAGAGGACAGGAACCACCATCTCTGTAAAGTGGTCAGACGTCGCTGACGGCATAAGCAGCAGCAGGATGCTCTCCTGTCACCAGGATCCCTTTAAAGCTCCATTATTGGTGCACTGGCCGATCAGCAGCTGTATTGGCAAGTCACAGGCACATTACAAATCAGCACTAAGGAGATTTCCCCTACCTGAATGGGAATAAATATTTTAACAAGCATGCTCTGTTGATAGTCTTTGGGACTCTTCCTCTGCAACTACAAAAGCCTTGGGATTTCCTCCTAGCAATAAGTATTGATGATGTCTTAGCAACACTTTGGGTCTACTTCTTAATGTTAAGTTGATTAAGTTCACAGTTTCAGGTCATGTACTTAGTCTTCATTGCATAGTTATCAGACTTTCTGTTCTTGTGTTTTGATTTTTTTTTTCCTCCCTCCTTTCTTTCAAGCTTGGTTGAAGCTTTACTTTTTCACATTTGTCCTTTTCCTGTTACGCTTCTTGACCTCTACAGCAGCTTTTCCCTACTACTTTTGGACTCTGCACTTAAAGTCATTGAAGATGGTTCTACCATTGCCAATTACATTCTGAAATTAATTAATTAATTTACAAGTTCCCTATCTCCCTTGTTCCTTTATGATGATACATACTCCTGATAATTTTAACATTTTGACTGTGAATAAATTCCTAGCCTCTTCCATAGTTGAGTCCTTGAGCTCCTCAGCCACACAACTTCATTCCCTGTTTCCCTTAGTGTATCCCATCTCTGTTCTTTTAAAACCAGTTCAGACTTACTTTTGCTTCTTAGATTATATCTCAAGTCCCTGAGAAAATGAAATCGAGTGGAAACATTTCTGCAAAAGTCATAAAAGCCTTTAGTCATCCATTCCCAAATTCAAACAATGGAATAAAAAAAGCCCTGTTGCTTCAGCACTGTATAGGCAGCAATTCACAAAATTACAAGAGTGTGTGAAGGTCAGCAACGCAGACAGTCCTCCTCAGCTGGAATTCCTGACACACAGAAACTATTGTCCATTTGAAATGAGTAGAGGAGAGTTAGTGAGGATTTCTTCCTTTTTCCAAGTAAATAGGGTCAAACATGACATCCAAGAAAACCCCCAAGTCAGCAAAACAAAAACTAATTGTGTTCTTCCAGGCCAACTGGAAAAGAGGAAAAGGCCTTTTTGACCATGTGAAGAGAGAGTTTTCAAAGATAACTTTTATTTCACAGTTGTGCTGAAATAGCATCACAATATCCCCTGCATTTCTAGAGGGGGGGGGGGGGGGGGAAAAAATAATTGCCAAAGAACTGAAGTTGAACAAACAAAATACTAATCAACTTCCTGAGAAATGAACTGCAGTAAACTTGTTACTTGATCCTCTGAACTTTTAAAGTGAGAAAAAGTTGGGGAAAAAAAAAATCCTTCTCCAGTAAAGCTTTCTTGAGGATAGACTTTTCAGTCCAGTGGTCAAAACACACAGAGTATATTAAATCAAAATACTTCATTTAACCTCAAAGACTTGGTTTCATCAGTACATCAATTTTTTTTTTCTTTCAGAATGTGTAGTTTTATATTTGAAATTTTATTATAAAATTAAGTCTCAAACATTGTTTTGAAAGTAACAAAGGGTTTCTAGAACAGAAGTTACATGAGGATCTTTGGCTCTCCCCATCTGAACCGAGAAGCAGGGAAAGAAGATTCTGAGCTCATTACAACTCTGCACTGAAATGAGGAGCCAAGATGATCAGAAAACACATTTTCCATGGAGTAATAAAGTTCTGTAGCTGAAAAGCTGGTGGAATTGTGTGACACAAGTTGCTACTGTGTAAAACCCACAGCTTTCAATCACTAGTATTTGCAGTGGGGTTTTTTTTGTTGTTTTTTTTTTTCCCCCCACATGCTGTTATGAAAACTTGATCTTTGGGAGATGTGGGAAGAATTTATTTTTCTTACAGAAAGTCAATTTAATCAGTAAGGCATAAAAAGATCAAATTGCAGTACAGCATTAGCAAAAATTTACATAGCATCTTTCTGAAACGGCATTATGCTAGAAATTAGCACCGTGTTCCTTCCAGGAGGGCTGACATTTAAATATTTATAGGATGAAATGCTAATGACAAGATTTGCTTGACCTGCTCTCCCTGCCAATAGAGGATACAGCTCTATGATGTCTCTTCTAGTATTTTAACTGTCTTTCCTTTTAAGTGGCACAACGATCAGGGATTTTTCCTATTTTGTCTTTTTTTTTTTTCGCGTGTTTGCAACCAGCAGACTCATCAGCTTCATTAGACCACGGGCAGGGGCCTTACCTATACCCTCAGTGCAGGTTCCAGTCCAAAATTGGATGAGGTGCTATGCAATAAAATAAATTAATGAAGCAACAGTTTCCTAGGAGTTTATAATAAGAGCAGTTGGAGAGCTGTTCTTAGATCACTGAATTCCTGAAATCATAAGATGGATTCACAACATCTCGGCTAATCTTGCATCATGTCAGTCAAACTGATTTTGGACTGATTGACCACAACTAGATCTGAACACGCTATGCAAATGGGAGTTGTTCAAAACACCAAACGTGAGCCTAAAGTGGCTGTATATACACCAACTGCAAAATAAATCCTTTAAGTTATCAAGCCCTGGAATACTAATTTAAACACAAAATGCAAGTTTTAGGAGCTCATCTTCCAAATTTCCTTGGTACTCCTGAGAAAAAAAAAAATATCCTAAAATTAGGACAAATTGAAATAAATTAAGACTGAAGTATTACACGTATTCAGCTGGCAAGACACAGAAGACGTTGAGCTAGCAATTCTCTGCCGGAAAAGCTTTGGATTATCACTACAGGAAAGGAAGTTTCAGCACTTAGGGGAGTTCTTGTTTAAAGTAATTATCTCCAATGAACTGGCATGAGCTGGTGTCTTAGAGCATGTTGGATAAACAGCAGCTTACAAACTAAAGTTTTGCCTACATATAACAGTTAAAGTGACAAAACCCCCACGTAGCAATGCGTTAGGTGCTTTCTTTCCCCACAGGGGAGGCACAGAAACAGCTTCCTGCCGATACTATAAAACATTAATTTACATAATCTGAGTTTTTCTACAAAACAATTATTTCACACAGTAATTTTTACTTTTCTCTACAGGAAGTAGGAACCTACTACTACTACTAACGTCCTCTGATATGTCAAGTATGGTAAAAAGGACATGAAATATCTACAAGAACCATATCTGACAACTGGATGGATTAGAGCAAGCAGGTAAAAAACTTGAGTGTTTTCCCCTCTCTGATCACATCTGATCCCTTGTTGTTTTCTTCACCATCATATGCTGCTAAGCTTTCCTCCAAAGCAACAAGCAGCAGAGCTGAAAGCATTCTTATGCACCTTTTAACCATTCAAAGCAGCAAATTAAGCCCCTAAATATCTTCAGGGCCTTGGACCTGCATTCAGAGACAGGCACTCAGCAACACCTTATTCAACGGAGACCGCAAGTCCCTCCGGGTTAACTGGGGTTTTTATGGATCAAGTCACAGATACATATAGAAAAACTTGTTAATTTATGGAGTAGTGTAATCTTACTAGGCTGTAAGTATGTTTCTTATTAGAAGTGACATTTGAATTTCCAGAGGTGGGGGATGATGTTGTTTTGTTTCTTGTTTTATTTTTATAGCCATTTCCAATTAGCTGTTTAAATTTACTTTAGTGTTTGATGTACACTGTATTTAAGCAGGACAGTATGTGTTGTACTTTAGACGTCATTTCATGTAACACCTTCTGAAAGAAATTCACACATCCCCTATCTACCGCTAATTGTAAACACAAATAGAATATATTAATCCATGCCAGAGGCTAAAGAACTCCACAGAAGCTAACTAGCTGCTTTATGGAAGAAGTGATTGCTCCATAATACCCTACACATAGAAAATGAGTTTTCTTTCTCCTGTCAGTTCTCATAAGTGAACCTTTATCATGACAGACAAAGTCAGAGGGTTTCAAATGATTAAAGGCAAGAACAAATCACAACTCTTTCTCTCTCCTCCAAAAAGATTAATGTAAAGCACCTTGAGATTTGTCTACATGAAGAGCTTCATATAGAATAATTGTTCCAAAAATACTTGCCAGAATTTGTCAGATGCTGTCTTTTGAATAGCTGACATCTCTATTAAAACCTCTCTCGATTAGTATTCCATTCAGCATTAGTAAATGGTAAGTGTCAAGCAGTCACAATAGAGTCCCAGCTGAAGCAACTAAAAAAGAATCTAATGCAAATTCCAGCAGGCTTGCTATGTACTTTTAAAACACTTTCCTCAGAGCCTGACTTTTTATTTGCTGATGCTTTTGTAGACCTGCTAACTTTTGAAGCCAGCAAACAGTAATCACCCAGGCAGAGGTTGCATCAGCAGAATAAGCACAGCAACTACGAATAAAACTTTATTTTGAATGAAACTTGAGCACATTTGCAATATCTACAGGTACTGCACCATTGTTTTCTGGAGATTCATCTGCTTGTGTAAGCTGTCCCAGTTCTCTCTGGCAAAAAGGAAAAGCTGCTCTCAAATTTCACCTACATCAGCACCAATGAGGAGTAACACCACAAAACCAGAATTAGTTCCAGTTTATATCAAGATTACTGAGGCTGAAGCCCTTGAAATTTCAATTTTCCAGTCAGTGAAATGAAGACAGTAAATAGTGCTTGCCTACCATAACAGTGAATTGGGCTGATCCATTAACATTTGCTTAGTGTTGAAAAAGTTTAGCTCAAATAATTCACATGTTCTAAATTTGCCTCAAGTTCACCCTGTGCCTAATGCCCACAATTTCAGTCAACTTACACCAAAAGATGTCTGGTCAGCCTTTTTTTTCCCGCGTCGAGCACAGCAACATTTTCTGCTGCTGTGGCCAAATGCACCACAGACGGCTTCCCCAGCATGCCCCTAGACAGACACAGGTCTTCTCACCTGGCAGCAAACCCCCATGCCAGTGCACTGCTCAGTGGCCTGGATGTAACTGCCTGTATGAAAAAAGAAATCACACGGAACCCAAGCTAAATTACATTTCCCTTCCCATTTGCCAGCCTCCAGGAACAAAGAATTTTTGCTTCAGGCTTTTTAATTAAAGATTCCCTTCTACAGCTGGACTGTGTTAGCTCTGGACCCATTATTTGGCTTGCAACACACCTGTAGAACTGTTGACATGAAACACAGGAATGCATCTAACTAAAAAGGGCAAGAAAGATGGTTGTGGGTGAAACTTGGGTCAAAGCAGACAAAAAAAGTTAGCCTGTATTCTCCATTGTCAATGCATATAAACACTACAGAGAGCAGTGCAGAAAGGAATGGGAAGCAGTTTGGATTCAGAAGTGAAGAAGAAAAAAAAAAATCACTATGTGACACTGGTTAAGTCACAAGGCCATATTCAAAATGTCATTTTATTTGTAAAAACTCTAGTCTCGAATACCATCGTTGGCTGTTGCCAAAATCCCCCATCAATCCCTCAGTTTACCACTTCACAATAATCTACATATGCTTTAGCTTTACCTGCCCTTCTGTGCATTACCAAAACACTTCAGTCCCGGTACTGAGTCGCTGACTGCCTGTGCTCTGGCTGTGCTTGAATAACATCCCAGTTTTGCATCACCCTTCTGTTTGACCAGTTATGGTACGTTCAGAACTCATTACACAAAGTCTCTGACAGAATATATTAACAACCATAAGCATCTTTTAAAAGATAAGCAGAGAAAGAGGTAATGTTCTCTCTTCTCATGTACAGCTTCCACACCTTTAGGAGGCAAACCAAGGGTAATCATCTCTCAAAGACACAACTACACAGTTATAGGCTATTCCTATACTGTTTTGGAGGTGTGCTTCATTAGCTTATCTAGAAAATTATTAAGAGTTAGGAGGTTTCTAGATGCTACAGTAACAAGGAACAGTCAATAGAAATATGGTATCTATCTTCAATAGGTTGCCAGTTGAAACTAATAGCAATGTTTAGGTTTTTTTTCTCCATCAAATAGGAAAACAACTCTTAAAATGTTCTATTGTAATTCTACGAAGAAAGTGACATGTGTTGAGGATTAACACTAACTAAAGAGAAGCACAACCTCAATTTTGGAACAGAGTGTCCTGGAATGCAAGAGAAAATTTAGAGCTAAATATCAAGATTTATTTTCACAGCAACTGTTTCCTATTTTCTGCCAGAGACGACAAAGAGAAAATAGCAGGTTTAATGAAAAATAAGCTGAAGCCCAAACTCTCAGTACGAAATAGGGGCCTACATGATACCTAAAAGTGAATTACAACACTTTGGCTAAATTGTTATGCAAAAGAGGTCACACATGAAGCAACCACGTGAAGGCTGGGACTGCAGTGGATGCACTGAAGGGGTGAGATGTGGAGGGGGGGCTGGAACTTTTCACTGAGACAAAAGTACTGAACATCAAGCTGCCTCAGCAGCTGGGCCTGATGAACTCCAAAGTGTAACAAAATATGGTCCTCTTTGTAGTACCAGGCCCTTAGTAAATTGAGTGGCACATAAAAAAAAAAGCATAATTAACAACAGAATTATAATAAACTAGCTGATTTTTGAGACATCCCTTGCTTAACTGGAAGGCACTGCTTCCTCAGCCCTCAGTCATGTCTGCATTTCAACCCAGGTGGTCATACTTTTCCCAAGGTCACACAGCAGTAGAATTTGACCACAAAATGCTGCAAGGATTTATCTTAAGAGCAAGTTGAAGTCCCCGCACTCCTAACAGAGACAGTTTTACATTTCCCTGTCCTTTTTTTTCATAAAAAAAGTCCTTTATTTGTCCCATTCCATCGTCAACCCACAATTCTTACATGTCTGCTTCCGGTGCCAAATTGCTGACAAGGACAAAGCTTCACCAGAAGACATGAGAACCAGGTTTCACCAGCCGTGCGAGAGCTTCACGTTGGAACTCGCAGCATCTGCAAACCTTTCCGAGAGCAGGGGGAGCA
>WHYT01016670.1:80353-91180 GCA_009806455.1 Tetrax tetrax
CCGCGGTGCTGAAACGAGGAACCGAGGCCGCGACGGGGAGCCCGGGAGCGGGGGCTTCCCCTGCAACGCACAGCGACCTCCTGGGTTAACGGGGCCCGGCGTCCAGTTTATTTGCCACGTTTTTAAAGTAGCTGTAGTCCCAGCACATGCTTTCCCACAAAGGAAGATGCTGAGATAAGATCCTTTTTTTTTTTTCCTTGTCTCTAGAAAAGGATTCCTGAGAATCATCACCATAAGCAAGAAACTGCACATGAGCAGCTTTATCTGTATCCTAAACCGTTTAGTCCCATCTGGAAGTCCCATTTTGCCCTAGTGCTCCTCATTTTTTTTTGAGAGCAGATAACCAGTCACAACAACAGAATGTTCTTTCTGTGTGAAAGGGATCTATGTCAGCTTTAACAGGTGACACCCAAGATGAAGCTTTAACCGCCATATGAGCAAAACTAAAGAAATGAAACAGCCTATTTATCTTTAACGTGAGAAAAGAAGAAACTACAATGAGTCAGTCCATCTTTTTGACTCCATACTATAACACTAGTAGTAGAAGTCATGAATGTGCTGCCCAATTTATCAAGGGTTTCAATAACTTACCACAAGCATCTAGAGCTAACTGAAAACAAGCATTTTTACTAATTGGCCTGAACCCCTAAGTTGTTTTCATTACAAACTGGGACAAATATTTAAAGTTTTGCTCTACAGTTAGAATATTTATTGGACTAAACATGAACAAAACTCAAAAATAAAGGATGGAAAAATCAGATCACACAGATAAACTATGCAGTTTTAAAATGCATTTATATTCACTACAGTGGGAGCACCAAGATGCTGACCAAGCACAAACACTTGGACACTGCATCAGTTGTAGTTTAAGAAAAAGATTAATTAAAACTGTTAGTGGAAAACTCATATCTGCTAATAGTGATAAAAATAGAAAGACAAGAAACAGCTTGTTCATAATTCTTTTACTGTTTGCCAGCCAAACCCTCTGTAGTTCAAGTAACTTCTCTGAACTCTGTAAGCTGGATTGTATATATTCTTATATGAGAAGTACTAAGAGCCTGTTTTCAATATGATTTAACCAGCTGAGTATATGTATCAGCCTGTCCCCACTGCTGATAGGTTTCCCTTGCTTGTGGGCTCTTCTGCTGAGGTTTAACCATGACATCATCACATAGCTCCATCAACATCACACAACAAGATCCCCTTTTCTTCCTGTTCCTCAAGTTTGGCACCACTTTCAGGAGCTTTAAATGCAATAAGCAGATCTTGAAAGACAGCAGCTCCTGGAGAGACTTAAGCCACTGAAATTAGAATCCCTGAAGAAACAGCATAGGGTTTTTATTTTTTTTTTTTTTCCTCTCCAAAGAGAATAGAGCTTATTCTCCTGCTCTGGTAACAACACACTAAGAACTGCGATGAAGACATCTGTTGTCTGACAGACTACATTTGCACCTACTTTTATTAAATTCTTTCTCCAGTAATTTTATCTTCTCATTGGTATACTACCTGAACACTTATCTCCACAGAATCCATCCCTGAAATGCCATGCAAAAAGGGCAATAACAAATTTCCCAGCATCATACTGAGCTTGCCAGAAGCATTTCAAGGAAACACAAATTCCTTTTGAAATGCCACTGAAACAGTCTTCTCCATCTCTAAGAATACACTATTTTTGTAAAGCAAAGGCTTCTGAGGTGGAAACCAGTATTTCTCATCATATATATATACACACATGCAAATCAGAAAGGATAAATGATTACAGCACATCTGACATGTTAGTGATATGTTGCATTTGCTATGCATTTTGCTATGGGATGAAGTTATTGTCCCCGGTCGCACTTTGCTTTCTCTCATTTGACCACATGCACAACTAAGACACCGTAAGAGGCAGAACATGAACAAGCTGCTTTCAATGTGGGCAGCCAGCTTACTTTAGATCACAGCAGCACATCTGTGCCCCAAAGTGTTTTCCTGAGAAAGACCTTACTCCTATTCACATCAGCACTCTGCCCTATCTTAAGTGGTCACTAGAGGCACTTGCTGCTACTGGCTGAGCCTGGTTTTCTGCATTGCAGGGGATGGGATTTCCATTATTATCCCTATGAATCTTTTCCACAAATAAATCCTATACTTTCAGAATTGTTTTCCTGTGTATCTTTTCTTTCCTTCATAGCACTAGCAGTAGCTACCTCCCTGTATACTCCCTAAATAGTTTCTATACTCTGGGTTTTTGATTAGGCTTTTCAACATCTCTCGGGTGTCACCCTGCCCCTAAACACAGATATTTAATTTCTCTAAATGATTAATCTCTTCATACTCCTGTTGGTTCTTTTTTCCACAATACTTTAATTACTCAGCAGATAATTCTTAGACTATACCCTGGGTGTGTTACCCTACAGCAAGAGAGAAGCTGGAAAGGCAACTATAATTGTTTTTACCACAGGAAAGCTATCAACTGAAAACCAAGTCAGTTATTTTCTGACAAGCATCAGTAGCTTCGCACCCAGAAGGTGAGAAGGAGGAGTTCTATGAGACTTTATCTACACCACTGCAAATGACTCAATTTACTTTATTACACATTAGTTTTGACTGAGAAAATTAATCCTTTATATTTAATATTTGTGGTCATAACCACATACTCTCTAGGACCTCACCCATGCTAAGTTATGGCCTCCATGTAACTCCTAACTCAGGCGGTATTCACGCTGCTCTCGGGCAGCAAAAGCTGCATTTGCCAGAAGGACTATAAAATAGTTTTCAACAGGCAATGTTTGGCTTTTTACAGGCGTTCAAAGCTTATGGACATCTCAAGAGGTGGCCATATAAACAATTCCTGTTCGGGGCAGGGGGAGGGGTATTTTGGTTTTGTTCCCCCCCCACCCCCCCATAAGAAAAAACCCTGCAGCATCTAGGGCAAGATCCCACAACATCTGACTCCAGGCTAAGAACTTCCACCATTGTGCCTCCCCTTGGAAACTGCACATCTGTTATTCAACAGTAGCTTCTGACCAAACTACGCAAGACTTGAAAAAGCTGATCCCTCCCCATTGTAAAAAATCCTGGCTTTTTATGAGCTCTTCTCCCCACCTCATCCCCCCCTCCCAAAATTCTACTTCTACCTCTCTGCATCAAGTTGTGATGAGACATTTCTTTATAACCAACATTTGGCATTTGTTTTTCTGCTAAACCTAATGGCTGCTTGGAAGCCAGATATGAGCCACAGCTCCCAGAGGCAGTTAATGATAACTAAATCCCAGCTTTCTAGAAGTGCATCTCGCTAAAACACTGCCTAATTAAAGATCCATTATGGTGACCAAGCTTGATGTTTTTGATATGGATGTTGATTTAAGCCACAAAGGACAACAGAGGAGGAAGAAAATTAAAACAGCCATGGCTAGTAAATAATTCCTAGCAAGTTCCATGCAGGGCTTTCAGTCACACAAAATTCTGTAGAGAGAGAAAACTCATTATTATTTGGGACAATAGCATCTTACCCTGATAAAGAAACCAAACAGTGCCTGATTAGCCTAACAAAAGCCACAAAAATCCACCGAATATTTTCTGCCTGGGGCAAATATTTAAGTGTTACAAAACATTTAGCAGTAATTGTGCCAATGCTTTGAGGCTCTGGAGAACACATCTTATAGTTTTTCAGTACAGTAAAACCACACAGCTTAAAGTTACAGAATTCACATTTTGAAACTAATGCCAATATTACTGTGGTAACACAGCTGCAGTCAGGCAGCTGGTAGGGCGTGACAGGCTCACTGACATTATTAGAACAGCACACATTTACGCAGGACAAAGATCTTGTAAATTCATCAGCTTCACTGAAGTTGATCTAAACTTCTAGCCTCTGAATTACTTTTTACAGAAGTTCCAGCATTTCTATTAGTTTGAGAATGGCAGCTTCATTGTTTAGTTGGCTTTTTTTAATGCACAATAGTGGAGTGACCCTGATTATTTATTCCACTTTCTTTTGCTCCAGTGAAATGGCTGTGGACATATTTTCATGGCTGTAAATAGCCAAGAGCTTCATACTCAGATATAATCACTACGTTCCATTCTAAAGTGTACTGTCTTTTTCTTAAAAAAAAATCCAAACAAACAAACTAAGACAACCCAAGAAAACCCAATATAGCATACTTGGAATTGGGAAAATACATTGTATTATCTACTTTAACTCCTACTATTTTGAGTTATTAGTTATTAAAGGAGACTAATTTTACCAACTATAAAAAGAAATCCCATGCAGCTTTGCACTAGTTGACTGCTCACTGAAAAAGAGAACGCAGAATTCAATAACTCTGACCTTGCAAGACTGGAGACTGGGTTTCAGCAATGCTGAGCAACTCTACTTTATGTTTAAATTCCTAAAGCTTGCTATCTCTGCATTCTATACCACCATGAACTTTTGTGACAGAAGACTGTGTCTGTACTTTGTTTTCTACAGTAGAATATCTACTTTCCACACACATGATGAAAAGCAAGCTCCAAACTACTTCCATAAAGCAGGAAGGAACACAGATACATCTGACTTCTAAACACCTAAAATCCTTACATTCACTGGTTTAAATAGGCTATATATGATAACACCAAACAGGGCCATCACTTGGCCTATCAAAATGTAATATTACCACTGAGACAAAGTATACAGGGATTGAAGAGATTTGTCTGTGTTCAAGGTGAAATTCTAGCCCAAAGTCATGAGCAAAGATTCTGAATACAGTTCAATAGCACTTCATCCTTTTAATCTCAACATCTTACAGATATATGAAAGATTTATTTATAGCAATTCAACACAATTCAATGTCATTCACTCTACAGAGGCAAGAATCCCTTGGAGCATTAGTAGATTAATAAACCTAGTGTGCACTGCTCCTCCATCCATGATTGCATAAAATGTATAAAATTTTCCTCTGCAAACTCTGGCTAGCTTTTAAAACTAGAGAAATCGGACATCAACCGAGTTCTACACACGTGACCTTTTCAGTAATGTTCCGTGGAGAATACTACTTCTCTCAAGTGTTTTAGCATGGAAAAGGGAGTCGGTGAACTGGCTGAATAGAGTTCTATATGTTAAGTGCATCTTTCAAAAAGTCAGAGAGTCCAAATGACCTTGTAATTTATACAGCGAGAAATAAGAAGAGAGAATGACAATGAATACAAGGAGGCTGTCTCGTAAAAGATGAGCCTTATCCAAAGCCTACTTGAATCAGTGGGAGTCTTTCCATCAGCTTCAAGAGGCTTCAGGCCAGGTACCATATGAAAAGCCCTACAGTTGACCAAAATACAGAGACTATGGAGGGAAATATTAAAATCAGCAAAACCACTGCTTAAACAGAAATATGGCTCCTCCCCTGTCATTGAAACATCATCTTCTGCAGTTTCCTGCATTAAAAAGTCCCTCAATTCAATGTTGTGTGCCAAGAAATAAAATACAAAGAACCACACCATATATTTCTCTGGAAACTCAGGCCAAGGTGGATTACCAACGTCCAAGTACTGAAAATTCTCTTGAGGAATATATAAACTGTCACCAAAATGCACTGGTGCATCTGCACATTTCCTATCAGGCATTATTAATACAATCAAACCGGTAGCATAAGCACCACTAGAATATACATATCCCATAAGCTACCCACCTGTGTTATTTCAATGCCAAATGACTTTAGGACTATGAGGTCTTAGTCTTCTGGTCAGCCCTTCCAAATATCTATATGGACCTATGGAGGAAGACTCAGATTTGTTCTGCTGTGGCAATTTTTGTTATAAAACAAAGATTTTTGTGTGTTTAAACACACTAAGCAAGATCGTCATTTCCATTCTAGCAAGTTTTACAAATGTGCATTGTGGCTTTAAAAAGCTGTGCGTAACAATACCTAAGATAAATAAATAACAAAATTAAGTAAGCCTCAGTGATTCCCTCCAAGGGAGTTTAAGTTACATGAAGTAAAAACTTGAAATTAATTCACCAACTTAAACCCTTTGGACATAATTCTAAGGTTCTAGATTTCCAGCAACCAAAGATATCAGATGTCCAGAACTTTCAGACAAACAGCCTCACGCTATACTGCGTTCACATCTGGCACATCCCACACCCCTGGTCCTGTGCAGGCACATCGGAATTCTCCCAAGCCATCAGCACGTGCATTAACATGTAGCCCAATCCTTCAAGCTAAAGTTTGCTAGCGTACAAATTTTCACAGAAGCTAAAAGTTTTTCTATGAAAAGATAAAAGTTAAGATTAGAGTCCTAATTTAGCAAGACTTTTAAGCACGTGTTTAATTTAAGTATGCAATTAAACTGAAAAGCTGAAAGCTGGGAATGGGCAGAAGTGCTTTCCTTAATTACATCCAAAAAGTAGACCAGCACTGGTTGAGTAGTAAAACCTAAAGATTTAACTGGTTAATAGTACCAGCAAGAAAAATTTTGATCTCCAAGTGTCACGATCTGCTCTCTAGTTTTGTTTTAAACACAGCTTCTGGTTTACCTCTGACAATGAGACAGTTTTAAACTTATAAAAATGTAAAGTTTACCCAAAACTTAAGAATTTGTTGACACAAATGAGCCCCTGTGCTAAAATGCTAAAATGCTTTTTCAACATTTGAGAGGTCCCCAAGTCTACTTACATTAAATATAGTTTAATCACATAAATAGGGGGATATAACTTCCTGCACAGAGCAAATATAGAAGACTTTTTCCTGGTTTGCTGTTTTACAGATAGAAATTAGGTGGAATCAGTTTATTCAATACATACCAACTTCCTCTTAGAACAGATCGTTTTGCTGCTAGGATATGAAACCAACTATGTGAGAGGAAGAGTAACCTTAAAGATGAAAGGGTGCACAGTGTCCCTTAACAAACTAATACAAGTCATGGCTTTATGAATAGTCGTAGTCTGTCGTGGTACTTTGTAGCAGTATTCCTGACAAATAATGCAATTAGCTCTGACAACAATCATGGTAATTAATTTTAACTTTCACCTAAGTATATAGTAGGAAAAGCATGTAGACAGCTGTGCTTTCCACAGCTCCAAAGCCAAGGTGAAAGTCCACTGCAATAAGCTACACCACCAGGTCTGGGATTTTTAACTGCATTAAAGTCGAGACATCATGGAATCCAGTTGGAGCCATTCCAGACTCTCTGCTCCATCACTCAGCCCCTAATCAGAACCAGTCGAGGGGAATCTGACTGCACAGCTCTGACTCAGACCCTTGGCATGTACAGAATAAACAAAAAGTAGCAAATTATTAATTTGAAAAACAACCCTTTGGGAGAGGTGATACCTTAACAAATACAAGGAGATTTCAGAAGGATGTATGTATGTAAATTCCCCCGTTGCTAAGGAAAGGAGACATTATATACACAGCACAGGAAAGCTCCAGGGCTCAGCACACCTATTTCTTTCCCCACCTTCCCCTCCCTCTTTCTTTCTACTAATTGTCTAACTATGTATGTCTGAGGCAAGAGTTTGTCACAGTTTTCCATGCAAGAAGCCAAGCTCAGCAGCAATACATATGAAATATCTGCAGTATTACAGCAAAACTTGTTCACAAGAACACAAAACCTCAAAAACTGAAACTAATATTTGGACCTAAGTATTGCCTACCATACATCAAAAGAGGAGTTTTCTTATAATTATATGTTCTTTCTTCTCCTCAGCCATATTTACCACAGTATGCTCAAAGCTTAAGCTGCATGGTGAGCAGTCTGTAAATTCTCTGCAGAACTTCTGCACCCACAGCAGTGCATGAAATGCCCTCGTTACTCATGGACTACTGACAGAAGGTGTTCTTCAAAATTGGCTGTCCTGAACTGGCTCTGGGCTGGTAACAGAAAGCAAGAGATACACTTGGAAATGAAATCATTTCCCTGATGGAAATGAAAAAGGAACAGCTTGGCTCAGAATTCCTCCACTGTCTACCCCCAGCAGTGACTTTTGTAGTAAATTAATCACATCAGAACAGAGTCAGGATCCAAACAGAATTTTTGAACTCCACTCCACTTTCCCACAGCCCTCTCTATTGCTGAAAAATCATATTTCCCCAAACACCTACGTGCTGCTCCACCGTGTCCAACAACTGCAGATCTCCATAGCAGCACATGTTCCTCCTTAGTGACCTGACGTTCCACCCTCCCCTGGGCAGGGCCTGCAAGGGACACCGCGCGCCTGCTTACAGATGGGTATCAGCGGTGTGTTTACCTCCAGTTGATGAGTTGATCAGACAGACTAACAAGCATACAAACACAAGCATATGCTAATTTGGAATTGGACACCCTCAGATATCTGGGATTGGCAGAAGGGGAAGTCACTTAGTGCTTCTTACCCCTGAAGGATGGAACCTGGCTGAAAAAGTCATAAGACTGGAAAGAAAAATAAATTCTCACCATCTCACATAATTCCATGAAGCCAAATTCCAAGACTTCAGAAAAGAAAATCAAGTTTCCAAAATTGTGAGACTTAAAACTGAATATTGAGAGCTGACAGTGCTGTGAATCTCTGCTATTTCTTTGTCACTATGGAGTACTGCACTTAATCTAGATGCCTGACATGGAAACGCTTAAACCTTTATGAATTCTGTTGCTATAGCATACATACATATGTAGGTATACACACTTACATCCTGCAAAGTACTTACTTGTCTGGCAGGCTGGAAAATATAGGACAATAGGGGAAATCTTTCTGGATGAGTCACTACAGGAGCTGCTTAGAACCTTCCAGGGCGGTCTGGGTATTCTTCTGGCTTTTAATGCATTTCAGTAAGGACTGTAGGGTTTGGTGTAACCTTAATGATTCTCTTTCCCTTGGCAGCCTTCCACCTTTGTGAGGTAAAGACTGAGGTTTGCAACAGCAGTAGGGGAAGAAGGATTAGTAAGTTATTCTCAATAACTCCCTAGCCTGCTCCATTTCTTCCCCTCTTGGCTCTCAATTTCTTTCCCCATCATTCCTCAAAATGCACTTTAATTACTTCATCGTTGCCAAACAGAACCACAAAATCCCTGTTGACTAGTCTTCCACAATAAAAAACAAACACACACATATATAAATACATGAACACACTCTATAATAACCCTTTCAAATATAGGGCTTAGAGTGATTTAAGACATTCTAAATATAGTACAGGCTGTGGCTGAAAACCCCATGAGTTTTATTTTTTTCCAGTGTAGGAAATAAAGCTTTCATCAGCCTGAATTCCAGTTCTAATAAAACAAGGGAGTGTCTTTCAGTTACTGTTGCCACTAATGCCTCAGGTAGTGCTGAGCAGTAAGAGTTCAGCACAGACCATTACAGATGAAAGCTTTCGAGGAGATGCACAGCTTTGTTAGCAGGAGGGAACGTGAAGGGCTTTTGAGCCTACTGAAGATAGTTTTGCATGGAGACGGTGTTCTGTTAACTGTGACAGCAAGGACAAAGACATCCCATTCAGCTGCCCCGAAAGGCAAGGCACCTCCTCTGGCCAGGAGAGGACCAGGGAAAGCGTGAGCAAAGTAACATTGCCGAGCCTACCAGAGCTCAATCTGCCAGTGCTCTGAGAATATACAAGGGCGGACTCTCAAACGGCACATATTATTAAAACCCACGTTGAACAGGAGCTCTGATGACCTGGCTTAGGCTAGTTTTCACCCGATAAATTGCCTTGAGCAAGTTGCTGAAGTTTCTTGCACATTCTGCCTATCCTGCCTAGGCTGTAAGTACATTGTGACTGGGACTGTCTCATTACGCTGTTCTCAAAATGCTTCTAAAAGTGGAAACTGTCACCTGGGGTTGATGAGACAGCTGAAAGAAAATCATAAAAGTATAAGGGATTGGGCTGTTCCTCTTCACTATCTCTTACCAACTTTTCTAAGCAAGAGAAAGCGCATCCAACTGATTCATGGATCTATGCTTTGGGAAGAGCTTCTAAGGAACAGAAAGGACTATTAGGGTACTGGAGACACAGAAGCTATTAACTGAAATTATGAGGATAGGCTGAATCTAAGGTGACTATCAAAGAAAAATTAGGCTTTCAGCACAAGACTGCACAGAGAGTTAACAGTGAGCGGCGTTTCGACCTTCTGAATGCACCCTGTAACTTAAGTTTTCATAGTTTCTTTGTCTTGAAGTATTGTAGTTGATCTTAAAGGGCCACATACAACTGATCTGCTATACTAAACTAGAACAGCGGACAAGTGCAGATCTAAAAGGAGATAATATCCCCATAGCATTAAGCTGTGATTAGCATCAGTTGAGGTCTAGCAAAGCACTAGGCAGAAACAGCAAAGGAGAAAAGCCCTGGTATTGTTCCCTCAAAGGAGGGGTGGAAGTAAGCCTCACTCAGCAAGTGGCTTTGGAGTGGCTTTGAGCAGGCTGACATTAAAAATCTAGTCTAAGTGTCGCCACTCTCCCAGTAGATCTCTCACCCATTAAGCCATACAGAGCTATGCAGCTCACTTGCCTGTAGCTGGCTACTGTGATCAACAAGTTTCCATTTCAAGTGCTGGGTTGTGATCAGGCCAAAATGAAAGCAGGACATATTCTCCTGCTGCCACTGAATGTTTTGTCTGCCTGTTCCTTAACCTCACTGATGTAAACTCTGTACTTTTTTTTTCCCCTCCCTACAGCGTTTAATTTCTATTTCAGCTAATGGCTAGCTTGGATGCTTGTTTGCTTTTACTTTGATTTATGGCCAAGCTGTGCCTGAAAACATAGAGGGGTGGTGGAAATGTTTAAAAACATATAAAAACTATTAAAACTCATTGCTTTTGCATGTTACATAGGTTGTTTCCTCCTCTGAAATGAAGCTAATGTTTTTTGAACACTGTTCTCCCTTATTCTACCTCCCC
>WHYT01016670.1:101923-115987 GCA_009806455.1 Tetrax tetrax
GACTGGGACTGTCTCATTACGCTGTTCTCAAAATGCTTCTAAAAGTGGAAACTGTCACCTGGGGTTGATGAGACAGCTGAAAGAAAATCATAAAAGTATAAGGGATTGGGCTGTTCCTCTTCACTACCTCTTACCAACTTTTCTAAGCAAGAGAAAGCGCATCCAACTGATTCATGGATCTATGCTTTGGGAAGAGCTTCTAAGGAACAGAAAGGACTATTAGGGTACTGGAGACACAGAAGCTATTAACTGAAATTATGAGGATAGGCTGAATCTAAGGTGACTATCAAAGAAAAATTAGGCTTTCAGCACAAGACTGCACAGAGAGTTAACAGTGAGCGGCGTTTCGACCTTCTGAATGCACCCTGTAACTTAAGTTTTCATAGTTTCTTTGTCTTGAAGTACTGTAGTTGATCTTAAAGGGCCACATACAACTGATCTGCTATACTAAACTAGAACAGCAGACAAGTGCAGATCTAAAAATCCTCCTCTAAAGCAATGCAAAGGAGATAATATCCCCATAGCATTAAGCTGTGATTAACATCAGTTGAGGTCTAGCAAAGCACTAGGCAGAAACAGCAAAGGAGAAAAGCCCTGGTACTGTTCCCTCAAAGGAGGGGTGGAAGTAAGCCTCACTCAGCAAGTGGCTTTGGAGTGGCTTTGAGCAGGCTGACATTAAAAATCTAGTCTAAGTGTCACCACTCTCCCAGTAGATCTCTCACCCATTAAGCCATACAGAGCTACGCAGCTCACTTGCCTGTAGCTGGCTACTGTGATCAACAAGTTTCCATTTCAAGTGCTGGCTTGTGATCAGGCCAAAATGAAAGCAGGACATATTCTCCTGCTGCCACTGAATGTTTTGTCTGCCTGTTCCTTAACCTCACTGATGTAAACTCTGTACTTTTTTTTTCCCCTCCCTACAGCGTTTAATTTCTATTTCAGCTAATGGCTAGCTTGGATGCTTGTTTGCTTTTACTTTGATTTATGGCCAAGCTGTGCCTGAAAACATAGACAGGTGATGGAAATGTTTAAAAACATATAAAAACTATTAAAACTCATTGCTTTTGCATGTTACATAGGTTGTTTCCTCCTCTGAAATGAAGCTAATGTTTTTTGAACACTGTTCTCCCTTATTCTACCTCCCCACTTCTCCTCCCATCGTGTCACTGTAATGCAGATGTTATTCTTTGATAGGATGCTGAGATCAGACCATTTGAGTTTGCCTAAAGGAAAAAAAAAAAAACAAGAAAGCCTCATTTCCCACACAAAGTACAGGAGTTTTACAGTGCAAAAGGGTAGCTGCGAAAAGGTAGTTATTTTTGCCCAGTTGGCACTCCTACACAGCAGCTGTCCATCTCTGAGGCTAGGCTAGAGTGAACTCCTTGTGAGCTGCAATGGATAAACACCCCTGCAGCAGCCCCACTGAGGGGACACTTGCACTCAGACTGAGACATCATAACCAGTGTGCACCCGGTTATAATGTGTTGGAGAGGCCAGGGCTCATTGGAAGATGCACATTTCCTAAAGCACTTCACCTTCTTTTCCCTTCTTTCAGGATACTTTAGTATCCAAGTTGGGGTTGCACAGGAATTACTTCATTAAATCATTTTCTGCCCTGCAGCTGGTTATACTTGATGCTAATGTTTTTGCACTCAGTTACTACTGGAGTCCTTGGTCTGGGAGGCTGAGTGTAGCAACAGAATGGACTTCAGGAGATGAGAACAGTCCTCCAATCCTAAATCAGTCAAAGCATGGGAACTGAAGTCATTGGGGCACTATCACACAGTGAGGTTAGTAGCGCAGATGGGGAAACAGCATGTCTTTTGGAATTAAATTGAATGTCCCCAATCTGACCACATGCCATTCACGTAAGATAGGCACGTGTCACTGGAGAACAGAGCCACACATTACATGAAGCCTTCTTCCATTTCTGGTCACACGGTTTCTAGTTTCTTCTCCTCAGTACAGCAAAAGCTAAAAACACAAGCCAAACTCACAGCCAAAAGGCAAAGCAATTATGAAAGAGCAGTGACAACACAGGAGTATTGTCTAATAATTATTAAAACTTATAGAATCTCAAAAAAAAAGGGAAGAAGGGAAAAAGGTATACTTAGGTGACTTGTCAGGGTATTGTGAGATTTGCTGAGCAGCCTGATGCAAGACAAGTGCAAAGTAGGTCAACTCTTCATCACTGCAAGGCCACTTACTCTCTGCCATGCCTTTACAGTGCTGTTTCATCACTTTCTTATATTTTTACTAGCTAGATCTCCCTTCTGCTTTAGCAGCATACATTGTTAGTATTGTCTCTGTAGATCAGCATTTCCCTGCTGCAAGCACGTTGCTTAATTTGTGTAACTTGAATATTCACCTCCTCAGCAAAACCAGAGGCCAAAGCCCCTCTTCCTTCAGGCACACACAACTGCTTACTGTGAAGCAAAAGGCAAGTTCTTGCATACCAGTGCTTCTGGAAGGAGTTCGCAATTTACAATACTACTGCTAAAATGTAATCATGAAAGTAAGTTGTAAAACACTTGGAAAAAGAGACTCAATACAACAATAACCAACTATGTAAAACCAGTAATAAGCAAATGGAAAGTAACTAGAGGGTACATTAAGAGAACTACTGAGCCATGTCCCTGCAAATCACTACACAATACAGCTTGAATGCGGACCAAGTTCTCTGTTCCTCTGTTGTTAGGGCGGTAGCTGTTTAGCAGCCGTAGGTATTTTTCCACAACAATTCAGAGTAGTAGGAAATATCCAAGCTCCTTGGAACAAATTCTTCACCTATTCCACTCAATTTTGCAAAGAAATATAACACAGTTGCATTCTTGCCATAGTGTCCCTCCCAAGCCCAGATATGCACCAAACACTAAGACTTGTGCACTGAATCCAAAAGCAGAATTCTTCCTCAGAGCCTCCCTGTAAAATAAACCTGTTCTCTAATAGCATTGACTCTGCACCGGAGTCCTTCTAATTACTGAATGCCAGTATTGTTATGAAGAAAAGCTACCAGGTGTTAAACAGCTTTTAAGCTACTACAAGGCAAAAGCTTATGAAGAATTGACAGATAAATATTAAGTCAGGAAAAAAAAGGTGTAAAAGGCAGCACATTTTATTAGCAGAGATAGTGAATAAACTTCAGAGCATAACATCAAAGTAAGTGGCAGGATGACTCCCTCAATACTTCAGGAGGTGAGGTCAGCATCTCTCCCTCAATGTCTAGAGAATAGGTGCCTTCAGAAGAAATGCTTTAATGAAAGAAGTGATGAGGTTCCATACAGGAATAACAGGGAAATGTACAGCCTGCAACATGTACCATCTCTGTCTGACCTTTTAAAATAGCTCTCTGTAGCTTAAGCTGTGTGAAGTCTTTCTGCTGTCTTCCTTTCAAGTTCGAGCATTTGCCTCTGGAAAGAAAATCCTTGACAAGAACAGTGCAGAGTCACTCAGTGTGGAGTCATAGTTTTGATAACTTGAACAAACATGAGTCTGGCCAAACTAAAGAACTATTCCTGGTGCTCAGTGGCAATTATGGTTTTCCTGGGGATTTGGTCAGCTTTTGAAGGCCAGACTATGCGTTAGTCCACCTCCTCAGGCTTTACTAGCCAATTTATGCCTCCTTAATCATCATTATATTCTCCATGGGCAGCTCCCAAAGCCACCCAGTTGTCTGATGCCATTTCTCTTGCCAGCCATGACTTAATGATAGCCTTCTCGCTGGCATTTCCATTTCAACAGCAATCAGCAATTCTTGTATTTGCCTCGCTGGCCAGGCTTCCAGCTGTGCAGTTCTGTACACACTCTGCACATCACTTTCATTCAGAAGTCCATACCCACATATCATTTCCAGTATAGCCACAACTGGCAGGCATGTTTCCAGAGAAACCTGGACAGGAAAGAAAGTTTACCACTCAGCTTCAAAGTTGAAGAGTAGCGGTAAAGCTTAATTATAGTAGTACAGTTTGTTCATTTATGTAGCATTTTTTTTTTGTGCAGCCTCCATAATGGAAAAAAAAACAACAAAAAACCAAAACAAAACACTTCCTTGGGCCAAATTTATATTTTCTACAGACACGGCTGCCTAAACATAACTTCACATGTTAAAATTACCTTGAGTTGTTCTGAGTGAGCATCCTTGGGTAACAAACACACACCAGCTGTAGCCCTCTGAGCTGCATAGCGCTCAGGAACACAACGCAGCTCTGGTACCTCAGAAAGCTGATGGAGTTGTATTGTCCCCAGTTCCAGAGTCCTACACAAGGTACCTAAACCAGTGATCTGCACATTACACTTCATTGCACGACAAATCCCTGTGACCATCTGCACAGGTTAACTCAGAGTGAGCAGAACTTACAAGAATAAGAGGGGGAGCCTGGCCTTGCCTTTTTTAGCTTTGCTAACTCAGGTTTTGTCACTATATATGAGAAGCAGAACTCGTCAATACACGTCAAAACCACCTCCTTGTTCCATCTGCTTCAGCACAGGAGCCGCCACACTTGAACTCTCTGCAGCCAGACTGTTACAGTTGTTGTGTGTGCATTTTGAAATTAGCTAGCAGTTAGTATTCACCTGCTCTGTTACTTTTTTCCTTCCTTTTGTCCCTTATCACTTTCAGCCGATAAAGTGTTGCTTCTTCATTCACTCAAGGTAGGCAACAGGACTAGCTTTTTTTCCTCAAAACTGCACTGCTTCTCCATTTCAAAATAGCACAGACACTTGTGCTGTACCTGCTCTGAGAATAAACAGAATTCCAGGTTTCTGCTTAGAGACAAGGGCTACCCTCTGTGGCCTAAACATATATTGCAGAACAAAGCACAGCTGCAGAGACAGCTACAAGCTTGCTTAGGACACAGTCTCAGATTCTTAGGTCAATCATGCCTGCACAAGGTAAGAGCAGTCACTGTGCTCTCTTCCAAGAAATTTACCTTGGGCAGAACTTCCCGGCCCAGCTAAGTCCAGTGCCTAGAACTACTACACGCTTCTACCTTAGCCCATGCAGTAGGCATCCTTTTTATTATTGGCAATTGTAGAGACTTTCTTTGGCTAGGGGAGACATTATCATAGAATAGAATCATAGAATATCTGAAGTTGGAAGGCACCTATAAGGATCATCAAGTCCAACTCCTGCTCTTCACAGGAGTACCTAAAACTAAACCATATGGCTAAAAGCATCATCCAAACACTCCTTGAACTCTAACAGGCTTAGTCCTGCTGGCACATGGAAGAAATCTTCGATTTGGTTTTAGTTTTTAAGAACAACCGTTTTTCTTTCTGCAGTTGACAAGACAGATTTTTCTTCAAAAATTGTAATCAAGGGTGTTACACCCAGAGCACAGCAGAAGTATTCTGGGAGGTAATAGTGCCACAGAAGTTCTTATTTCAAGAACATATATTCCCAGAATATATCAAACTTTGGGTGTTTCAAGCATGAGGGACTGAACCTCAAGTCCTACTGGCAGTGAAACTGTCTGGAGGTGAGTCAATCTTTAGGGGAGACAGTATTCCACCTTGAGACTAGAAACCTTTAGGTAGGATGGAAACAGCAATTGACTCCAATTCAGAAAGAGAGTGTTCGGCCATGCAGAGACCCAAGATGGATTTGAAAGTTTCCCCTGTTCAGCACAGAAGCAGCTGTTTGAGAAGTCAAATCATGAAGACAAAGACAAAATTCAGTTCTCAAAGTGTTTTAGCTCCTACAGAGCCTGCTGCTCTTTCAAATGCCTACTTAGAAAAAGTGTTTCTAAGCAACGGAAATCTGATTCATCTCCAATTGAAGTAAATTGGAATGTGACCTTCTGCACCCAGTTTACACATTGGATTGGACCTCAACCTGAACAACCAAGTGGCCAAAGCTCAAGCTACATGGCTATAGTCTGTAAGAAATTTAAGAGTGCCAAGTACATTGCATCCACAGATCAATGGGAACTTAACTTTTCTGTATTAAAGAATAGATTTTTTTTTTTTTTTAGTCCCGGATGTATTAAGTAAATTAGAGCTAATGCATAGATTTGTAAGAGAGCAGGGCTGAAGAATAGCCCTATATATGGAAAGCTCCTGTAATGCAGATAAGTAATTTTTCCAGAATGAGAAGATGACTATGCAGACAGCAAGAATTTTGGCAGAGAAGAGATCTTTTGTGGAAGGGCAGTCATTTATCTCTATTCTCCTATTACAGCTCCAGAAGGAGCAACAATCACTAAGATTTATAACTGGCCATAAATATGCTTAGTATCATTACATTCTTAAAGCAGTCGAGAGGGGACCACACCATACACTAAGGATTTGAGACTTCTCAAAATAAGCTTAGAAATCCATCCAAAAAAGGCCCTAACATGCAATAGTTCAGACACAACTGAAAATTGCTTATACTAACCGGCTACCTCTGTGATAACATTAGGTTACCAACAGCTTTGTTTCAAGCCTTTCTGGAAAGGCTCTATTCCTCCCATCACTTTTAGCTTTCCTCCTTGGATAACAGCCAAAGTTCCAAGGACAGCACTGATGAAACAATTACTCAAGTGAAAACAAATTGGAACCGAACAAAGGCACCCTCACATACTGCCTATCCCATTGGAGATGAGGTTTCTTATTTCCTGAGTGATTTTCAATTTAAGAAGCTTCCACTATGTTAACTAGAACAACATTTCTTCTGATAGTACCCAATGGCTTCTGCCAGCTTTGGCCGTGTGAGCTTATCCAAACCTGGCCTTACAACTCACCCACTGACCAGTTTAACCTCTGGCCCATGCTCATTTTGATCATCCAAACTTTATTCATCCAGCTTCAGGGTTTTGTAACTCCCAGGTTCTGCATCTATTTCAGGATTACTACGTTTCATGTCCATCTGTCCACTGGTCAAACCCCTTAATCAGCAAAAACATACAGCCATTCTCTCGTCTGCTAAGAAATAATACTGGAAGGAGCAAAGGGTGGATGACACTGCAAGGTCACCAAGAGCCACACTGCATCTGCTCAGAGAATTAAGTTACAGGTTCCCAGTCCTTTGGAAAGCCCAGAGAAGCAGCCCTCACCCAGCCCATATGGTAGAAAAAGGTACCTCAGATGTCATGTAGGAAATTCTCTCCTCCAGTAACACTGGCTGTTCAGCACAGATTCTGCCCTTTCAGTAGGCATACCTACCAGTGGCATGAGAGTTCAGCAACATTTTGCAGGACCAGGCTTAAGGCTCAAAGAGATGACCACTTCCACCAGAAGAATATGTCCTTCCAGATGACTGAAGGAAGTAGGAAGAATATGCCCCTTATAGACCAGTTCAGTGCACACACAGGAGACTGGAGTCATATTTCCAGGAACATCTCTAGGAAAAGCAGATGGAAGAGCAGTGTTTAAAGTTCAGTGCAGAGGTAAGCAATCCCTGGCACCAGTCTCACATTTAGTATCAGATTTTTATTATTTTTTTTTAATGGGCTTCAGGGTACAATTAACTATAAGGCTTTTTAAAATAAACTTGACTTCAGACTCCAGACATATCTGCTACTTCTGATTTCATTTTGGTAATTGCAGTAGAGAAATATCAGGGAAAGTACGGATAACTGTTCTTTGCAACTGAAGTACCCAGCAGCAGCTGACCCACCCAAACGGTTTAAGGTGAAAGAGTAAGATGCCAATAAGAGTAAAACAACTGGAAAAGAGGTTGTCTTGATAGTAAATGGGGATGAAAACCTCCAGCTTTCTAATTTACAATAGTTATTGATACTGGATCAAGTTCTGTACATCCTGAAAAACTGACCTACAGGGCAGGAGTTCAGGATTCACTAAGACCTTGCTCATTGGATGCTAATTCACACTTCTAAAGTACAAAAATAAGAGAGCATGGCAGTTACTGACAAGCCTTTGAAAAGAATGGTTTCATTGCAATATGCTTAGGATACCGGTCAAGTCTTCTACACTTGTACTCTGAATTGTCAGCCAACCTTGTCTAGCCTCAAAAAACATACTTGTGTGTCCTCACATGAGTGCAAAGACATTAGGAAAGAGCTGGGCTACAGGATATGTCTATTGATTTAAATATGCAGCTGCTTTTGGGGCTTAGTCTATAAATATATCACAAAGTATGCAACTATGCAACCCAGGCTTGTCTTTAAAGCAATTCTCTGAAAATTCACTTCTCCCAATGACTCCTTAAGAAATTTTCCAAGCAAACTGCTCAGCCCATAGCTTGTCAGCTTTCAGGCATGCTGTTCATCTGAAGTAAGAGTTCCTGGCTCTCTAGTTATTATTACCCAATTCTTTTACGGCAGCCAAGTGGCTACAGGAAAAAGGATTACGGCCTGGATCACAAGACCAGTTTCAGAGACTCTCAGCACTTACAGCTCCTCTTGTAGCTGAGAAAATTTGAAGGAAAGACAAAGACAAAAGGGAGGATAAGTCTGGGTCTGTAAACACTCAAAATTAGTGATGGATTTGAACCATGTAACAACTCTAAGGAGAAAGATACAACTTAAAAGCCTGCTTTTATTATCTGCAAACTGAGCATCACTCTGAACTAGTACTCTAGCATACATCTGCGTGACAAAATATCAAAGGGTTTCTCCTCATATGGGCACCTATTTAAGATGTCATTAAAAACAGCATTTCAGTCTACAATAGGAGCTCTGTGCTTTTCCTACTGAGAAAGCGCTATTGGTGCTCTGCTAAGAGCCTTCTCAGGATTGCTTTTAGAAAATAAAATTAATATAACTTTAGTCACTAATTCCATTGTCGTAGAAAGAAGTAGTGCTACTAGTGAAATACTACTTCCATCTGGGTATTTGTTTAGAACAATTTCCTCTCAAAACACAAAAGCTGTGTAGCACAGAAACAAACCACTTCCACTGAAGTACCACTTAAGTCCTCTAATAATATTGTGGCAGGGTTTTGTGTGCACAGAAAACAAACAAACAAACCCTCAAGTTGCAAGTAAAGAATTCAGAGCAGCTCAGATTACTGCAATGTAAGTTACAGCATTCCCCAAAATCTAGCAGACCTATGAGTCTGTCCCCATTAGTGGCAGTCTCAGCTGCTTGCAGGTGCACGTCCAGCTGTCTCACTTGCAGGGAGAACTTAGGTGTAGGTAGGTCAGGTTAATTCCTAAATGAAGACAAATGAAGAGATACTTTGCACACGTACACAGCAAATTATAAAGCATTAAACCTGGGACTGCTAGTGCAACAGAGCTCTCTTCTGCAGGAAGAACAAGGAGTTGCCTAGGGCAGTAAATGTTTAGGAGTGCTTTATTGTGTGACTGACTAGAGGGACATTTTCCAGAGTGCCAAAAGAAATCTCGGGGCCAAGCAGGGAGGTGGGGAAGGAAACAACCCACAACCTGTTTTCTGTCGTTAGCCTCCAACCCACTTTGAGAAGTTTTCCTCATGAAATGGTAGATTCTATCATCTTACCTAGCTGGTCTCAGCATGTTTCTGCAGAATTAAATAGTGAGCCATGAAGAAGTTGGAGCTTTAAGTACCATGACTTTCTCCAGCTGTGAAATCAGAACTCTAGATGAAAAACAAACAGTCTTTAGTCACCCAAAGTCTCTTCAGATCACATTTTCCAGCTAACATGCAGTCATCTGACTGGAACTACATCTGTAAGCATATATAATCCTAAGAAAACAACACAGCAGCTCATTCAATGAAGAAGAAAAACCCAGCCCAAGCTTCTGTTACAGGACATTTCTTGGGTCTTGAGGAAAAAGGAGAATTGAGGTATATCTGATGCTGAAATTTTGGTTTTGTATAATTTAACCTACGTCCTCCCTATGACATCCCGAAAGCTTCCTAGTATTTCTGTTGCCAGTTCTTCGCACTAAAACCCTCTTACAGGTTCAGTTCATGCAGGACTAGACAATACCCTGATCTGAGGTAAGGGATGTATGGATATACTTCCACACGACAGGCAGGGCAAAGTGTGCAAACAGCATTAACGCAACAGGGAAGTTACAGCTAACGAGTGCAGCCTTTAGTCATCAGTAAAATCAAGTCTAATCTGTACTTCACTTACAGCCTGCTACTTCAAGGGGTAAGTGCCACAACCTTGTATGAAGTTCACCACAATGCATCTGTCAAGCAGGTAGTTCATATGGACACTTTTCCCCTCACATTTTGAAATTCTTCAGACAAGGACTGTCTCCTGCTAGGCATATGACAGCACTTACCTCAACAGGGCTCCGAGCTTGACCCTGGCTCTAAGATGTCACTGTTACCAGCATGCCAAGTAAGATTTGGGACTCAGACACAATACCATCACCACACTACTGCAAAGCAGAAGGATGCCTTATATTTACTAGTCAGAAATCAAGGAAACTGGCACCTTGAACTGAAGAAGCCTGAACAAGAGCTTTCTTCCTTTGTCACATATGACAACATATTTTTTTCTCTCTAAATAGAGGGAAGGGAAGAATTATCCTAAGTTTACATGTTTTGCTCTGTAAGAACTCAAGTAGATGGATACTTCTACTTGTGTAGAAGCATCCATTCATAAGCCAATACAAGTTGTAGACAAATAGGTCAAAGACTCAAATTGAGATGATACTCAGGTGTCCATAGTTTCTTGTAAAGCATCATCATGAAAGATTACATTCTGTTCAAAGTGCAGTGAACTGAAAAACTGCCTGCAGCTGGATGGCAGAGTAAAACTACTTCTGATACAAATGAACATAGCTTGGAGGATCAGGACAAGAACATAGGAAAACAGTATGAACAGCGAGAGAATCAGCTGACTGAACAAGGCCTCCATCATGGTCAAACAATACTGTTCCACCAATTAAAAAAGCATTGGTCAGAAAATGGAAGCCATTAAAGTAATTCTTTTCAGGACCAGCATTTATTTGCATAATTCTATAAAAGTTAGTGTTAGGAAGTTTCACTTCCATGTTTACCTCTTAAAATATTTTTTTGCTGCTCCTGTATATCCTCTCCCCTCCCACCTTCTGTTTGCTTTCCCTCCTACATCCCACATTTCTTCTCTGCTAGTAAAACAAACAAGAATGGGCAGAGTAGCTCAATAGTTCACCAAGCTCTCCAACACTCAAGTTTCATGACAGCATAAAATGAAAGACAATCTTTTTAAAAATAAAAATCCTTAGAGAAGTTCTTTCTCAAGTCCAAGATCAGCAGCCCTTATTGTGCCAAGCACAGTAATAAGAGGCACACAGCAGGCACTTCCTTCAGCTACCCGTGTTATTGGCTCTGTGTCCAAGGAAGGGGATGACACTTTTCCTTCCACGTACAAGAAGCCTGCTAGGGTAGAAACCTGAGCCAACAGTCTGCATAAGTGGAAAGATTCAGACCTCAGAGAAGGTGACTGGCAAGGTTACACTCCAGAAGGAAATAAAGAACAAGATGTATGAACTCCTTTCCTGACGTGCTTCATGAGCAGCAGCTATGTGCTGCTTCCATCTCTCAGGACAGACTGTACCGTGCTTTTCTCCACACCACTCACTATGTTATACTCCGGTTGCAAAAGTATCCTGGAGACTTCAAGTGCAGTGCAAAAGGGAAGAAGGGGGAGGGCAAGATGACTTATGAATAGAGCTATTCATCATATCCCACGGTGGGCATTCTTTTCATCTTGAAACAGCAGTCAGGCTCTCCAACACTAACCACAGATGGAGGCTCTGCCAAAAGAGATGCTGAGAAAGGGGAAAAAGCCTCCTGGTTGATTTGTATTTAATCAAAGTAAGCTACTGCCAGGACTCACACCATATAGGGACTTAAGATGCCTCTATGTTTTGAATAGTAGACTTTGCTGTTGATAACTAGACCTGGATTATTTTTTTCCATGCAAAAAGAAAATCAGTCCAGACCAAGCAGAACCATTTGTGTATTAATGCCAAGCTGTGGGAGTAGCTGCGGACGATTTTATATTCTCTTCAAAAAGTCAATCTGTTCTACCATTTTTGAGAGCTGAAGCCAAACAAGACAGTACACTGAAGTCAGGTTGCCTAAAACTTGGAGGGCAATAGCCCTGGAGTACTTCTTAAAAGCCTGAGATGTTTATCAAGAACAGTTTGATCCCAAAGGATTTTCATTTTAGTTCAGGAGTAAGCCATAAAAAATTTAAGTGACTTGTACAACTCAAACACTTCACCAGGGCATCAAGAGCCATGAAAGCAGGTTCGCCCAAGCCCTCAACTCCTTTACTTCTTTCATATCTGAGCAACACACCTAAGACATCATCCTCCTTTTGCATGGTCTCTCTTCTCTCCAGAATTTCTGCATTTCTGACAGAAGTCAGATGCTTTTGCACATTCAAGACCTGAAAGTTCAGCTACTAACCACATGCTAACAACTGTGCTACTATGGGCAAAAGCTCAGATGGACTTCAAGACCTTTGTGGATTTTAAAACATCTTCTGCCTTGTGTAAGCTACCTTACCACGACAATGAAATATAGAAATAATTCCCTTAATTTAAGTGATTAATTAGGCTATTTCAAGGGGACAAACAGTGCCAAAATGCTAAATACCATTTCCTACAGATCTCAGTATGTAAAGACATACTGCAGAGCTGGGAGTTACTGCTACAGAGAGTGAGCATCTCGAGTGTAGCTTACATAGAAAGATCTTACCCTAGAGTACTATAATTATATCTTGCAAAGTTCAGACTGTTAAAAATTCAGGTAAATTTTCAGTGGAAGTGTCTTTTTAGCTCAGGTTAGTGTAAGTGATTGGAGCATGATCTAACCAGTGTTACTCCTATTGCCTATTTACTGTGTTGCATTAAAGCAACTTCTCACCTGAAGCAAGCAAATCATTCATGCTGGCAATAAAAAAAGTATTCATGCTGGCAATAAAAAAGGTATCCATGCCTGATAGTCGAGACATGTGGTCTCTGCACACAAGAGTGGTCCATACAAGAGTGCCTAAAGTTTATTTTCAGAAACCAACTCGATTCTCTTTTTGAGCACTCAATACAGTTTATAGAATTCAGAATAGTTTTGGAAAGTCTAGCCATTTGTGACTGAGCAATTTAAAGAAAACAAGTCCTTCAGCGACAAGTCCTTTTAAGCAACCCAGCTTAACAGTGAGGTTCTTGAGAAGACTTTAAAGAGCTTGAGAGCAGATAACACTGGAAAGAACAAACCAATGCACCTTTAGCAGCTCCATGATTTCTAGCTGTATTGTCCCCACTTCACTTCTGACCATAATTCAACAGGAGAATACGAGAGCAGAGCTCCAGACAAGCAACTTTAATTTCAAGTATATATTTACATTAATAAGGAACTTGGGCTAGGAAAGCAGAAGCACAAACTTAAAAAGCAGAAATCCCATACTATAGCCCCCATTGAATGCAATTAGACACCAGAGATACAGCCTTTGAAGGAACTGGCAGAGGTCTACAAGACTGGAAGATACACCATTGCCATCCCTGGATGGGGGATTTATTTCAACAGAGGCTTCTGGCCAGGAACTAGAGACCGTATCAAACTTGCCTCTTACGACAAAGAAGCCTTAAGGGAAAAAATCTCAAGGAGGTTTAACCATGACGATACCGGGGTATAGGAAATCGCTATAAAGCAGACACATGCTCGTACTTTGGAGGTTTGTCTGATGGCAATCAGCATCCAGCACAGAAGCTAGAGGTCATTCTGCAGCTGAGACCTGAGGAGCTGCTCTGTGCACTGAGCCGATGCCTCTGCCCCAGGGCAGGCAGCTTTAACGAGCACAGCCCAGATGCGCACAGGCCTCTGATTCCACAGTTCATGACCCAGAACACAAACAGCTTTAACAAAGTACTAATTCCACTTCAAAAGGCAAGCCCTTTAATGAATTTATACAAGCCTTGAGGCTAAAATTACCATCCAAATATTACTGGTCTTAAAAAGGAGGAAGTGAAGAGGGGAGGAGGTAGAAGTAGGGATAAATTACAGCCGGGAGCGCTGGCAGCAGACACACACGTTACCTGGCCTGGAGGCAGGGACAGGGAAGCAACTGGGGAGGCAAAGCAGAACTGTAAAAGCCTTGTTGTAATTTCACAAGAAGCACGACATTGTAGTACTTCGGGTAGGCTGTAGCCTTCAAAAACAACCTATTGCAAAGTCTCACTCTTCAGACAAGCAA
>WHYT01016670.1:116007-142595 GCA_009806455.1 Tetrax tetrax
AAAAAAAAAAAAAAAAAAAAAAAAAAGACTTCACTGGGCCTTTGGGTCCCCAGCAGAAAGGCATAGCTATTTGCAAGTGAGGTTCAGAGAGGAAGAGCACAAGGCAACATACCTTACCGAGCTTATTAGCTTGGGCTCCATCCCACAACTCCTTGCCCTTTTCACTGTCAGGGTCAGGTGTCCCTGCTCATCTGGCTGGGAGGCAGCAGGGCCAACAGCAGTCTGGCATTGATGGGGAAAGAACAGAAACACAAGGGAGAACCTAGATCTCTCCTCTTCCCTACTCTGACACTGATCTGATCTATGACGAAGACAAATACTTTTCTTGTTCTCAGTACATTAACTCCTATAGATACTTAAATCCAGCTAATGGAAGGGACCTCCAGCATAATTTAAAAATAATATCCCCTAAATCCCTGGTGGCTGTTAGCCAACAACATGGCTCTGTCTTCATCCTCAGAGAGCCAGCTTCCCCTCAGCCCTGCCTGTGCTACAAGCCAGCCAAACCAGCTCTGATTCCGAGGCCACGCAGCTACAGCAGTGCAGTACCAAACCTGGGATACCAAACCAGCAAACTGCCCCAGGGACAGGCAGAGAAGTCAGGGAGCCTTAACGCACCAGGCAGGCAGAATAGGCAAGACACATCGTGAAGATGATGAGAAGTGGGAACAATCTGTTGTTCTGGGAACAGCAAGACCACTGGAGGGAGAGTGAAGAGTTACATAAAGACAGACATTGTCAAATGACTCCTGGATCTACTGAGGATGTAATTTTAACATCAGCCTGCTTGGCTATTTGAGCATGCCCTCAGTTTCCTAGGTGGATGGCAGTTTTAGAGCCCATCTGTCCATAAAAACATTTCTTCCCAATACTGCTTAGGCCTGTTTGCCTTGTAAGGTAAAGCAGAGCAGAAGAAAACATTTAAATGGAACAGATTAATTGCACTCACAAGTTTCTGAATTGTCTGTATGGAAACTCTAGCCTTCAGGATCAGCATGGGTAACAACTCACTGAGAACAGAGTGAGTGATGAAGCTGCTTTAACAGGGCTCTGGCACGCAGGAGAGAACCCCCAAATTCTACCCATATATAGAAGGAACTTCATTACCTTGTGCTCTCCAAGAGAGTGCTAAAGTGTGCTGCTGGTAAATGCATCTCCTTTTCTTTCCTTCTCCCACCTTACTTCACTCATACCTTGTTTTAAAGAAAAGCTTCTTGCCATCTTGAATTCCTGATATATGATTGCCTGCCTTACCTTCCTTTTCATGTGAGAACCCCAAGAACAACAGCATTATGTCCACAGTATGTTTAACAATCTCTCTGCCAAGGCTGCTAATTAGCCCATCCATTGCCCTGCCTCAGCAAGCTGCTACTCTCATATAGGTTTTGCTTTCTTACTACTAAACTTGAACCAAGTTTGGCCCAACAACAGAGATCACCCACAGTTCATTTGTGTTAAACCTTTACACAGCCCCTATTAATACAGGGCTTAGAAACAACAGTATTTAACGTGTCGCAGCTATTAAATGCTCTTACCAGTTTCACCAGCAGAAAACTGAGGCAGAGAATAAGCTGCATACCCACAATTCCATGGGAAATACTCATAAAATAATTACTCAAGTCAGTCATTTAAGTCACACTTTCTCCAAGTTCAAGTGTCACCATATTGAACCTTTTAAGACTGCTCAGATGCCTAAAATCAGTCAGGTGCTCAAAGCAAGTAGTTGATCTGAGATATTGCATACTCTTCATTTTCTTAAATGGTGGTGAACAATGTAAAAACTCCTGTCAGTGTCAGCAAGCAGCTTCTCCTACTGACCATCTCATCTTTCCCATATCAAGATCCTGAGCAATCCGCAAAACCTGCTCTCAGTATGGGCCCTCACATCCAGCACATCAGTAAAACAGACATGGAGGAGGATTGCCCAGCATGGACACTGCACAATTTTAGTCACTTGCATCCAGTTACAAAAAATCTGCAGGGGCCAGAAACAAGCCATTTTCTTTCAAGATATCATCACGCTGTGCATCGGATCAACAAGCAAGCAGCATGTCATGGTCTGAAATAACTTATGAAGCTGGCTGACTAGAAAAATAAGTTTTCTAAAAAAACCTATAGAAAAGCACATGCCTTTGTTGGACTCTTACTGGTTGCAAGCCTGCCTCTCCAAGGACTACTTTATAAAAAGACAAAAGCATATATAATGCTGGCAAGTATCCCACACAGCTTGTATCTGTCCAAATCATCAGCTATGTTTTTGATTTAGCTGCAATTTAGAGAGCCAACTTCTCTGACATAATGAACAAGGCAGAGATGTTTTAAAGGTGCTCTGAAAGTGAAGGGAGAGAAAGACAAACCATTCAGAAGCTAGGCCAGTGTGGTTAGGCAAGGCTCCTGGGATCTCTATGGAAAAATAAGTGTCTTCAGCACTCATAGATCCTAAACAACTGAGGAAGGTTGGGAAAAGAACAGAGCTCTTCCTGTTTTAATTTTGGAACAAAACCAGTATTTGTCTGAAATTGTGCAAGACCTCTTTGATCAGCGGCATCTTTGTTTTGCCTCCTTTAACATTGTCAAATGCTGTGTTTCTTTCATAGAACTTTGCTTATTTCTGCAAGAGCATGCAAGGAGCTCACATGCCCCTAGCAACAGGGGAAAACCTAAAGTACTTGGAACAGATAAGCAAGAATCACCAACAGAAGAAAGAGGAGGTGAGCACTACATAAGGATGCACTTAATTCACCAAAGCTCAGATCTCACCTTCCAACCAAAGATTAACTAAACATTTTGCTGAAAGAAACTGGAAAAAGCTTGTTCTGAACAGATCTTACTTCTAGATTATATCAGTATACATAAAGCACAGCAGGAACATTTATACTGCATGCAGTTTATTGGTCTAATATTGGCTTGTGAAAGAACGGTACCATTGCCAAATCTGAGGGGAGGAATGACATTTGCACTCACACAGGTGACCAATCCAATAGAATCTCAACAGATGATAAAGGCTCTCAGATTTTTAGAAGAGACTAGAAATCTGAAGCAGACAAGTGTATCTGTGAGGAACAAAGATTAAAAACCTGCCCTAACATGCAGCAACAGTCACAACAGACCTGCACAGAGTTCTTGACTTCGCAGCTGCTCATTACAAAATCCAAAGCAAAGCCCTGACCAATACCATCGCACAAGAGAGTTTGCCTTAAAGATCTGCAATAACCATTGCTCCACAGGACACATCAGCTCCTGGGGCCTGAAAAGTCACTCCAGCACACATCCCAGTACAAACGGGCAGCTCAACTCTCCAGCAGTCATGTTGCAACAGAGCTGGGCTCCTCAAGAGCTTTGCATGAGTTTGCTCAGCGCACTATGAACAGTCATTAGTCACTGTTAAATAACCACCTGCCTTGTGCTCAGAGGAGTCCTGGGACATAAGGTGACCAGGGTATTACAAGGAACTGGACTTCAACATTTTGACTCCTGTTTTCTGCTGTCGTATAATTTTCTCTGCTTCCCACCTAAGCACAGCCAGCCATCCCTCACCAGGCTACTGAACTGTGAATTCCTAAACATAAGAGCATAAGCATGGATCACCCTACAGTGACAAGAGATGCACAGGTGATGAGCAATGATGCCTCTTAACTACCCAGGCTCTGCAGAGGAGTTTTCAACAACCTAATAAAAAAAATAAGGAGCATTAAAATACTCCTCCAGGCTTCTCTGAAGGCACTAGGGCCTAGCCATATAATGGAACATGAATTCCTAGATTTTATCTCACTGCCTTCTCTTCAGGGACCAGTTTTAGTTTACAGCATAGAAGTAACCTAAAATGCACCAAGAACTGAACAAAATTTAGGACCTGGAGAATAGTTTCAGACAGTCTAACAAAGCTTTTAATAAGGAAGATTTTTTTTAAAAAAAATAAAAGCTTCTTAAGCTGGTATTAATATTTCTTGCTTTTTAGTAACAGGAGTAGGAAAAGGAGCAAGAGGCATGATTTCAACACAAAGAACACTGTGGAGCTGGAGTCTAGAAATGCGCTGAAGTGCTGTGTGAAGCCCAGTTAAACAAAACAAAAAAGCCAACCCAAAACCAAAACAAATACTAAACACTCAAAAGCACTGGGAAGAAAAAAAAAAAGGCTATTTTTCCTTGTCAGAGTTTTGGGCTGTTAGCTGAAATGAAGTAACGGTCCATCTAAGGCCATGAACTATTTCAGACCCGTAGCTCAGGAAGGCTTCTACACTGCCTTCTCCCCTTCCCCCAGCACCGCTTTGACACGTGGGCTCTGTTTCAGCTCAGCCAGCACAGCAAGCTTATAAAACGTGAAAGGTTTGCTCTCTCTGCGGCTGTGGTAGTCACACCAACCTACAACAAGCCGTCAGTCCCCAGGCTGCATCACCCAAGCTACACCTGGGAGTACCCACCTGCACCGGCCCGCGCCGCTGCCCTTCTCCCGGCGCTCTGCTCGCAGACCCAGCTGCACAGCCACCTTGTGTCTCCCCATCCCGAGGAAAACCCGTATTTACTGTTAGAGGAGACACTCCTTTACCCTTTTCATCTAGATTTCCTTACTCCTAGGTACCAAGCCCCTTGTGCAGCTGAGATAGCAACAGCCTTAGGGCATTCTTCTGGCTGAGTTCTGCTTTCCAGTGTAGTTCAAAATACAGGGAACAACTTAAGTGTATCATTTTTTCTAAGATAACTCTATACAAGGTAAAACCTGACCTTCACCCTCTTTATTCCTATCCTCAGCTCCCCTGGTCTCCAAATGACACAAAACACTTCATTAAAGATATATAGGTATATTAAATACCAGGATAGCACCTGCCACAAATGGTCCCTGCATTTCATGTGAAAGTCAAAATGCTCTGCTCCCACTGGATCCAGATCGTTTCTACAGATTTCAACATAGCTAGGAACTAAAAGGACATCTGCAAGCCCCAGAGAACTGCTGCCAGAACAAAATGTTGCCCCTTTTTTTTTTTGTAGATATATTTTGTAGTAACACAGACCCACACAAAATCGTACATGAGCCATTTGAGCAGGGCTGAACTCATCCTTCAGCCCAAAGATTTTTCCTACCCATCCTGCTTTCAAACTGTAGAAACAGCCTACTTCCAACAATCTCATCCAGCAAGAAAATTTGAAACTAATTTTCATATTACCTGTTCATTGGAGGAGGATGACTATTGCCCAAGCCTTATTTCTATAGAGAGAGAGAGAAAAAATTATATAAAGCATAGATCTTAGGCATTAAATATCAGAGCAAAAACTGCAGCATTGACTGCAGAGTTTACACATTGAAATTAGCTTGTATATTTAAGGATACAATTTTGAATTTCCAAGGAAAAGAACTACCAGTAATAAGTGGTCTGGCAAAGCAAAAACATTCTTGACATTAAAATTGCTTTAATCTAAAATAACATTTGACCCTCAAATTAAGCATGCTTCATTTACATTTTGAAGGAACTTCCAAAAGGAGAAAAAAAGTCAACATTGTTATAACAAGAAATAATCTCAAAGCTGAACGAATTAAATGTTTAGAAGATGCCATGGAAAAAAATTACATATTCCATTCCAAGGATTATGAAAGACCCATTTGATAGCCTGAGAAACACTATTTTCCTCCAAACTTTAGTCAAAATAGAACTAGATTAAGTTTTTCAAGGTCTAACTTGCAGGGACATCAAGCATACTCTTCCTAAATTATACTGGTTCTTGGAACCCCCACCAAAAAAAAAAGTACATCTTGGACCTGATTTTAAAACCTCTGCTTTCATTTTTTCCCCTACTACTCTTAAATTGTTTGACAACTCCTGCTCTGGATGTCTACCCTCCTCCAACATAATTCTATTTTATTAGAATTTATTTAATACAATTCTTCTAATTAGGACATAGGGATATCTTCCATGACCTCCTAAACTTCGGATTAAAATCACAGGAGAGAAAGGAGAAAGGGAAAAAAAAAAGAGAGCAGAGCCTAGAAGGCTCCAAGATCAGGTTCTCTCTATATGAGCTCACAAGAAAATAATGCTTTCTCCAGAAAAGTTAATCTGGATCATCATCTTAAACTGCAAAGCTGCAACTAGATACAAAAATCCTCTAAAGTTTATTAAAGTACCAGGAGCCTTAAATACTTTTGTTAATCTCTGTCAAAGTAACTTGTCAAAGGAGGAATGCATACATCGCCACACTGCTTCAGAGCAAAGGTTCACCTAGCCAGAGAGAAAACAGCATCGAGTTGTAAGCTGGTCACTGGAATGCAATGCCCTAGGAAGATATTCAGGGATTTTTTAGTGATATCCCAATTTGAAGATTCTGGATTTAAAAAAGAAATTAATCGAAGGAGCTAGGCAGGAGAAAGAAAAGCTAGATGTTAAACCGCATCCCCCCCTCTGCCCCCCCAAGCTAGACGCAAACAAACTGAGAAGGTCAAAGCTACCCAGGAGCTGTTGAGAACGAATGCAGCACATTACAGAGTGACCCAGGCCGTTAAACTGACAAAAGAGATACCACAAAGCCCTAGGGCTTTTCTGTCAGTTTAGTCTTCCAGTCTAACCTAGGTCTTGGCCTTCTGGATAACTTCTTCACTGCCCTGGCACAATGTCTTACAGAGTTTTCCAGAACCGACTTCCTGTGTTTGAAACATCCTCAGTCAGCCCAAAGTAACTGGAAGCAACAACTTACTTGGGGAAAGTGCCAAGTCAGCAGAAATATTGAATTTGGTGACTGCTTCCTCACTTCAACACCTGAGCGCGTTCAGGAGAGAAGCATTTTTCAAGGGAAGTGGCTTGCAAGAGATGGCTGACGAGATACTGCTGGAGCTGATGAAATACTATCAAGTCAGGTGGAGAAGCAGAGGCAGAAGGGTCACACAAAAGGGACCTCCGGGCAACTGGAAGTGAAAGATTAGCTAAAAAACTCCACTACACTCACAAGTGAGGCCATGAGCACCTAAGAAAAGCAAGAACAAGGTAAACTCATAGTATTTCTTCCCAATACTGTCCCAAATTCAAACTGTTCTCACCTCCAGGAATTCCCCAAGTTTGATGCTGTTTGTTCTGTTTTAAGCCAGCTGCACAGCCTGGTTTCTCCACCCCAGAACTAATCCAGCTATTGAATCTCCCTGTCTCACACTGGTGCTGGATTATTGTGACTTCTGTTCTGGAAACAGGCTGTTTACAAATAGAACAATCTTTGTAAACATTTTGATTTCATCTCACTCCTACAGCTTCTCAGATTCCAGTGAATATGTATGTTCGTGTGCCAGTCTACCTCTCCTAGGAGGGTATTACCCTTAATACCAGAAGTTGTACACTTTAAAAATACTCTTGAGGTTTTTTATCTAAAACTGAATTAAGATTAATCAGCTTGTTTTTCCTTTCAATTGATGTTTACTTTCTGTTGGTGCACACACACCAGTATTTCCCTAAATCGCTCAGAGCAGTATGAAGCATTGCTAATTCTAACTCACATGAGGAGACACGCATTTCTTATTTATACTAATGCACATACATCACTCATTTTCAGTTCTTCAGGAAAAAAAGGAATCAAAAAAGGTCCATTGACTAAACAAACTGTCCAGTAGCATAAATACTTTGCCTTAAGTGCTTCAAAATGTTCATTTGTGAGATAAGAGGCAGCCGTTACTGCCTTCCACAGCCTTCGCTAGAAACAAGAGATGTGGTTCTTCAGATCTGGTGCTGTTCCTTTCACAGCCTAGAGGTGTTTCACATCCTTGGAGGATGGTCCCCTGTTGGTTCCCTATCCAAGCCTCCCCAGCCGCACCAGTTAGCAGGCACAGAAAATGCACCTTTTTAAGTGTGCCCATACTGAGACCTGCCAGATTCTTTGACCTCTAAGGATCAGTTTTCTGAATGATTTCATGACAAGAATAAGTTACACTTCCCTAAGCCAAATAGATTTAACTAAAGATAAGAATAACATGCAAGGTTGGCAACCAGCACAACATTTAAGGGCAGTAAGGAAAACTGGAAGGTAACACAGAGGTTCTTTGCACAGCACCCACTATCCCAAAAGGGTGATACAGCCCACGGAAGAGCAGGATGATTCCTCTAAGAACCAGCTTACTTCCCACAGCAGAAACAATGATACCCTACTTTCACCTTTCTCAAAATCAGTTTATAACCAAGAAAATATACTAAAGTCTTAAAAGAAGCCCTGCTCATTTAGTGCCTTTCTCAAAACCAGACAAATTTTAATAATGTCTGTTGGAAAGGACTTCCGCTAGCTACTCCCTGGAATTACCATGCAATTTAGTCTATGTATGTGATAGCCAAGACCTTTGAGCTTTATCTGTTAGTTTTGACTAGACATTTTACAAGTGTGGTTCATTTTGCTTGAAGACACAAACACACAAGCTGACTTTTTATTAAGGACGCATCTAGAAAGCGTGAACTAGCCTGGGGCATTTGGGTCACAGCAGCAGTGACACACACTGGTAAATAACTGATAAACTAGTCCTACAGTGCCAGTCCTGCCTCTTCAGTCTGTACAGCAGCAACTTCGACAGTCTGCTCATCACTATTTTGGGAGAACTGATCATTTTTTTCCTTGGCATTGAAGTTTTCCAATAAACTCTGCTTATTTTTGCCACAGACTTCAAAGGCAGATTACTCTAGAACTATACAGTTTTCAAGTCAGAGAAGGAAAAACAACAAGTATCTTTTCAGCTCTAGCGTGCATCCATTCACTTCCCTTTCCCTTGTTTTCAGCTCAAATATGCACTTCAATCACAGACTGCCAAGCATTTCCTGGAATATCAGTACTTGCAATTAAAACCAGGCCCTGGCTTAGGCACTCATGTATGGATCTCACAAAACACACCTGCATGTCTTTGCTGGTCAAGGCTCTTCATGTTGACAATGAAGGAATATGATGGAATTTGGGGATCTGAAAGTTTTTTTCCACAGTTGTAACAAATACACGTGAAAGTTACCAATTGGATATTTGGGAACACAGGCAATAAACTTAATCCAACTAGGCAATCTATGGATTGCGATCTGGGTACTGGACTGACTCTTTGTTCCTCTCAGTTGATGTTCTTCAGCCCAGCTGGACCTGTTGAGTACATACCATACATAGAAGATTCCTACCTGAGGGTTAGTAATTAAGGTCTTCCTTCTTCATATAATTGGCTGAGAACTGGTGATTCGAGGCTTCCACACGAGGTACTTCATAAACATGAAGTAATGAGTGAGTAACTCTTGATCCAGATGGGAGGTAAAAAGGCTGACTGCACATGTATACCTCATATCAGAATAAAGCTCTTAAATGCTCGGAACTGCAGACAACTCAAATTCTAGAGCTTCATTTTGGACCCACGCCTGCTTTTAGTGTAATAGTTTGCATCATTTTAAGTTTTCCTAAGATCAGCTTTCATGAAAATATACTCCTTTGACACAACTAATCATTTAGAGTACCCGAGGGCCAGATCCCAAGCTGATTTACTGACTTGGCTCCCGTTAACCCATCAGACATTTGCACTGCATCACTTCCTAGTGAGTAGCTCCAGACTGCAACTAGCAGGACGTAACCAAACTTTCTGCCCCAGATCTGGCAATGACCACCTGAGTCATACCAGTTGTCTTAAGATTCAGATGCTGCTACCAAAGTATTTATGTAGTGACAGGTGGTCTCACTCCTAAAAAGAAAATTAGCTGTGGAGAATCCAGGGATGATTCTTCACGGGAACATTTTAATCAGTTCATGAGTAATTATAATATAGCTACACATGCCCTACTCACATTTGACTTAGTCACTAGTGGCCATGTATTTTGGAAAGACTTGGGTCGCATGCTGAGAATATTACCAGTTCTCAGCCATGAGTGTGTAAATTCCATTTACACACTACCATCAACATCCCTGGCTAAATTCAGGAGGGTGAGAAACGCAGATCTCCGGACATCCTTTCATGCTGTTAGAGCTATTGCCACTTCCCCCTCAGCAAGATGATATGGGTGAACTATTCGCTCCAGCAAAGGCACTCCAATTCCTTATGCTGTGTGCTCTGGGGTCAGAGCAGTAGGATATTTTAACAGTCCTACTAAGAGTTCCTGAAAGCTGCAACAGCAGCTAATGGATCTGCCAGACAACTGCTTAAAAATATCATCCAGTTGGCTAATGGAAACTCCAGCCCTCCTCTCCCTGTTGTTTCACATATATATTGAAAGTATCCTTTCACTCGTGTTAAGAATAAAAAACCAAACTCACATTTGATTCAGTGCCAAGTCTCCAGTGCTATTTCTAGGGCAATAAACTAAGCATTGATCAAGTCATGTTTACATTACCTCCCAAGGAAACAGGTGTGGAAAACCAAAAAGAAAATGTAGAGTCTGGTGTCCTAAAGCAGAGTTATGCCTCCCCTTGGTCTGGAACAATATGTGTAAACTATTGCTTTGGGCATTATTCCACTAGCTGTAGGATGAGCGTGTTATTATGGCTAACTACACCGATTTGTATGAAATACCTGACTTGAGCCTTCACCTAAAAACTCAAGTCAGCTCTCTTGCTGCTGAAGTGCAGATACGTTCCCTCCGCCCCTTCCAAGCTGGGACTAGAAACATTGAAACGCCAGAAGCCAGTCTCTCTGCGGGCGCTCGCCTGAGCAATACTGTTGTATAGCTGATGCAACAAAATGGAAAACCAGGCTGCCTGAAAAATCTGCCCTCCCTTTTCCCTCACAACAAATCTCTGGTTTTATGGATTCATATTTAAGCGTGCAAATGAATCAAAACAAATGAAAAAGCCCCTGAATCCACCAACGAACAGATACTGGCATGGTCTGGTTGAGTAGCTATAGTCTCCACCAGACCCCAAGCAGCTTATTTACTGGTACTTCTCTCTCATTTAAGATTTTCCATTAGAGACCAAGAACTAAGTTTCAAGCAGATACACTGCCAGCATAATTTGAGTTCCCAATATGGCTACGTCAGTCATGAAAACTTGCAATCCAGACTCCAGATTCTCAGGTATTTTCAGGGTCACATCCTTTCATTTAAATTTTTTGGCTTCAGATTTTGACTCAAGATCCACAAAGGATCTCCACCTTTCTGCTTCCTCCTCACTTTTGCTTACCATTTGGCTCAAACATTACAGCTGAACTAAGAACTGTCACTCACAACAGAAGCCTAGCAAACAGTTCTTAAAGCCTCAGCATTGATTCCAATAAGCTTGAAGCCTACCGCTGGGATTTAAACCGAGATTTGGGATTGAATCAATTTTGCATTGCACTAAATCTAATCCAAAGCTGGGAATGTTTATCTGTAGGAAGCCTTGAAAGCTTTGAGGGCTTACCTGCTGCTGGAAGTAAGCCAGGCTAGGGTAGATAACACCTTCCCTGAAGGATAGTTTCTCCACCTCAAGGAGGGAAGAAAGCATCAGTTGAACAGAGCAAAACAGAAGACAGCTTTCAGAAGTGAGACCCTTGCCACATTCGGGAACTCTGACGTCTTTTGTGATTCTTGTCCATCTGAAAATCCTGCTAGGTTAGATACATGGGAAAAACAAGCCTTTCAACACTCACTAATACAGAGTTTACACTTCAAACCTTATTTTCTTTTGCGATTCTTGTCCATCTGAAAATCCTGCTAGGTTAGATACATGAAAAAAACAAGCCTTTCAACACTCACAGAGTTTACAGTTCAAACCTTATTTTCCACTTACAGTCTTTGATTACTGGCATTGGGTGGAGTTCAGCGAGTACTTCCCGTGGAGTAGCACATGCCCATGCTCTGTGCAGTAGTACCAGAACTGAAAGGTGAGCAGTAGAAGCAGCAGCTGCCAGTGCATTTGCAGATCAGTACAAGCACTGTACCAGATGGAAGTTACCTCATCCATACCAGTAAAAACTGAAGACTCAGCATGTGATATGGTACTTCATTCCTGCATTAGAATCTTCTTTCCAAAAAGCACAGGCAGCACACATGAACGTTGTTGACTTAAAAACCAAATCAAGGGGAGGCCCAGATGGCTCTGACATTCCACAAGTATTCTGTATATATGTAGGACTGCATCACAGTTGTAAAGCAACTGAATGAACACCAAACTAAAATGACTCTAACTTGCTATGAAAAGCCAAGCATATCACAGATAAATAGCATCAGCCTTTTCACAGGGAAATATGAATTCACATCATGAATCTTGTGCTTGCCAAGAGCACACAGCAAGGATGGAGAGCAGCCCTCTCCTTCACCAGATGGCATGTTCTGACATTCATTTTTCTAAAGCTCTATTTACCCACTACACTATCTCACTGGATATCCTCAGCTTGCACTGAAGTCCAGGCAATCTTTCATAGCATGGGAGGGAGAGCACACAGACCCTGGTTAATGCTCTATCAAGAGCTGACCTTATGGCAGGGTATTCTACAGTAATTGCATGAAACAAAACCAGGCACTTTTCACTTCAGAAAAAAAAAAAATCCTGGGGCCAGTAAGGTCATTTATATAGTTTTAACCTTCCATGATAAAAAAAAAAAACAACCTGAGTTTTGTAAATAATTACATAGATGCTATTGGCTTCTGAATGGTAACTGATTCCAGTCTGAAAACAAACAGATATTGAGCATAATAAGGCAGAGTTTATCAGGTCAAAAGATACACAAGCTAGAACAGTGCCTTATAGGACAGACTGAATTACAACTGAAGAGGTACAAAGTAACATGGGAATCCTCACAGAGCACATGAAGGATGGCTACTTTTCCATCAAAAATTCACAACTTTTAAAGTCAAATCAGTTTTATTAAGCTGCCTGAAGCCCTGACCATAATAGTTTCCTCCCCCCTCTGAAATTATGCACAACACCATAGGAAAGAGATTTTATAGTGAGATAGTGAACTAGTAGATGTAGTGGCCAGGCAGAAAGTTGAGACCAAGCTAATTCAAACTCCTTGTACTTTTACAAATTCCTGATTCCCATCTTCTTTTAACTTATTTCAGTTACGAGGTCAGGATGCCACCAGACACACGTCCTTTGCTCGTCAAATTCCAGCATAATACAGGTGAGTCCTATTCATCCCTCACACCACTTCTTGGCACAATCCCTTTAAGTCTACAGCCAGGAACGCCCTGCACCAGTTACCAATCCTATACCAGTCTGCATAGATGGAAAGTGCTACAGGAAGCAGCCAATGCTAAATCCACTAGAAATGTAGGGGCAAGGCCAGGAAAAAGGAAGCAGATAGTACCCAAGAGGGATTAACCGGCCTGAGTGAGAGCTCAGGCAGACCATGAACAGAGCTGTCAGAGCAGCAATGAGCGGGGTCACCGACACTAGGAAGAGACTCTCCTCTCATTGGGACAAAGCTTTTATTGCATGGAAACAAACACAGCAACAGTGCATCTCAGGATGACACCTTTTGAGAAAGGGGGAGGGAGTCTTGATTTTATTTCTGTTTATGTAGGTTGCATTTGTATTAGCCTGGAAAGTAAAACTTCTGATCGTTTTTTCTCCTACTTCAGATTTTCTCACACAGTCCATGAAATCTTTCCAATATGAAGGACTGCAAGGGGCAGCAGATAGAAGCTGCAGTCCAATTTTCCATTGTACCTTATGAGGCCAATTAGAAAAAGATTGAGCCTACCGCTTCCTGCAGCCAGTTGTCACCGAAGCCCATGCCAAATATCCATTCTTGGAAATCCACCCTGCATCACTTGCAAGCATAGCTGTTTCTCTTATTTGAAGAAATCATCATAACAAGAAACAGAGAATCAATTCCAGATAGGACTAAGTGAAATGAAAGCAGTCAAAAGGTCCAAACTTGCTCCCTTGAACTTTACATACACTGAAATTATACGTGCTTTGCTGTTACCAACTTTCCATGTATACCTTTCCACTAGTAACTGGCCAAAACTTCCAATTCCAAAATCGCCACAAAGCTCCCAAGCACGGATCATTAGAAAATATGGCCATTCAGTTGGAGCAGACCTCTTGACTGGAAAAATGGAATTTATTCAGACCTGAGAATAAAATGGATTAAAACATTCATCATCTTTCTACTTAAAAATGAAAAGCCATTGAAATAAAAGCATCTCCAGTCCACGTTCATATTTATATACAGGAAAGATGCAGATCTAAGCTACCTGAAACTAACTGTGATTAATGCAATTAGTGAGAAAGCAGTTTCAGAATCAATGGGGTTAGGGGAACTTGTATTGATTCTGGGTCAACAGTTGGTATTTTAAAAACCTCCCTTACTGTGCTATGGCATAATCCTACACAAAACCCTCACAAATCACACAACTGGAAAACATAAGCCACCTGCAAATAATTGTCTCAACTACTGCACTTATGCCTCATAAGTTTCCACCAGGTCATCTTGGGTGAGGTGATGTATTCTTTGAGACACGAGGATGAATTCCTGATGAATGCTGACAAACGCTCCCTCAGCTGAAGAGCTCTTCTTGATGAAGTTGTGTGGCAGTTCAGTGAATCACAGGCGGGAGGGAAGCTCACAGCTGCACATCGTCATTTGTGTACGTGATTATGGGAGGACATAGATGTGCCATGGGGAAAGGAGACAAAGCATAGGAGGAAAAAAGTTAAGGAAAGGTGTCAGGCTAGAGTGCTGGGACACACAGTGATGAGACATTACTCTTTTTCTGGAATAAACCTTTACAGTTTTTTTTTTTTGAACTTCTGAGTTGAGAAGTTTCTTCAGTTCCTCTAGGCAGGCAAATTAAGGAAATTCCCCTCACATGAACAAGCATATTTGCAAGACTCCTTGTAAGTCCAGTGACTAATCATCACCCTATTGCCTCCTGGCACTTTGGCTTTTAGTTTTAGCAGGAACCAGCTTGTTATTAGTACACCCATAAAGAACTGAAGGATTTGCTGCCAGCATTAGTCTTTCAGCTGCCATTAACCAAATAAATAAGCCTCAAACCAGAGATCTTCAGCTGGAAGACGAGTTAAGGCTTTTCTTTGCCTCATGCTCATGTGCAAACTCTCTCACCTGGAATTATTCTAGCAGCGTACATATATCCCTAACTCTACAGCAGTAGGAACCTTTCGACAGGGAGAGGTTATAGCAAACCCTTCCTCAGCATCTTTTACAGGCAGAGAAGCCAGCTGAACCCTTCTGCATTCCAGCCAGCAGCATGGAGCGTCCTAGAGCATTCCTCCAGGGACAGCATGGGCAAGCACTGTGCTTGGATGAGAAACCACAGCCTGAAAAACAATCATTTCCAACTTCTCATGTTTATATTTTGTAAAAATTCAGTTACTTATGGGATTTTTTGGTGCCAAAATTGCCACCAACATAATGAAAGAAACCAAGTAAATATAATTCAAAATAGCAGGATTCAAAATAGCGGGCCTCCACCACAGTGCATTAGCAATACAGGTCCCAAAAGAACATTTTGTGCTCCTCCTGGAAAGTTACAAAACACCACACACATCTTATAATAAAAGTCAGGGTTTACCAAGGCACACACACAAATGAGCTGTGTGCACCTCTTCATATAAGATCCTATAGCCAACCTAGCTCCTTATCACATCTGTAGCACTACTGTACAAAATATTCTGCCTAATAAATTAATTTTAAATTAATGTATCACAGTTGTGGTTTCTGCCACTGCTGCCAGGTTGAAATACCTTTGCTCTTGCTGCCATCCCCCCACCTTCCTCTCCCAGATGAGAAGAAACAGTTCTTGTTAAAACAAAGAAAACCTATCTAGTTTCTGCAACAAAAACAGTTTAATAAAACATGCTTAGGATTTTATCAGCTCTGATTGTTCAAATGTACCTATTAAAATAAGCAAAAGTGGACACACCAAAACAGCCTGCATTTCCCAATTTAAACAGAGTAATCTAAAGTGCAATTATAGTAAAAAAAATAATGACTTGTAAATACCGGGCATTGCATAAATATCACAAGTGCACAAAGTATTGCAGTACTAGAAGCTATGAAGTCAAGAAGTCTACAGCTAAGAAATGCCAGAGTTCAAGACAGTTTTTGCAAGCTTTGTAAGAACCAGGCATTGCTCGTTACACTCACAAGTATATGAATCAAGAACAGCTTCACAAACACTGGAGTTCTTTGAACTCTGACAAAGCAATTAAAGCTAAACAAGAGCTTGTTAAAAAAAAATAATAATAAAAAAAAAATCAACAAACAACACACAACCCCAACAAAACCAAAACCAACCAAACCCAGAAACAAGGCTTTTTCCAGTGTTAATGTCATTTTGTGAAAACAACGAAGTAGTCTGCTGACAACAAGCTAGACAGGTACCTACGCTCTAACATTTTAGATGGAAGGCATTGATTTATGGAAATATAAACAAAGACCAAGGATCTTTAGGCCTCCTTATATACAGCTGGTTCTATTAGCTCCATTAGTAATCTTTATTTTTGTTTTATTAAAAAAATAAACATGCTAAAACATCCTCGGCTTTCCAGGGAGGCTGCCAGAGATCCTAACTTTCTATACTAAGCACGTTATATCTAAAGAATACAGAGAAGCCATTATCCACAAGCTCAGCATGAATAAAGAAAAAACAGTAACCTGGTCCCATGTTAGTTATAATCAATATTTATCTACTTTAACAGAGTTATATTAGACTAAATCTCACTTTTGATGTATAGAATTTTAACAAGAGGAATTTTTAGTTAACAGGGAAAATGACACTCTGATGTGACTGGTGCTCATTTCTCTCAAGAAAAATGCACGGAGGTTGAAATTAAAACAATACACACACCAAAAGGATCCCCAAGAAAGTTCCAGCATGAGACCTAGAACAAAGAGATAGGACCAAGAGCTCTTTAAATTTTATGAAGTAATTATGTGATAAGTATTAAATTGACTCTATTTGAGCAGGAATCCAAGATGCTCTCAGTGACATTCCCTCACTCCATCTTCTCCCACATCCCACACTTCTCAAGTCAGTGTAGTTTCTGTAAAAGCAGTGGCAAACACAGCTCCAGAGCCTAAAGACAAGGGATAAAGACATCCTCCTTGGAGAAAGACACAGTTTTGAACTCATCTCATCATGAGCAAGTTCTCTAACCATACATATGGTTACATAATCCTGCCACTATAAGAACACAGGAGCAATTTCTTTCTGAAGGAGATAATCACCTGTGCTTATTCCAAGACATGCTTCTGGGCTGTAGATCTTGATAGAAATTGAGGAGGAGTCTTCCTTGCAAAGTTAGTACTTCCTCCAAAATGAGAGCATCAAAAAGGAATCCTGTTTTCATTAATAATCCTCTGCCAGGTAGAATGGAGGACTCCTACTCCCTACGTTCATGTTTCAGATCTGGTTCTAAAGTACTTCATGCACTGTAAGGAAACCAGGCTTTCAACACTCAGGAACAATTTCTTCTCTGTTCCACTTGGGGACCTCTCCAGGCGTCACCTCTAGTCTAAAAGAGGAGGAAGCAGACACATGCTGCCATTCCTACAGAAACGTAATGGTTAGATGCAACAAGAATTCTGAGAGTGCAAGTTTGAAGCCACATTCTCAGCTGCTGCAAGTCACCACGCACAGTCTGGGTCTCAAGGCTACAAATGTTATCAAAGAGGTATTCTCCAATTTGTACTGTTCAAGCCAAATTAGATCACTAACATCAGTTTCCTCTTTTTGTTGTTGTTGTGGAGTTCTGTGGGGTTTTGTTTTGGTTTGGGTTTTTCCAGGATTGTTTGTTTGTTTGAAGTTCCAGTTTTCAGCTGCTCTCTTGTTTGGGTGCAAGTTACAGTACGAGATATAAAAGAAAAACCAAAGCCAGTTCTGTCTTTTTGAGACAGATTGCCAGTTGCCTGTGCTCTGTTAGTATTCAGTGCCCAAGATAACAGAACAATTTCTGGTTTGGTTATGCCTATTTACAGTAAACTACACACTCAGGAATATTAATTTTGCTCCTTGCCATCGGAGTAACTGCAATAGTGCAAGAGAACATTTAATTTTAGTGCATTTACAGCACAGATGCTGTAGTCTGTCACTTTGCATACACACTGTCATTTACCACTGATGCAGAATGCTACCAGGCAGAACATTTCAAACCTACTTTAGCCTTCCTTTATAGTGTTATAAAAGTTCTATAAGGAACTTCCTCTGAAATAGAATCACAAAATGGTTTTGGTTGGAAGGGCCCTTTCAAGGCCACCCAGTCCCACCCCCCTGCCAGCAGCAGGGACATCTCCAACCGGATCAGGTTGCTCACAGCCCCGGCCAACCTGGCCTGGAATGTTTCCAGGGATGGGGCATCCACCAACTCTCTGGGCAACCTGGGCCAGTGCTCCACCACCCTTGGGGTAAAAAAATTTTTCCTAATATCTAATCTGAATCTACCTCCCTCTATTTTGAAACCATTACCCCTTGTCCTATCACAACAGGCCCTACTGAACAGCCTGTCCCCATCTTTCCTGTAGGCCCCCTTGAGTTACTGGAAGACCGCTATCAGGTATTCCCATTACTGTTTTCAGTGCTTAACAGTCATAGGAGTAATCCTCACAGCACTGAGCATCACCCTCTGAACTGAAAACAAACATAGTTCACAGCTAAAGAGTTATCACAACATGAATATGAAAGACTGATCGGCAACTGCTGCAGTACTGAAGGTTCAGGTCTAATAGAAAGACCAGAAAGGAAATATTTATGCCTTGGGGAAAGCACATCCTCAGGCTGTTTCCCCACTGAGACTATAGCAAAGCAGACAACCCCTCTACTTCTGTCAGATAAAAAGACTCTAGAAAAATGACAAGCAGACAGTACACAACACTTGATTTTCCTCTCTGATGTTCAGTGTTGACTGCGTATTGCAATACATGTATTGCCTCAGGACTCACTCAGTCCAGTGCTCAGGAACCAAGATTTTGAAATAAAAAAAACACAGCCACTTTGCATTCAGCCGCCTTGTAAAATGGTACCTAGGAAGAGATGGAACGGAACACATGGCTCCCAGGAAAAAAAAAAAATAAGAAGGAGCAAAATTTCTACTGTATATTCACAAAGTGAGGAAGGAAAGAGGATCACAAGCAGAGTCTTAATATAAACGAAATTCTGAATTGTGAGCAAAGACAAAGGAAATAAGGAGACTCACTTTGGGGAACTCAAAATGAAAAAACTTAAAGTGATAATTACCATCTAAACATGACCAATTTATCCAATCCTATCCAGTAGCAGAAAAATACTTCTCCGTATTTCATTTCTTATCACACGCCACTTAAATGCTTGCAAAAAATTTAGACATGGGATTGCTTCACTTCAACAGTATTCTCAGATCACTAAAGGCAAGGAAAGGACAGAAATGCTCAATTTATAGCACTAGCTGGAAAGACTTTTGAACAACTCCGACAGATCAGTAATAAATTACTATTATCTGGCTGCATATTCCCACCTACTGTCTCATGTAATGTGGAAGGAATGAAAAACAAGAATACAGGCAGAAAGGAGCAGCATATAAAAACAGCTTCCTCAAGTCTCCAGGGAGGAAAAATAAAATGCCTTAAGAGCTGTTTTGAATGAGTAGAGGCCACATTAAATGCACCATTACATCACCATGATAGACACTGTAAAGCTTATATAGCTTCTAAATATTGAAAAAATAAACATACCACCTGAGACAAGAAGTTCCTGAATACATCTACAAAGCACACATTTCCCTCACTTTGTCAGAGAGCAACAAGGGCCTGTTACTCCACAGAACACACTCAGGAGCAAAAGGAAATGGGGCCAGAGAAAGATTTAGAAACAAGGCTACACAAAGTCCATGCACAAGTCAGAGCCAAAGACAGGACTGATGAAAACTGCAGATATGTATACGAAAGTCCTGCTGGGAGACAGCCAACCTACCTTCATGTGTCCGAAGTCCAACAAGAAGATAGTGCCAGAGGAAGGACTAAAGACCTACATACCTATAGTACAGCTCTAGAAGACACAAGGGTCTGGGCCTGAGCTTAAATAGGTTTTTCTGGGCCCCAGGGCAGAGTGTTGGTAGAGGTGCCAGGTGCTGCTGATCAGGGCTATTAAGACCTGGTAGTGGTAGACTCAGGGCCCTGACACACTCATCACAGCTCAGCCAGTATTTTTGTTTCTCTAGATTTTGTTATGGCACACCCTAAAGATATATACAGACAACAGAGTTTACTTGAACAGAGGTGTTTTGAACAAACATATTAAAGTAGTTTAAAATGCCTCTGATTGCAACCTCACTTTATTTTTCAACTTTAATCTTCAGCTATGAGACTGTACATCGTTAGCTCCCCCACCAAATCACAGCAGTACGGTTAACATCATTATGCTACTTGCCACTCCTGCTTCCTTTTAATCTTTTCTCTCCTCCTAGAAAGGCAAAAAATGCAGCTTCATGACAGCACAAAAGCTTCTGCAGGAGGACACACCCAAGACCTGTCTTAATACTCCAATCTGAAGCAGAAAAGCCTCTTCTCTTCTTCCAGCTCTTCCCCTCAGTTAGCAGTACTTTCTGAACTGAAGGCCATTCCACACCTCCAGGCTAGAAAATCAGCACAAAACATATAGACATGCTTCTAAAAGGTATAGGCTAAAACAAGCCATGGTCAACTGCAGCTAGCCAAATTCATAATCATCATTTTAGCCTCCTGGGAGAGCATACCATAAAATAGTTTTTCTTGGACATAAGCAGTAAGTCTTCTCACCACAAACCACTGGGCAGCTCTCCTACTCCCTTTTAAGCTAAGCCTTGTCCTCAGCTGGCAAACCAAAAGGGGAAAACCCTAACACTTTCCTCTGATATCATTGACCGAGGCCAATTATCCTTTTAATAAGCTTTTTAACCCTTTCCTCACTTATGTACGGTTTGTCTAGTAGAGGAGGCAAAGTGGCTAGAGTACCTTGAAAGAGTCAAGACTTTAGATCTTCACTTGGAACTTACCATAACCTCTGTTAACTTAAAGCAGAGTCTGATGATTGCAAGGCTTTTCAGGGAAAACTGTCTTATGCTAGGTATTTTATAGATGCATAACAAAGGAATTTTTTCAGTAACGGTATTGGTAACAGTTCCAAAGACTGTTCTGGTTTTGTTTAGCGAAGGGGGGCTGCAGTGGTAGCTTCTGTAAGAAGCTGCTGGAAGTTGCTCCCCTTTGTTCAGCGGACTCGGCTGGGCCTAGGGCGGACCCGCTGCTGGCCAGAGCCGAGCCAATTGGTGACAGAATGTTCCATGATAATGCATCTGTGATAACGTATTTAAGAAGGGGAAAACAGAAAAAAAAAAAAAGAGAGAGAGAAGATGTGAAGATGCTGAGTGAGGGCAGAGAGGGGGAGACCCGAGCCTTGTGGGCCTTGCACCCCTCACCCTCTGGCCTCCCGCTGGGCGGCCGACTGGGCCCGACTCGGCCCGGCCTGGCTGCAAGAAAAGGAGAGGAGATGAGATGTGAAGAGATCCTGAGAGGCGTGTGCCTGCTGGTTGTGAAGTTTTTCTTGTGAGAGGAACGGCTGCAGACGCCAAGGGCAGTGCAGAAGGACGGAAGCAGTAATGCTGCTCCTGGCCAAGATTCCCCTGCAGCCCGTGGTGCAGCCCATGGTGGAGCAGGTTTTCCCCCTGCAGCCCGGGGAGCCCACGGAGGAGCAGAGATCCCCCCGCAGCCCGGGGAGGACCCCACGCCAGGGCAGGCGGGTGCCTGAAGGCGGCTGTGGCCCGTGGAGGCCCCGCTGGGGCAGCCGTTCTGGAGGGGCTGCACCCCGTGGAAGAGATGACCCACGCCGGAGCAGTTTCCCGAAGGACTGTAGCCCATGGGTGGGACCCCATGATGGAACAAGGGAGGAATGTGAAGAGTTCTTCCCCCAAAGACAAAGGAGTGGCGTAAAACAACGCGTGATGGACTGACTGCAACCCCCATTCCCTGTTCCCCCCTGTGCCGCTCGGGAGGGGAAGGTAGTAGAGATAATGTTAAGCCTGGGAAGAGGGAGGGGTGGGGGGAGGTTATCTTGTTCTCTGTCTCATTATCCTGCTTTGGTTTTAGAAAATAAGTGGTTTTCCCCAAGTCCCTGTCCTTATCACAAACCTCGAGCCTTTTTCCTATATTGTCTCTCCCTATTCTCTTGGAGGGTGGGGGGAGCGAGAGAGAGACTGCGTAGTCTGGCTGCAACTGAGGCTAAACTGTGACGAAGACAAACAGAAATAGCAAGCTCGACTATAAGCACATTAAAACTGTTTTAAGAACAAAAGACTACTTTGTATTTAGGTAACTCTGCTTTTCAGATGCACTTAGACAGCACGCTTGATTTTTCTCACAGATGCACGCAGCTTGGGGAAACACAGATTCATGGTAACGGTGGCTGCAGTTCTCATGCCACTTGTCAGGTCTGGGTGCAGGGGCACCACGGAAAAGCTCCAAATCCTGAGACGTTCACACTTGTATAACAGCTCTTAGCAGAAAAACCCTGTCAGGGCTGGGAGAGCACTAATGACCCCGATAGACCACACCTGACCACAGCTATGGCAGAGCTGTATTTAAGCTCTGAGGGGGCCACTGAGCCTGTTTTGGGCTGTATGGGTGGGATTGTTTCTGAGGGTTGTGTTAGGCTATATGTTGTTTTGTTATTTTAGATTCTGCTCTGCAAACTCACCTGGATGGACCTTGGACCTATCTCTTCACTACAAGCTTACTCAGTGCTGTGAGATTTTGGCTGCTCTCCCCAGGCTGGCCCTGCTGCCTTGCTCAGGTACGGTGGGATAGGCCCTGCCTGGTGTGGCCCCTGCTCTCTTAGCCATGTTATCCTGCTCAGCTCCTGGCCAGGAAGCTCAAACGACCTGAGCTGGACACACTGGGGCCTTGGCCCTACTGCTCTCTCAGAGGGACCAGCCTTGCCCAGGGCTCTGACTCCCCCATAGCACCCACCTCATGCCTGGCCCTGGGTTCCTGAGCGCTCCCAGCCTCCCCAATGGGGGGCTGGATCCCTTGCTCAGTACCCAGTGTCCCTGTCCTGCCTGTGTCCCCTGAGGTAGCCCCAAACACCACATAGCTATTAAACTGCTCTAGACCCCAGGGCTCTGGGGGGCTTGGTGCCCATCTTGCAGGGGGAGGCACCAACAAGCCTTAACAACCATGACCAGCCACCCCTGGGCCTTCCTGACCACACTTCAGCCTGGAGCCCTCAGTCCTTACCCTAGCAATGCTGTAGGGTGCTGGTCTCCAGCCCTCTGGGCTATTTCTGATCCTGCTACAACCCAAGGGAGCCCATCCAGCTGACAGGAATGCTGAAAGCTGCAGTTCAGAAAAATCCATGCCTTAGTGCTCACAGTCTTGCTCTGGTATATTCACTGTGCAAGCGTGGTGTTGTCACTTCAGACTTGACATGGCCTAGCAGTCTCCATCATTTTCCTTCACTGCATCTACAGCACTGTGTGCAAGCACAAGGTTGCCTTCCCTTTCTGACAGGTAAGGGACATTTTATGGGCTGCTTGTCGTTGCCAGCTCTGGGTTAAAAGGCTGCACCCTTTCCTGGGGCCTGCTGGCAGCAGGGAGGCCTCTGAGCAGGCAGGGAGCACCAACACTTTCTCAATGGGAAATAATGGGAATCTCCATGCTCCTAAATCACTGTCCCAAACACTTGCTTTTCCAAAGAGAGCATAAATCAGGCTGGAATCAGGAGAGGTACAAAAGATGGGGTGGAATTATTTGCTAGGTGTCATGTAACTGGAAAAAAAGGAGAGATAAAAAGTCATCTTACTTTTCTTCAGTCAAAGCTCAAAGGGAGAGAAAGGTAAGAAAATAATCAATCATCTGTGTTTTCTTCACATCAGCCCAAGAAAATTCACTTTGCATCAATCTATAACTGCTCTTGGACTTAAATCTTTTTGTTTCTTTTAGTTATTTAATCTTTTGAATGAAAAAAAATTACTTTAAGCATTGCTTTTGAGTCAATACATATTCATTTTCAAACCAGAAGATACAGAAAATGTGATTTAGAAAACAAAGCAAATCATTGTGAAAACATCATGTGTTGGCATTTCATCTTTTCAAAGGTTTTTCCCTAACAACTTTGACAGAAATTACCTGTTAAATTCCAGGAGCATTGACAAAGAGCTTCAGCATCCCCTGAATTTTTTTTTTTTTTTTACCATGGGTCCTTGCATTCAACTAACTTCAAAGAGCAAATATTTATTCCAGCTTAACCACTGTAAATGGATATTTTAAACTTTCTCAAAGCATTTTCCTCGTAAATAACTAATTATAAAGGAAGGCAGTAAAAACCTATTGAATTTATGACTAGCAAAAGATAGCAAGAAAACAGTTTTCTTGTTATCTGAAAAAGCACTTATCTGAAAGATTAGGAAAAATATCATTTGTGCTGGAAGCCTCTCCACATACAACTGTGTCAACATAATTATTACTGCATTTTTTCCCTTGCTAGTAGAGGGACCCTTTATGGTGTTGCCAAGTGTCCTTGTCTTAGCCAGATATAAACTCTGTGCTGTTTTTCTTGCAGAAGGATTTCCTGTAACTTTTCCCTCTGTTCTTCATAGGTTGTAGGTATGGCCTGTGTGGCAGAATGGGTGTGATGGATTATTACTAAACCACTAAATAAACATTCAAACTTCTGGTTATCTGGCATAGATGCCATTCTAAAGGTCAACATTTAACTTGCTTTTTCTTCTACCAGTTGAATTCATCTAAGTTCCTGGCTTTCATGATTTATCACACATTGAATATTTGGGTTTGCCGTTACAGCCCCAGCTGTTGGAGTGTGGTATTTGAACATGAACATCTTTTTTCTTCTCTGATTTTAGGCATCATAGCTGTAGGAAAAATCTTGAACATGTGAATGCTAAAATTTCAGAAGTTAAAAGAAAAAAAAAAAATCTAGTGACTTAAGGCAGTCTTGTGATTAATTCTTTTTAGTGCTTGGGCAAAGCAACACTGACTCACTGTAGCCATGTCTAATATCTCCGAACACCCCTGACAAGTCTATTGCCTGGCCAAGATCTGTGCTTAAATGTCCCAGCTGTTTACGAGGTATTTGTGTGTGGGAAGTATGTGGCAATAGTTGTGTTCTAACTGAAAAATGGTTGAAAGGATTTTCCTACAAATTCCTCAAAATAAGTGAGCAAAACCAACTGTGAGCAGGAATGAAACAAGACCAATTCACAACAGAAATGTTTAGGACCGAAAACTGCACTCTCAGTTGTTGGATGGAGGTCCCCTGTGTACTCTGGGGTAGCTTAAGGAACCAAGGTGGTATTAGGTTTTCATTACGTAGCTGCCTCTGTGGACCGTCTACGAAAATCACTGTTCTGTAATTGTAGACTATCAACACTTGGCGGAATTTTCATTTGTGCTCTACTCAGAACATGAAGACCAAGGTTAAAACATCTGAGAAAAGAAAAGTCTTTATAGATGCTTTCTTTTTCAGATTTGGGGCACCCCACTCTTATGCTATTTGCATACCACTTTCAGCCAGATCTTGGCAAGGCTTGTATGCAAACTGAACTGCCTGACTCCTGTGACTTAAAGACTGACCCCAGATCATCTCTGGCATTGGATTCCACAGAATACCATTTTGAATAAGTGGTTGGACTTGAAAAGATGAAGCCTACAAATACTTCCTCTCATCTGACTCCACCTGAGCTGACCCTGTTCTTAAAACCCATCTGTGTCTATCTACATGGTTGTCTTAGTACTCCTTGGGGAAGATCAGAAAAAGAAGCTGTGAAATGTGTTGTCCCATTGAATTTCAGGAGGTTCAAATGTCTGTGGTACCTTCTCTTTCAGCTCAAGATAAGGTTTTAGCTCATTCCTCTTATAAATATAGCATACAGGAAGGTAGAGAAACTAAGATAAGCACAATCATTGCCATCATTAAAAAAATTGTTGCATCTCCACAATTTTTGTAATTCTCTAAAATATGATCATGGATATTTTTGCAAAATTTGGTGAGAGATCTTTGGAATTTGTTTAGGTTTGCTGATTTATGCGTTTGCCTGTTCATTTGGTTTACACAAGCTGTGCATCTCCCTCAACCCAAAAGGGGTTCTGTACAGATACTTAAGCTCTGAACTGCAGATATTTGGCACATGAGGTAGGATTAATCTCAGTTTGTTGTCTAAAAGTTAGGTATTTAGTCTAAGTGGAATGTCTGACAAGTTACAGTCAATGAAGAAACAAGCACTTTGAGTGATCTATTATATTCAACTCGCACCACTCCTTTGGGTAGGCAGTGAGGTTCTCTGTATGGACAGGACATTCAGATAACCGTGGGGTGAATGAAAAAGCAGATTACTGCCATAGCTTATCCAGCACTAAGATATAATTGGGGGTTGAGGTGGAAGGGAACAATGGTTTAATTTGCCCAAATGTACAGGAAAGGGCAATCCTCTAAGGATCGGTGATAGCACAGGGATCCATGGTTTGTCCTCTGAAGACTGTTGGATGTTCATCTTTAGCATACATCTGGATTTAAGAATCCCAGTGTGCAAATAAAGAGGCTTGGCTCAAGAGACTAGCAGGCAGAAAGCCCACAGCATGTTTATAGCAACAGTTTTTTGGCTTGTATTAATCTGAAGGGTCCCACTTTTGGTTGAATTACATTCTGTATAAATCACAAGTAAAGTTATATTTAAAACTGGAGAGTTCTCCTAATGTAGAA